>OX243844.2:4210000-4684980 GCA_945859575.2 Herminia tarsipennalis | reverse complement strand
TTAATCATACTTTTTACATTAGTTACGCTGATGATGATTATAATATCTTACTGGATTTCTGGATTCGCGCTTTAATTGAAACCATGATGTTCATTGGATATTTGTGTAAGTTTTGTGTTTATCTTTATCTTTTCAACTCTTTTAAAATTATCTTATTTATAGCTCAGGTATTTACTAGTTTTTTTTATTTTCGCACATAACCCGCTTTTCTAACTGTCAAAATCTTGTCATAATGGTATACAGAGAGCTGCGCTTGGAAATGCATCGCGCATGCGCCAGTGCGCGTGGACTTGCCGCGAAAATGAAAAACTATGTTTTTTTTTTGCCACATTGCGGAAAATCAATCGCTCAGCCATCGTCCGGCAACCATCAAATCAATATTGGAGAGTACCCCGCCTTTTTACCGGCCACAGCATTGCCGCAACAAATTGCTGTAAAAAATGGCCCGTTTAGACGCCCCTTTAGGCCGGTATTACACGGCAATATTGTTACACCAATAACTTTTTTGTGTTTTGCTCCAGTGTTACAAGTGTATATTCTTCTGTTAGTGCGAAGTGAGATTATTAAACTTAACAATGGCGGTCAATTCAGATTCATGAACCACGCAGATGATGCTCAGTGTACTCTAGATGTTAAAACTTTACCTCCTCAACGGTTACATAACGAAGATAATGACACGGAGGCGTGTAGACAAGATAAAGAAATAATATAATAGACTCACCTACATTCAAGATTATAATCAAGACCAATATTACAATGATGAAATTATATGTGACTAGTTGTGATGTGAAAAAATTGTTAACTAGGATCCCATAACCAAATCCTGATCTCCCATCAATAAAAGACATTACTTACGACTAATGATCGGCGTAGATAGTGCCATTCAGCGCGATTCGTCAACCGTGGCATAACGTGGACATTCCACTTCAAATTAAAAATCTCGGGATTGTTAGATTCATATTCGTCTAATGTCACCCATATATAATTAACAAACTCGTAGGAATCTTAAAAGTGCTTATATGCATTTCATACTTTAGCTAGAGAATTCGCATAAAAAAAGAGAATAACTGTTAATAAAAACCTTCCCAAGTGCTATGGCGTTACAATTTAATAGTAATTCAATAGTTTAAACTTTTGTGATTTGTACATTTCTACTAAACATGCTATTAATTAATGACGATTCGATAATTTAGTAATCCTGGAATTCCGTGGTAAGTTCATGTTTGCACAGCGTTTGAGGTCACTGATCCCAAATGGCACCATCTACGCCGATCACTACACATGACAAGTGGCATATTATAAAAAAATTCTTTATTCACTTAGGAAGCAAAATACTACACTTGTGAAAAGTCGATTTTACATTTACATTTAATGCCTGTTTGCAAACAATAGGTAAAGTCGTAGAAACGAATAAAAACTCGCAGCCACTCTCTTCAAATGGCCAATGTTTACAATGTTTCTTTGTTTATAAACTGTTTATGCAGGTAAGGTGCTGCCACCATTATATTATACACCATATTAGAAGACTGACGCAAAAACAAGAGATAAAACATATTAAAAGAAGGGTACATGAGATTGGATATATCAACCTCAAAGGGTACAACATTGTAGAAGCCTCCACTTATAATGTAATAACTATACGTGCTTAAATATTGGCCAAATTACTGATATTAAATAAATAAGTATAAATGTTTTGCAAAAGAAAGAAAACAATGGCCTTAATTTATTTATACCTTATTGTTATTCTTGTTACACACGTCTAAACATTCATTTAATTTTGACAATTTACCGTCCAAATGTCAAAATCTATTTTATAGGCATTTCTTGCCAATTACTTTACAAATACAATAATTGGTGCCGAATAAAACATACAAATTACTATATTATGTTCGTAAACTTTCGCGATTTGTACACATTATAGAATTTTATAAGCTGCGGGTCTTAATCGCGTAAATATTTTATTTTAAGACTAAATGCCTTTGTTTATTTCCCGACGTTTCGACCGTATTCCAACGGCCGTGGTCACGGGTAGACTATAGGTATAGGTATATAGGTAGGCATTTAGCCTTAAAATAAAATATTTACGCGATTAAGACCCGTAGCTTATAAAATTCTATAATGTATACAAATTACTATTTCATGGCACCAACTTAAAAATGTTTAATGTGTTTCTAGGTATAATATTTTTTGCTTTTTAAATGCCTTGTATTTATTTTGAAAGTGGGTAATTTTTTTTATATAAATGTGTTTTTATTTAAAAAATAAAAATATTACCGACTTCAAAAATAAATACAAGACAACGTATTTATTTTTGAAGTCAATAATTTTTTTTTTTTTAAGTTTTTTATTTTCCTTAATTGGTAAACCAGGACAAGCCAGAAATTGACCTTTCTATTGTTTATTTGAAGTCTCTGTATATAATATATTGGGCGATTAAAACCTCTCTGGGTTTCCGTCAGAGAGATCGTAGCTCGTAAAAAGCTGGACCGATTACTCTGAGTGTTTTTTTTATTTTTTTAGTTGTAATTGTTACTTATAAAGTTGAGTAAAAGAATTCCTTGCTGTGCTTTGTAAATGTTAATTCGTTTAGGAGTTAAGAAAATCTGTTCAGGAGTTTAGATTAAATAGACAAACAGACTAAGGGGTGGCTGGAAAAACAGCGTTGACTGGTGATACAGCCTTGCCGCTGACTATCGTTTAATTACTCTTACACAAACATTATTTTTAAACACTTGTGATATTTAAAATTATTATATTATTTATTATTGATGATTTGATCATTCAAAATCCCAAAATCCCGCGCTAAGTCCATGTTTACATATTGCATAGCATTGCATAGCATTTGAGATCCAAAATGGTACTACCTAAGCCGATCACTTTAAAAACGCTTAACTTTTTACTGAGTCATGCTATTTTAATTATTATATTTGTAATAAATAGGGTATATTTTGAAGTTAGTCCAATTTTTATCAAATCTAGATCTAGGAGATAGGAAAAATATAATGAAAATGTAAAAATATATTGTATTTGACTTACTAGTTACTTGTCTGTGCCTATCTAAGTTTATCGCAAAATAATGTGGTTAAGGTTAAATGTAAGTATGTAATTACACGAAAAACAAGAATAAATATCTCAGTAGCTTCTTTGACCGTAAAGTGTTTATTACTTTTAAAATCAACAGCTTGTTCCTTCTGAAACTCAAGTTTATATAAAATGCGTACAGAAATTCCAGAGTGTAAGAGATGCTGTTTTTATCTACCTCTGCGTTATGGACTTATTGTGTGGGGTTATTTCAGACTAGTGAGTATTTTTATATTGGTTACAAATTATAAATTTTTAGACGTCATCAATCTAAAGGTGGCCACTGACAAAATATCCATCAACAACCCATTTATGATGTCCCACTGCTGGGCACGGGTATCCCCAGTGAACCTACTTATCCCAGGGGTAATTGCCATAATCGCCACGCTTGGCGAGCGGGTTGGCGATCGCAGTAAGATTTTCTATTACGCAGAGGATGCTGCTGCCCGTCCTCCAGTGTGAAATCCCTTAGTCGCTTTGACGACACCCACAGGAAGAAATGGGGTGGTACTATTGTTAAGCCGGTACCTCAGGGCAAACAAAAACATCCATTTGGAAGTAATCCAAATGCACGCATTCCGAATAGATGTACGTAAAATTATGACCCCCATTGACTATATTTCCATTTGAACGTACGTCTTTCATTTGGACGTATTCCAGTCGACACCTTGGTACGTGGCACACGACACTACCGTGTTTTCATATATGGGAAAAATTGTGTTCAGATAGCGTTGTGTGAGTTGGCCCAAGATTTTATATTAGATATTATATTATACTAGCTTTCGCCCGCGGCTCCGCCCGCGTGGATGTCGGTTATCGCGATAAAAACTATCCTATGTCCTCCCCCGAGACTCAAACTATCTCCATACCAAATTTCATCTAAATCGGTTCAGCGGTTTGAGCGTGAAAGCGTAACAGACAGACAGACAGACAGAGTTACTTTCACATTTATAATATTAGTATGGATTAGCAGTTAACATCGTTTTTCGTTGTTGTTAGTTATTTGTTTATTCGTGATGAAATTAAAACAGACAGTGTGACTATGAGCAAAATTAATTCCTCGTGGTCCACCGCCAAATAATTAAGAAATAGAGTCTCGCAGTTTTTTTTAAAAGGCAATATTTTGTTTTTTTTTTTTACAAATCTATAGTTTTCAGAATTACTTGCCTATATAAGTTTTGATTCCCTAGCGAGTGTCAAAATATATGTTTTGTTGAATGCTTATACGGCCGTATCTATTTTTAACATTGATTTTCCGCAGATCTGAGTACATGGTTTTAATTTCACCACCTCCACGCGTTCACGAGATAAACGGTCTTGACAAACAGATGGACGGACAACAAATTGATCCTATAAGGGTTCCGTTTTTTTTTTTCATTTTTAGGTGCCGAACCCTAAAAATATCAAAAAATAAACCGTGAGACCATTTACTGGCATAAATATGTTTTTTTATTCAATTTAACATTTAATCAGAATAAATTCTAAGTTTCAAGGATATTTTTGGTGGTTCAAAATTGAGATATGTAGCTTTAAACCTTTAAATTTATTTTAACTATTCTCATACACTGCATTTTTATTTTATAAACAAATTGGTATGAAACAGTCACACCATTTGTGCTTAGTTTACCTCTTTACTTTTATAGAAAAGTACAATCAAATTTTCTCCCAGTTTTTAAGATAACATGAAATTTTGGAGATGCAAAATGACATAAAACATGTTTTCGTAATATGCGTTGTCCAATCGACTACTACAATAGTTGCAGAAGGTTAACATTTCAAGTAAATTAAAAATTTTATTTTTTTATTTTTCAGTGTTTATCAGTTGTGTTGCTAGTCAACGTGGGATTTGTATGGTACGAAATATTTGCCCTAAATAGGTATGCAACCCGTGACCGCGTGTACACTGGTATAGCAATGATTTTATTGATCGCAGATTTTGTACTTTCCTTGGTATTTATCGTTGGGTGTCATAAGGTGAGTAAATTACCAAAAAAGTACTTAATTTAAAAGAAACTCATCTAAAATTTATTTTAAAAGCGGCGGAAGTTTAATGGCTAAGGCATCGGTCTCGCAATCGTGAGGTCGCGGGTTCGAATCCTGTCCATTGTACTACCGACGTGAACCCACTTCTAACTCAAGCCTTTGAGCTTAGCTGGAGGGGTTAACAAGATTGCTAGTAATGTGAGGCTCAATCCCACAATGCTAGATATCTTAAAAAAAAAAAACTTTTGTTCTGAAGGTCTATAACGCTAACTATAAGGGAGCACGGTAGTGCTGCCTCCAATTCGAGACAACGAAAGCGCGAGGCACTACCTACCTTTTCTCGGAGCGTTTCGCCGTATATCTGTTTCGACAGTGCTAGAAAGTCCTTACTCTCAGGATATAATGTCAATACAGTACTTATTATGCATGCCAAGTTTCAAAGCTATTATAATTTATTCACTACTAGCTGTCCCGCGCAGCTTCGTCTGCGTAAATTTTCCCCGTTCTTCAACATTTCTCATTGCTGCTCCTATTGGTTGTAGCGTGATGTTATATAGCCTATAGCCTTCCTTGACAAATGGGCTATCTAACAGTAATAGTTTTTAATTTAAATCAGTAGACCCAGATAACGCGGTAAGCGTTCAAACAAACAAACTCTTCAGCTTTATAATGTTAGTATAGATTATTACAAGTATCTAAAACGCGCCCAGTATCAGGAAGACTTTACAAACATACAATTAAAAATATAAAAGACATAATTATCACAACCCAGTCTCAGAATAACTAAAATCAGTCAGGTCAGTTTTGTATAGAAACAGTAAATATGATTAATTCGAGATTGTCATAACCACGCAATTTGACTACGGTGTAGGGCTTGTAGAGAACTTAAAACTAGGATTCACGCAGATCTCTATCCGTTTTGAAAATATACGATTACGGGTCTTAATCGCGTGATTAATTTAAGGTAAAATACCTTGTTTATTGCCTGACGTTTCGACCGTATTGCAACGGCCGTGGTCACGGGTAGACTGATATAGACTGATAGCCTATCCCTTATGATGAGAATGAGCGAGTATTAGGTTAGGACGAGTAGAGTAAGATACTTGGCCTTCCATAACATCTGATAATTTTTTTATAGCGGTATCAATATGTAACTACTCATCTTGGCGTCCATCAAAAATATTTTCATGTAAATTGTTAAATTGTTACTGTAACAAGTAACAATTTAACAATTTACATGAAAATATTTTCACACTTCTGCTCAATAGATAATTTTATAAAATATTAGGAAATTGGTCGAGGGAAATTAAAAATATTAAAAAGTAAAATTAAAGTTCTTTATTCTTTTTTTGCAGAAAATCGTGAAACTTATGAAGATGTATTACTTCTATAGCCAATGCTTATTGGGTTTGTCGACGACTTGGACTATATACATGTTGTCTTATTTAATATATGTCCTTGTAAATCACACTTTTTATACTAGTTACTATGATAACAATATGTTACTTGGTTTCTGGATAGACGCTTTACTGGAAAGCATGGTATACTTTGCATATTTATGTAAGTTGTTATTTTTTTTTATCTTGTAGTGTATCAATCAAGTGCATTTTTTACATTTTTTACTCTCACACAGCGTAGGTCTTTTAATTAAAAAAAAATATAATTCAATTAGGAAGCAAAAAAACTACACTAGTGAAAAATCGCTTCTACATGTACATATAATGCTTGGTCCCAAACAATAGGTAAAGCCGGAGAAAAACTACAAAAACTCGCGGCTAATCTTTTTAAACTGCCAATGTTTCTAATGTTTCTTTGTTTATAAACTGCATATGTAAGTAAAGTGCTGCCATCATTATATTAAACCATATCAGAGGACTAAAGCAAAACAAGAGATAAAAATGTTAAAAGAAGACTACATGAGGTTGAATATATACATGCATACTCAAATAACAAATGTAAGTCAAAAGGTTACGGGTACTTTTCGGGCTTTATATCGTCTCAAAAACTTTCTTCCTTATAAAACTAAAGTAATGCTCGTCCAAACGCTATTCCCCTTGATTGATTATGGTGATGTATGCTATCTTGACCTGAATGCAGAGCTCCTTAATAAACTTGACCGACTTCTAAATAACTGCATTCGATTCATTTTCAATCTTCGTAAGTTTGACCATGTTTCTTCCTATCGTTCCGAACTTAAATGGCTCCCTATTCGCCAGCGACATAGTTTACGCGCTCTCACTACACTCTATTCTATTCTTAATTCTTACTTGACTTCCTACTTTCAGTACCTGCACTCAAATCACAGTAGAGATCTTCGATCTTCCGACAATCTACTTCTTTTATGCCCTGCTCATTCTTCTGGATTTGTCGGATGCTCTTTTATAGTCCAATCTGTTTCTCTCTGGAATGCCCTGCCCCCCGAAATAAGGATGGCACCCAATCGCCTTAATTTTAAATGGAAGGTACCCACTTTGTTCCTTGATGGATCAGCTGAATCATCACAACATTAGTAACATAAATATTTGTCTGTATCTATGTATTTATTTATGTATGTATGTATGTATGTATGTATGTATTGTTGTAAGTATGTATACTATTGTATAGTTATGTATGTAGGTATATATGTATGTATGTATTTTTGTAAGTATGTTATATTGGATTTTAGTATTTATTTTATATTCTCTATCTAGCTATTTTTATTTGTGTATTAAGTAAGAATAATAGGAAGTTTTTACTTTACAATTAGGTTACTGCACCTACACATTCCATTTCTACATCACCCTAAGGTAGACTGGCAGAGAATGCTTTTAGCTTTAAGTCCACCTTTGTACAACTTTGTGCATAAAGTTTTAAATAAATAAATAAATATATCAACCTCAATGGGTACAACATTGTAGACGCATCCACTTACAATGAACTATATGTGCTTGAATACTGGCCAAATTACGGCTAACTAATGAATAAGTATAATTGTTTTGCAAAAGAAAGAAGAGTACCTACCTGTCGTAAATACATAACAAAAAGTTCGATTCTAATAATATAAAAAGGAATTTACCCATACTATCTAGTTGTATAATGATTAATAACTTAATACGATAATATTCTACCCGTATCTTAATTGACTAATTTAAACTAAAAACCGGGCAAGAGCATGTCGGATCATGCTCAGTGTAGGGTTACGCAGCCTTCAATAATTACATCAGCAAAAGAGCGCATGCTCATGGCACTTATGCCTTTTTGTTGAGAAACGAAGGAAAAAATCCTTCAGACTCAGGTCATTTCATCATCTGAAGAAAATATTTTCAGCAGCCGCAATTCAAACAATGCTCCCATTCACACTGAATGGGAGCATTGTCGTGAAGAAGCTAAATACCTCTGCTAAGTTTTTCAAGATGCTTCTACTTGATTGCCTCTCGTCACTGCGGGGCCATCAAGTGCTATAAGGGTGGCGTTGTAGGTAGCTGCCATTAATCGTGGTATTCCTTTCTTTTATGTCAATTATTAGTATTCCGTGACAATCGCAGAATACAGTTATCTTTTTGGTGGATTGCGTCACCTTGGCTTTCCTAGGTGGCTTTAACCAGGACGACGTCACTCCATCGATTCCCAATTTTATAGAAGTTTATAGTACAAAACCATGGTTTCATCCCCCGTTACAACTGACTCCAAAAAACTCACTCCGTGTCGTCTATACGCTTCTAAAACTTCTTGAGAACACGCTTTTTGCTCACTTCGCTACAAGCTTGAATGAAGTTTGGGCATCTACCTGACACTAACTTTATTCATGTGAAAATATTCATGAAGAATCCTAAGAACTGAAGTTTTCGAAAGCCCTGTTTTTGACGCTATTTCTTTAGTTTATAACTTCCTCTTCCACTAATTTGATCCAGTCCAAGGTGAGTGTCTTGACAAGTCGGCTAGAGCTAGGTTCGTCGTCAATGGACTCAGATTCTAAACGAAACTGCTTATTCCATTCTGTGATAGTGGAAAATAATGGAGAGGGGACGTACGGGAATACCTGTACACAGCATCCAACCTTGTTTTTATATCGGCCGGGCTGACCCTTCCTTTGTCAGGAACTTGGTCACGGAACGATATTCCACTTTAAACATTTCGAAAACTTTCCCGTCAAATCAAAACTACAATAAACAAAAACCTCAAACTATACACAAAAAAGCAAAATAATTTCTCCAGTCAGTAACTTTTGGGCCTCACTGGCAGTGATGATATCCCACTGCTGGGCACGGCTTTTCTCAGTAGAACCTTCTTATTATAGATGTTTGGAGTAATTGTCATATTCGCCACTCTTGGCGAACGGGTTGGCGATCGCAGAAAGGATTTAAAGTACGTAGAAGACGCTGCTGCCTTTCCTCCGCTCCGGTGTGAAATCCCTTAGTCGTCTTGTAGTACTATTGTTAAGACGGTACCACACGGCGACATTAAATACATTACACATTAGGTACATTAATTTACCATCAATATTTAATTTTTGTGTTTTGTTCCAGCCTTACAACTGTATATGCTTTTGTTAGTGCGAAGCGAGATTGTAAAACTTAACAATGGCTGCCAATTCAGATTTATGAACCACGGAAATGAAGCTAAGTGTGTTCTAGATGTTGAAACCTTACCTACCCAACGTTATGATAACGAAGACAATGACACGGAGGCGTGTAGACAAGATAGAGAAATAATAGAATAGACTTACCTCCTAATTCCGACTATTCTCGTTAAAATCTTAATAAAAAAAAATAGTTTTTCTTAAGATTTTAACATTAGTTATCACAAAAATTAGTTTATCTACTTATAATAGTTGTTAGAACGCGAACTTAGTCTCCGTGATTTAAAAGTTATTTTATTAGAAAAATGGCTAAAGTTAACGTGGAAACATTGATAAGTGCATTGTCAAAGCAAATAACTACTTTGACAATAAAAGTCACTGCTCAAACAGAGCTGATTGAAGAGCAAAATAAGAAAATTGAATTGCAAAAATTGACGATCGAACAAAATTTTGCCGCCATTACTACCCTGCTAAATAAAGTTGGTGAGTTAACGGCAAAAGTAGACACGCTCAGAGCATCGGCCCGCGAGAAGGAGATGGAAACACCCGCCAAGTTGAGTGGTACGCAAAGTGCGAGCGAGACAACGGCGAGCGTCCCTTCAACGTCGCAAAATCCGAACGTAACTATACGCCTGCGCCGGACTGCGCGAGCAACCAATCACGAACAAGCGGAATATAAGGGCGAATCTACACAAGCCGATATTAATAGTAAAATTAAGCAGAGTGATTTAGAAAATGATTGGAAGGTGGTTAACCGGAAGAAATTAATGCCAAAAAATGTCCTAAAAGGAGGTAACTCGGAGATTTCTTCATTTCAAGCCATAGAAACAAAGAAATATATCCATGTATGGTCGCTACATCCTGACACTTCGATGGAAAAAATCATGGAACATGTTAAAGCCATATTATGCTCTAAGGACGACCATAATATTACAGTCGAAAAAGTTGTACCAAGGTCAAAAAGGGATTATGCATCGTTTAGGATCGGAGTATCTGAATCTGAGTTTGGAAAAATTAATTGTGTTAATAGTTGGCCGATTAATACTAAGTTCAACGAATGGGTGTGGTTTCGAAACACACAAAGGAACCCCAAAGCGGTGGCAGAGCTCAAATAAAATTCTACAAATGTATTACCAGAATGTACGCGGACTACGAACGAAAACAGATGTTTTTTATTCTAATTTATTACCATCCAGTTACGATTTAATTGCAATTACCGAATCTGGTTTAAATACCTCCATAAAGGATGGTGAACTTATCCCACCGGGTTACAACGTTGTACGATGTGATCGGATGGACGGAAGGAAGTTAGGAGGTGTATTCGTAGCTGTGACTTCGCGGTACAATTTAACACAGATAAGCCTGAAACTATAATTTTCTGAAAATTTTGAAAAAAGTTGCATTATTTGGTTTTATAGACCTTATGTAATATAAAAAAAATGCTGAAAAAAATATTGACTGTAAGGCTTTCAGGGAAACAGCCGTCCTATATTTAGGACAGTAGGATAATAAAGGGGAAGATCGTATGAAAAACAGCATGTAATCATAAAGTGTGGTTTTATTAGGTAACTATTGATACGTGTTTTGAAACATATCATTTATGAATGATATGTTTCAAAGCGAAAAGCGAAAAGAGAAACATAGTCATAGAAGAACCTTCTATGACTATGTTTCTCTTTTCGCTCTGTGAGAAGCGTTTTGCAGATTGCTTTGGATTTATTACTACAGCATTTGAAGCTATACTGAATATATTATTATCATGCCATTTAGCAATAATGAATGTGTTATCATATGTCGTTCTGTAATCGAGAGCACCACGTTCCTTTTTTTTTTTCAGTAACTTTAATGTAAAAATAATTCTAAGAACTTTTTATTTAGAAGTGTTACGAGTGGCCGTACTTTTGTATATTTATCTTGCAGATCCAGATTATCATTGACGTGAAGGTGGCGAAAAATAAAGCCAAATCTATCCCTAGTCATAGCAGAGCTGACCAACTCATTATTTGTACCAGGGGTGTTTTCCCAATACATTCTCCTTCGCGGGAGCCATGAATAACCACTAACCAGCAATATACCAATAAAACATTTCATATCCTCAGCGGTTATGTCTCCAGGCAAATTCTTTTTCACGGCATACTTATTACTCTCTGACACTAACAACGAAATAACATCTTCATCCATAAAGTCCTCAAACCACTCAATTTAATAATAATAATAATATATTTTTATTTCATAATATTCGACTTGTAGAATCAGCAGGTTCCTCTTCTGTATCACTTATCGTAACCTGTCCTTGTATCGATACTTCTGCCGGTTAAAGTAGTATGTTTCGTGGCAAGTTGTTCAGCGTCACATTATCTTCTTCCCCCGAATCTTCATCAGTGGGGCAGTCGGGATCAACAGGGGGAGGTAGAATACATATCAGTCTTTCTTCATCATCAGGAATATTTTCTAGAGCATCCAAAATTTCATGCGTAGCTAACGGTCTGTAAAAAAGAAAGTTGTATTATTTTACTAAAATCTTATATATTGTCCTACTGTCCTATATGTAGTACACCAGTATTTATAACGAATTATATCAAAATTTCTATTTGTTATTGCTATAATAATTTATTAGTACTAAAGTTGATGTTATGAACCAGGTGTAAACACAGAAAAATATGACTAATTTGTAAAATACAATAATTTATACATACCTGTAATTCGACATGTCTGCAACGCACTTTTATTACACACTTTTCGCTGAATTCTTATATAAAACCGTCACAATAACTGTATTTTTTTATTTTTTTATAAAAACACATACGTTTGTCATTGCAAATCACAAGATTAAATAATCTTAGCATAAGTGGGTAATCTGAAATATTTTTTTATTTCTACCGTCCTACATATGGGACAGTAGGCTTATCTGGGTTAAATAGGGTGCGTGTTGACAATGTGGACGTGGCCTTATTCGAGCTTGTGTGTGCGACAGTTACTTTTAGCAATAAGTTTTTGTTTTTATGTTGTGTAGTTTATATTCCGCCAAAGTCTAGTTATAGTGAATATATGCAGTTATTTAAAATTTTAGAAAATGTATGTGTTAAATATGAATCTGTTATTGTGTTGGGAGATTTTAACATGACGTTTGCGCCAGTAGATGTACACAATTACTACGAATACTTTGTGGCATTCTGTGGATTTCGGCAGGTAAATAACATTGTTAATGTTAATAATCGTAATCTAGATTTAGTCTTAACTACATTCACGGCGAGTGAGATACAAATTAAAACATCAGATGAGCCGTTGGTTAGCATTGACAGCCATCATCCACCGCTAGATATAAATGTAGTATTAGGATCAAATTGCTGTAGACCAGTAAATAGCAACAATTTAATTAGTGACATTAAGGTGTCTCATGCATCCTGGAACTTCACTAAATGTAATTTTCCTATGTTATATGACAGTTTTAATTTATTAAATTGGGACGCGTTGTATGACCTTGAGAACTCAGAGGAGGCACTAAATTATTTCTACACAACAATTAATGAAATTGTTAGTGAACATACACCGATAAAAAGTAGACACAAATCACACGATAAGTACATTTATCCTGATTGGTACACAAAAGAACTTATTATGGACATTAGATTAAAAGCCAAGTATCACAAAATTTACAAGGTCACAGGATTGCAGTGTGATTACGAAACGTTCTCCCGGTATAGGTCATTAGTTAAACGTAAAATTGTTACTACGTACGAAGCATATCAGCGTAAATTGCAATATAATATTACAAATGACCCGAAATCTTTTTGGAACTTTATTAGAAGTAAGCAATGTAAGCGCAATAACACGGTAATAAAAAAGGACGGCAAAGTGTTGAGTAACGCCGAGAGTGCAGAGTGTTTTGCTGAGTATTTTGAATCGGTGTATAGCAAAGAACCTCCACGATTAGATCCTGTGGAGGCTGAGCGATCAGCGGCGGTGGCGGGCGCAGGCGCGGCTCGGGTGCACGTAGGCCAGCTGAGTGAGCGTGACCTGCGCTCGGCGCTCGCCCGCCTCAAGCCCAAACACTCCGTAGGACCTGATGGTATACCACCATTCATAGTAAAGGATTGTCGCCAGGTCTTTGAAAAACCATTGTTATTTTTATTTAATTTATGTTTAAGTGAGGGGCTTTATCCGGACAGATGGAAGATGACCAGAGTAATACCAATACCAAAAGGTAGTGGGAGGGATGATGTCACCGAATATAGACCAATAGCAGTGCTGTCGGCTTTCGCAAAGGTATTTGAATCAGCATTACACGCGTGTATTTATAACCAAGTTAGCCCTCAACTTACCGATGCTCAACATGGCTTTCGGCCGGGCCGAGGTACGTGCAGTAACTTGCTATCGTTTATGACGGATATAACGCCCGTTGTTGATGCTGGAGGACAAGTAGACTGCGCGTACTTCGACTTCCGGAAGGCATTTGACACCGTAAATAATGACGTTCTACTGTCGAAATTAGCCACACTGGGTTTTACGTCGCACTTGTTAAAATTTTTTACGAGTTACCTGTGCGAGCGCCGGCAGTATGTGGAGTATGCTGGTCATCAATCTGCTCCGTACTTCACACTATCCGGTATAAGTCAAGGCTCAAATCTGGGTCCGTTAGAGTTCCTCTTAATGATTAATGACCTTCCAGTAGTCGTTCGGCATGCCAGGTGTTTGCTGTTCGCAGATGACCTGAAGGTCTATTTGCCAATAGCGGGCATTTCGGATGCGGGGCTATTGCAGGAAGACATTAATAGAGTAGTCCAGTGGAGCCATAATAACAAATTATTTTTTAACGTTAATAAGTGTGGAGTGATTACCTATGGCCGGGTCAGGAAACCATTACAATATCCGTACCAGATGGAAGCAAACATAATTCCGAGACTTAGTTCTACACGGGACTTAGGTGTTGAAATGGTTCCTGAATTAACGTTTCGTAAACACATTGTTGACATATGTAACAAATCATTTAGAAATTTAGGCTTCATACTACGAAATAGCAGTAATTTTGATGGCATGTCATCTGTAAAAATTTTGTATAACGCATTGGTTCGAAGCCATTTAGAGTCAACGGCTATTATTTGGAATCCCCATGAGGATAAATATAACCTCATGGTGGAAAGAATACAAAATAAATTCACTCGATTTTTATACTTAAAGGAATACGGAGTATATCCCCTATACCCGTTAATGTACCCCAGCCTGTTCGTTCTCGGCATGGTGGGGTACGTGCGGCTGAGCGTCCGGCGTGACGTGGCCTTGGCAGTGTATGTATGGCGTGTACTGCGCGGTTACGTGCACCACCCCGATGTGCTGGCGCAGCTGCGGCTGTGCGCTCCGGACAGGTACTTGGAGAAGCGTAGGCAGCCGCTGACGCTTTGTCCCCCCGTGCCGAGAACGAACTTGCTTAAATTCGCTCCTATAACACGAGCCATACGGCTAATAAATGAGATTGCGGTACATATTGATATTTATCAGTGTAGCCTGCCGAAATTCAAGGAGGTGGCACAAAGGTGCATTGAATTGGGGTAGGTACATAGATTATTTTAATTGTTATTGTTGTTTGTGTCTGTTGTTTTTATTGTAAATTTTTTAGGTTAGGATAAGTTGCCAAATTATTTTTAAGTTTTATTACCCGCTTACAGTGTCGACTTGGGAATCCTGTAATGAAACTGTAATGTTTTTAAAATAAATAAATAAATAAATAAATAAATAAATGTTTCTCTTTCCGATTTAACTTCTGACATTCAAGTTTACGTTTAATAAAAAGAGAAGTCTATCAGCTCCACCTTCAATTCATTTTAGTAATCCCGTTTCTGAAAGTCCTTCTATTCTTTCAATTAAATCTAATACTTTCTGTACTTCTGATAAAGAGTCGCTTAGTAGCAGTACGACTTACTGTGAAGGAAGTGATGATACATGTGATGATTTTGGAGATATCAATGAAGGACGGAAGCGACGAAATATCCGGGATGAAAATTCTTGGAAAAAGAACAAAGCTAAGAAACTTCGCATGCTTGGTGAAGAATATATTGGATATAGGAAGCCTAGCGGTTGCAAAGCCATACAAGATCAGGTTCGTTCTGCTAAAATACTTGGACCAACATGTATCTCAAGTTTTTGTCAAAAAAGTAAGTTGAGAGGTTGCCAAAGGTTTGATGACTCGAAAAGGTATACATGATAGATTCTGGAAAACGTTGTCACAGAACTGCGTGCAAAGATAAAACTTGATTTTGATGACGACTGGACAGATTTGCCGCAAAGACCTTGTAAAGTTATTGAGCCTATAACATACTCGCAATTGCACGAAACTATGCTGCCCATTTCGTCAACAAAATATAATCATCTGCAGCAGCTAAAAGATGTTTTACCTAAAGATTGTCATCTGTTTTACGATGCGTTGCCGCATATTTAGGTAATATAATTATAATAAACCTAAAAAGTTTTCTGCTTTCTAGAAGTTTTTAATAAATATAAGAATAGCATAACTGATTAAAGTCATTTGAATGTGATTATCAATATTGTTTTATTTATAAATAACTCCTATCTAACGTACCTAATTTACACAAATATTTAAACCAATACCTCCTATCTACAGTATCTCTAAAACGGCTACAGTTTTAATAAAATACATTTAAACATCTATTTTCAAAAAAAAAAATTTTAACTCATATATATTCAGTTAATAAAAAAAAGTAATTCTTTGAAATAAAAAAAATAAACGTTTTTTTCACCTCCTGTAAAATCAATATATTGTAGATAGAAGATATTGGTTCTTAACCGTCGATATACAGTTGTAAGGCTGGAACAAAACACAAAAATTAAATATTGATGGTAAATTAATGTACCTAATGTGTAATGTATTTAATGTCGCCGTGTGGTACCGTCTTAACAATAGTACTACAAGACGACTAAGGGATTTCACACCGGAGCGGAGGAAAGGCAGCAGCGTCTTCTACGTACTTTAAATCCTTTCTGCGATCGCCAACCCGTTCGCCAAGAGTGGCGATTATGACAATTACTCCAAACATCTATAATAAGAAGGTTCTACTGAGAAAAGCCGTGCCCAGCAGTGGGATATCATCACTGCCAGTGAGGCCCAAAAGTTACTGACTGGAGAAATTATTTTGCTTTTTTGTGTATAGTTTGAGGTTTTTGTTTATTGTAGTTTTGATTTGACGGGAAAGTTTTCGAAATGTTTAAAGTGGAATATTGTTCCGTGACCAAGTTCCTGACAAAGGAAGGGTCAGCCCGGCCGATATAAAAACAAGGTTGGATGCTGTGTACAGGTATTCCCGTACGTCCCCTCTCCATTATTTTCCACTATCACAGAATGGAATAAGCAGTTTCGTTTAGAATCTGAGTCCATTGACGACGAACCTAGCTCCAGCCGACTTGTCAAGACACTCACCTTGGACTGGATCAAATTAGTGGAAGAGGAAGTTATAAACTAAAGAAATAGCGTCAAAAACAGGGCTTTCGAAAACTTCAGTTCTTAGGATTCTTCATGAATATTTTCACATGAATAAAGTTAGTGTCAGGTAGATGCCCAAACTTCATTCAAGCTTGTAGCGATGTTGAAACCTTACCTACCCAACGTTATGATAACGAAGACAATGACACGGAGGCGTGTAGACAAGATAGAGAAATAATAGAATAGACTTACCTCCTAATTCCGACTATTCTCGTTAAAATCTTAATAAAAAAAAGTACTTATTTTTTTTTGTTTTATTTTTTATTTAGTATAATTAGGTACCTGTATAAAACGTTATTTTTTGTATAGTTGTATAGCGCAAAGCTCAGACATCCCAACAAGATTTTTACTTCAAGAAATCATATAAAGGAAGGAAATGAAAATGTTGAAAACTGGCCTACTTACAAGTTACATACAAGTGGCATAGTACAAAACTTATAAGCCATTACAAGTTGCCTTGTGAACACAAGGCACCTTGTAATGGCTTGTAATTGCAGTATTTTGCTCACTAGAGATTGTGCAAAATACTTTTTAATTTTTTTGCATATGAAATACAAATACAAAATAGTTTTAGAAAAAGTATTTTACGCTGTTCTTGGCAGTGTGCATTCCTATGCACATAGGTAGTTATAAAAATCTAGAAAGTAAACTAATGAATATACTTGTATAATTTTAATCGATTATTTTGATAAACATTATTAAAAAAAATCCGGCCAAGTGCGAGTCGAATTCGCGCACGAAGGGTTCCGTACCATTATCTATAAAAACGCCAAAGAAAACCTGTGTGTTGTATGGGAAATAAATTAATAAATAAATATATATATTTTTTATTTTATTATTTATTTTAAAAGTGAATTATATAGCTTAATATTCTGTGCATACTTCAAGAATCTACCTGTTGCCGTTATCAATATCGAGCAAAAACGACAAAAAAACACGTTTGCTGTATGTGAGCCGCCCCCCTCAAATATTTATTTTAATCTATTTTATTCCGTTGTTACAGCGGTAACCGAAATACGTCATCTGTGAATATGTCAACTGTCTAGCTATCACGGTTCATGAGATACAGCCTATATTATAATATCGAGCAAAAATACAGCAAAAAAATCACGTTTTTTGTATTGGAGCTCCCTTAAGTATTTATTTTATTCTGTTTGTTAATATTTGTTGTTAAAGCGTCAACAGAAATACATCATCTGTGAAAATTTAAACTGACACAGCCTGGCGACAGACGGACAGCGAATTTTAGTAATAGGTTAATTTTACGTCGTTTTACCCTTTAGGTACGGAACTATTATCATCGAGTTTCATGATGTAATGGTTGCAGCACCTTACTGGCATAACTGTATATTTACAAATATATTGTAAAATTGACGTTTTTTTAAGTATGGCCATGAGTTTTTGTTGCCAAGTTCTTTTCTCACAGGTTTACTCTTGCAAACTTGATCATTCTATTCCATTTTTTTTCTGACGTTCATAAACGTTGCATTAAGTAACCTAAGTAAATAAAGTACCGTGTGACCAAAAAATATGAAAAAAATCAAATCTACCATTTTGAACTTTTTCATATTTTTTACTTAACAATTACTTTAAACTAAAATTATTTTGGTATATATAAACATATATATTTATTTATTAATTTATTTCCCATACAACACACAGGTTTTCTTTGGCGTTTTTATAGATAATGGTACGGAACCCTTCGTGCTCGAATTCGACTCACACTTAATGGAACTACTACAACTACAATACTTTGCAGTTGTAGTAGTAGTTGAATTTGGGCTAGTAGGTATGTTTTGCTATCGAAAGTAATTTCATAACACACATGGGAACAAGTTACTGAAGATAAAAAAACACGAAATGATTGCCACTGGAATGGGCATTCCAGTGGCAATCATTTAAAAAGTATTTATCATGTTTT
The DNA here is from genome assembly GCA_945859575.2 of Herminia tarsipennalis. Taxonomy (NCBI): domain Eukaryota; kingdom Metazoa; phylum Arthropoda; class Insecta; order Lepidoptera; family Erebidae; genus Herminia; species Herminia tarsipennalis. The sequence continues at coordinate 4,665,945 of OX243844.2, read as the reverse complement.
ATTTGGCACTAACTTCAAAATGATAATAAGTTACAATGGGGCTCTTGTCAGCACTGGTGTGCCAGCTGTTGCTGAACCTAATGGTTTGGCGCGCAGCGATGGCAAGAAGCCGGACGGTATGTCTTTGCTACCTTAGAAGATGGAAAGACCTTTGGTGTGGAATGCAACCTGCGACGACATCCTAGCGCCTTACCATCTTCCAAACTCTGCGAGCTGTGTCTGAGCTGCTGCTGCATATGTATATATTTGAGCCGTTTGGGGTTGAGACGCTAGGGCCATGGGGTCTAAGTGCTCGCCTTTTATTCAAAGATATTTCCCAGCGTCTTGTCAGTGCATGTCGTCACCAGAAGGCTGGCCTTTTCTTTGCACAGAGAATAAGCATTGTCATACAACGTGGCAATGCTGCCAGCCTTCTGGGCACTCCGGTTGACATCGATGGGGAGGAATTCTTCGACGCCTAAACAGGTTGTGACTCCCTTTTAATGTATGTAATCCTTTTTTTTCTAGTTTACTAGGTAAGTTGTAAATATGTTAATAGTTTGTAAATAGTTAGTTCGTTAGGTAATCTAGCATAATGTATTCAATAACATTGTAAATTTTTATTTTAATACACTAAATAAATGAAAAAAAAATGTGACAATACATATACATACACGTAATGTAACCTACAATAACCTAGTGTCAACTTCTCATCTTCTTATACAATAAATTGTTTCCCGGTTTCGTTTTGGCCATTTTGGCTACAGAAAAAAAAGGAGCTAATACTAGTATGAAAAATTATTCCGATTTTAGCACAAGTTTTTGAGAAGGTTATGTATAACAAAATAGACCAATTTATGTATGGGTTTAAAAAACAAAGCTCAACTTCTCTAGCGTGTTTTTCATTGTATAAACAAATCACACAGTCAGTGTATTCCTGATATGTCGTGTGTAATTGACTTTGTGTGTCATGATACACTACTGGCTAAGCATATAGCTTAGACATTAGTATATCATGACACACATAGTTATGGATTACGTGGAACTGCTTACGATTGGATAAAATTATTTCTTAAAAATAGAGTTCAGTGTGTTGAGATAATAAAACTGACAAACATGATAAACACTACCAATTTTCATACCTCCATAATAAATATGCAGGAATACTGCCCTGTGGTACGCACAGGGCAGTATTCCTGCTCCACTCTTATTCCTTCCCTATATCAATGATCTTCCCGACGCAATCAATCACAACTGTATATTGTTCATGGAAACATGTATTTTCCCTGCAAAAATATACAGGTACTCTTCTCCACAGTTTCACAGATTGTTTGGGTTGGCTAACGCAATAAAAGCTAGACTTTCGAAGAAGGCCACGCACAACGTAGATTCCGTAACTACCCAGCATAATAATGCGGTGTAGAAAGTGGATTTTCTGTTGTTTTTGTTTCATGCTACTAACAACGTTTAATAAGTAATTTTCAATAGAATTTGCACAATAATTGTATTACAAAAAAAGTAACTTTATAGCTTAATATTTCACAAACGAATCCTTAAATCGTAAAGTGATATTATCAACCCCTCAATATTTTTACACCCCACACGATGGGGTAGGTAAGAAAAAAAACATAACCCCAATTAACGAGTAAAATTTTTACTTACTTTTACTTTTTTCTACAGACCCTAACTGTCAAACACTTCGCACAAGACTCAATAGATGGCGTTACAATAGCTCGATATTATTTTAACAGAATTAAATAAAGTTGCTCGTTTAAATTTGAATAATTAATAATTTGTTTAAGCAATATTTCACACCACATTTATTTTTCACTAGCTGTGCCCGCGACTTCGTTCGCGTGGAAGTTGGGTTTTTATTAAGGTAATTTATGTTACAATTTAACTTCTGTGTAAAACATATTGGAAACATGCTCCACAATGCTTTGTGGCATCTATGGATATTACGGCTGAGTTTTAATCAAGGCCCGACCTATGTCAGGGCAAGCCAAGCAAATGCCTAGTGCAGCATAATGAAGGGCGAAAAAGTTATGTCGCCAGACGGCTGATTTGCATCAAATCAAATAATATTAATATTCAAAAAAATCCCCCCCTCCCCCGTCACGCGAGTACTTGGGCGGTTTCGGGTTAAATGAAACCCGAAACCGCCCAAGTATTCGCGCGAAATTTTGTGTTAAGGAGCTTCGATTCTGACTCCGAAAGGTCGAAAATTCCGATTGATTTTAAACCTCCGACTCCAACTTCGGCTCCGACACTTTTAAATCAGACGTTTTAATCGGAGGTAGTTACCTAGCCGCTCCTTTAAGTTAATTTATACATAGGTAATAAAGGTATGATAGAAAAAACTCACTGATTCCCTATGATCGCAGGTTCAAGTCCTGCCCGAGCGATCTTTTCCGAGTCTAAAGTACACCCACGTTGTGTCCGTGTTTGTAAAGTCCCCCGCGAAGTAGGGCTAGTGTGAGTTATGTTTTTAAAAATATCCTGTTTTTAAGACATTGCATTCCCGCGGTTTCAAAGAAACAGACAACATTCAAACGTTTCTAAAAGCTATACTCAGATATATTTTTTGTGTTTAAATACTAAACTTGCTTCAATATTTTTTTCACTCACTTTAGAAGATTTAAATATTATTTTATAATGTCTACATTGGTGAATTAAAAAATAGGTGTGTCAACCTGTCGCAAAATAAGATCATCATATATTCATATCCCATTACGTATGAATTTCAGTTTTTTTTTAATCATTTTTCCTGATTCTTTTTAATTTGTATTTAAACGCCATCTATTTTCAAAACTGGATAAGTTTATTTCAATACTTGATGATTTCTATTAAATTATACTTAAACTATCATGCATATTAAACGTAGGTAAGCAAGGTATTTATCCTTAAATTATTCACGCGATTAAGACCCGTAATATATATATTTTCATAATGTGTACAAATCGCGAAAGTTTGTCAACATTTGTAGGTAAGCAATTTTGGCACTCAGAAGAAATCGAATCACAGATGGCGCCACGTGTTTTATTTATATATAACACGGACTTAATCTTTCATTTTTTTTAAGCAACATTTATTTATTTATTTATTTATTTATTTATTTATTTATTTATTTATTTATGTTCGGAAAACCAACAGCAAATAATAATTATTTTTGAAGATTGAGACATATGCAACAGTTAGCCAATAAAAGGTTTTCACTTATACATAATTAATTAAAAATCAAACATTAGTGCGCAGACTGGACCAAGCAGTATCAACATTGTAACTTTTCAGTGTATACTATTATTATTTGTAGGGGATACATGAACCCAACTGACGACAAATTATAAACTAACTTAAAAAATAAAAATCATTATATAAAACTACAGAAGAAGTCCCGACTCAGCATCCTCCTCACAGTTTCCAAATTAATACAGAAAATATCGAAGTTTAACTCCCTACATTTATTGTTTAATGTCTTGCTCGCTCTCCACATAAACGCATTTTGCCGATAATTACAGGGTACCACTGGTAAATGAATTGGAGTATAGTGCCTAACAACTTTGATGGGTACATTAAATGAAATTTTTGACAATAGTTCAGGGCAATCAATCGCTCCTGATATTATGTTTGACATATATGTCACATTTGCTATTTCACGCCTAATTTTCAATGGCAAAATGTGGAACTTGGCACATAGTTTTAAATATTCACTTGATGAATATTTAAGTTTAAGACGATAACATAAATACCTTATGAATTTTCTCTGGACATTTTCAATACGCGAAACGTATTTATCGTATCTTGGATTCCATACTTGGCTAGCGTATTCCAATATGCTCCGTACAAAGGTGCAATACAAAATTTTAAATGTTTTAGCCTCCTTGAAATTACTAGACATACGCATTACGAATCCCAATGACTGGGAAGCCTTAGCTATTATGTGATCAATATGCTCTTCAAATAAGAGTTTGGAGTCTTGTATGATACCAAGGTCGCGGATACTATTGTTCCTTCGAAGAACATGTCCATGTAGGGAATAGTCAGACCGAATGATTGTTTTTTTTCGGCTGAAAGATATAGTTGAACATTTGACAGGGTTGAGTTCTAGCTTATTGTCTATACAATACTGCTCTAAACGCCGGAGATCGGACTGCAGATCCTCAGCGTCAGCATTTGATGTAACAGCCTTGAAAATTTTCATATCGTCAGCGAAACTGAGTAAATGGGAGTGTCGGAAGCATGTATCGATGTCGTTTACACAGATTAAAAAAAGTAGTGGACCAAGAAGAGAGCCTTGCGGTACCCCGCTAGGCACCTTAATCCAACTTGATACATAGTTGTTGATCACAACTGCCTGGGATCTGTTAGAAATATAAGATGAGAACCATCGAAGCAGATCTCCTCGTATTCCCGCAACTTCTAATTTATAAATTAGCACGTTATGATCAATTTTATCGAAACATTTGCTATAATCTGTATAAATGACATCGACCTGCTTCCCTTTACTCATCGATTCGGATATGAAGTCATTAAATAATACTAAATTGGAAATAGTAGAACGTCCCCTGATGAAACCATGCTGAGAGGCACTAAAAGAATTTTTCAATGCCGCATAAACTTGATTGTAAACGATTTTTTCAAATATCTTTGCCAAAACACATAATTTTGATACTGGTCTATAATTTGTGGCCTCTGTCTTTGAGCCTTTTTTGTGAATAGGCGTAATAAATGCTGACTTCCAAATTGATGGAACGATACAGTCGGAGAGTGATCTTGTATATAACAATTTAATAGGAATCGCGATAGTCTCAGCACATTTTGTCAAAAAAATCGGTGGTATTTGATCAGGACCAGCAGATTTTGTAACATCCAACTTTTTAAGGATAATACCGAGCTCTGTAGCCGATATTTGAATATTTGTTATGTCAGCTAGGGCATCGCTATTTCTACGTTGATTATTGGCTGTATTTTGGCTGGGTTTAGAAAAAGTTGAATAAAAATATTCAGAAAAAACGTTACATATTGCATCGCCCGTGTTAGCTACTATGTTACCATACTTAATAGTGCTTGGTATGCCTGAGGAATATCGGCGTGATTTTACATAGGACCAGAAATGTTTAGGATTTACTTTAATAGAAGATTCTACAGAAGATATGTAAGTGGAATAGCATTCATTCTCTAACCTTTTTACTCTTTCCCTTAACAGTTTATACGTTTCCTCATCTGAACGATTTCCGTAAGTCTTGAACTTACGAAAGTATTTATATTTTTCTTTTATTAGTTTAATTAACGCTATTGAATACCAAGTTGGATAGTTTTTATTGTTATGTGTTTTTATCGTAGGTACATATTTATTAATTAATTGGGTAACAAATGAGTAAAAGTAAGTAACAGCCTCCTCTATACTTTTACCAGAAAAAGATTGACTCCAATTTAGGTTCTGTATCTCCGTATTAATGGCCTCATAGTCACCCTTCGTAAACATATATTCAATACGTGGGGCGACTCTTAAGTATGAGGGATCAATATGTTTTAATGTAATAGTAAGAGATTTATGATGTGGATCAATTAGTACCAAGGGATTTGTACATTCAGATACAGTGCAGTATTCGTTAGACAATACCAAATCCAATATTCTACCATTGATATTAAGTACATTGTTATATTGGGTTAGGTTGTGAGTATGTAGAGAATCTATAAAACTATATTCATCATTTGTATATCTAGCGTTACAAGGCAATAAAGATGAGGCGTGATCATCTAACTGCCAAGAGATTCCGCTTAAGTTAAAGTCGCCCATAATTAAGTATTTATCTTCAGGGTGAGTTATGATTATTTCGTCTAATTTTGATAGATAGTTTTTTAATTGGTTCGAAAAAGATAATCCTGAGTTTTGTCCACACAAATAAAGTACGCATACATGTAATCTGGTATAAACCTTACCTCTAGATTGGCTGAGAGAAAGTGAAATCCATAAATCTTCTGCCGTAGAATTGAATTGTGATGATAGGTTAGCACAAATTTCTTTTCGTATTGCAATGAGTACACCGCCACCACGTGTTTGATTTGTAAGTTCGTAGTCCCTATCTCGGCGCCACACAATATACCGAATATCAAATAACTCAGAATCAGATACACTGTTATTTAACCACGTTTCCGTTAACACTACCAAATCGTATGAGGCGATACACAAATTTCTATAAAAGTTATTTGTTTTGGAACGAAGCCCTCGTACGTTCTGGTAGTAGATATTAAACTCCCCGCCTTGCGTTATATTGCAATCATTTATAGCCATTGAGCGGTCGACTTATCAAATACAGCGAAAACGACATTCTATTAAACTTACAAAGTAAGCGTTTATTATTTTTTTCATAATATTGTTTCCGGCGGTAGTTTAAATAAATAAAAAATAAAATAAAAATAAAAATCATTTATTTCAGACAAATAAGTCCATAAACATAGCACAGTAGGTTAGTAACAAGATTTTTGCTTATATCTAATGTTAGTAAATTTAATCATATTTTAATTTTATTTTAATTTTAAGGAAGTAGAAAGAAGTAATTCGACACATTTCCGCGCAGCAGGCTCACCGGTCTCGCAACACGTGGAGTTCAGTGAACCTACTGAGCAGAACTGTGTCGGTTCTCTCGCCAATCATCCTTAGGACGCTATTCGGGCTCCCCCGTACTCGCAGCACCACCGAAGCAACTTTTTTACGCATAATTGCGTAGAAGTCATCTACGCTGGCGTCAGTGAACATGCCGGATGCACTGCAACATCGAGGGAGCCGAAACAGGGCCCTGAACACGTTATTGTATTGGACGCGCAAGGCATTGTAGGCTTTTTGTGTAAAGTTTGCCCACAGGCCGCTCGTGTAGAAAGTCTGGCAGAATGCCTTAAACATTGTTACCTTAACAGGTGCAGTACAACGAGCGAACCTGTGTGCCAACATATTACCACGCACCGACAATGCCCTGCGCTCCCGCTCAATATCCAACTCGTCACTCAGGTTCTCTGTAACAATATGCCCCAAATATTTAAACTGCGAAACACGACTTAGAGGTACACCATTAAGTAGTAAAGGTGGTATGAAGATACTGTTTTTATTTTTTCCCTTAAATAACATGAACTCACTTTTACTTTCGTTGTACCTCAAGCCATGTTCCACAGCATAAGCCTCACACACCTGTAACAGCTGTCTGAGACCCCCAATTGAGGGGCTCAGCAGCACCATATCATCAGCATAACTTAAATTATTGACACAAACATCATCAATATGACATCCAACATGCATGCTGCTGAGCTCCTCAATCAGATGGTTTACATATATATTAAAGAGCCTTGGCGAAGTCAGCCCACCCTGCCTGACGCCACACTCCAGAGAATATTCATCTGAGTATACAATGCCCCACCTTACTATATTAAGTTGCTCACTGTACCAGTAGGCAAGGATACTCACAAGATCGGCAGGGACACCTGCAGTTCTTAATTTTGTCCAAAGCTTATTATATGAAACCAGATCAAAAGCTTTGGACAAATCCAAGAAGCATGCATATACTGGAGTTTGCCTTTTAACATAATAATCAACAGTGTGTTTCAAAGACAGTATGGCACTTTCAGTTGACAACCCCTGCCTGAAACCAAACTGTGTATCCTGCAATGTTACAAAATTATCAAGTTTCTTATCTAATAACCCGTCAAACACTTTTGCGATTATAGTAGCTAAAGAAATTGGCCTATAGTTACTTCTATCAGATATGTCAGCAGTGACATTTTTCACTATTGGCACAACCACGGTTCTCATAAGATTAGATGGTAAATATGAGTGCCGCATACAGAAAGTGTAAAACATAGCTAACACCCTATACAGGTGTACTCCCCCACGCTGCAAGTGCTCGACACTTAGTCCCTCATGACCTGGTGACTTCCCTCTTTTCATATTCTTAACAATGTCAGCCACATCTTTACTTGAAAATCCAATAGGGTTATCAACTGGATAATGTTCAGTATCAGACACTGACAGCAAGGAAGAACTCACCTGAAAATGATCCTTAAATGAATTAGCTATCATTTTAGCATCACTGATGCCTTCAACGCACACGGGCAGACTACCCTTACCATTTAAACGCTTAGTGCCTTTCCAGAACTTATTGAATTTCTTAGCAGAATGTTGTGAGGCAAGTATATCCATTTTTATCTGTTCCTGGTTGTTTTGACAGTACTTTAAGCGTGACTTGAAAACTCGTCGACTTTCACACATTTTTTCATACAGATATCCACTAATTGGTTTACCACCTAACACATACAATTGATGGTCCAGTCTAGCCTGCCCGTGGGCGTCTCGGACATGCTTATTCCAACCATGGACACACTTAACATTAGTCGGCTTCCCAGGTACGAGACTGCAACTGTCTGCTGACGCCTGACTTAATATATTAACAATATTATTATATAAGTTATCAATAACAGATCTATGCTCGATGTTTTGACACATACCATCGGCACATTCATGAAATTCATCTGGAAACATAATTTTTCTAAACTTATTATTACATATTTCATGATATTTCTGAATTTCTTTTAATTCTCTTACCCCCCATACAATATTATTATGTAAGTTATTGTGAACTTCTACTTTAGCTTTAATTACTTCTAAATTACAAGTCACCTGTAAAGGAAAATGATCTGACCAATATACATCATTGAGAACCATAATATCCACCACAGACTGCCAAGCTGACTTGGTTACCACGCAGTGGTCCAGCCATCGCTTACAACCATAAACTTCACTTTGAAAAGTATAAGTTTCAGATGACATACCTAATTTGATTAGATCGGCACATATCCAGTCATTTTCCTCACAAAAATCAAGAAGTTCACTACAAAACGGAGCAGTAGGATGCGCTTTACGGACGTGTATTTTACTAAACTTTACCCATACGTAACTATAGTTATTAATCTTTGCCGCTTCTCGAGCCTTATTCAATAATATTTTTGAATCAGAACTTAGATGATCGTTGACATAGATTCGTTGAGTTGAATCTTGAAATCCGATTTCATTAGCTTTTAGTGTTTTGAGTGTACGAGCGGACGCTATGAACTCCTCTTTGATATAACGGTTAATAAAACTCACGATAATAGATTTCTCCTTAGAATTGTAGGAAGGAACTCTTGATATGTAATTTATTTGCGTTTTTGGAAACGAATATCCAATTTTGTAACTTATGTTTTCTATTGTATTATAGAGATTTTCATCTTTTTTCTGAGGAACTCCCTTTATTTCCACATTATTTATACGTGATCTTTGTTCGCCGTTCAATAACTGCAGTTTCGTTTCGGATAAGATGGATTCGAGTGTTGAGTATTTGAGCTCAAGGTCTTCCATCTTTCCCTCCGTGCTCTTTAATCTTACAGCAAACTCGTCGATTTTGTCGCTGGAAAATTGACAGGCCGACTTAAGTTCCTTAAGTTCCTCTTTTATACCTTTTATATCTTCTGTTAGTGCTGGTAATCCACGCAATTGTGCCTTGACGTCCATTATTTCTTTCATGATGTTCTCCAATGTAATTGTCCCCTCCAATGTAACCGTACCTTTATCGGATGCTGGAGCAGGTGAGGATGCTTTGCAATGTTGGCATTTCCAAATTGATTTGCGATCAGCGCCCAACCTTTTCCACCCTGCCTCCGTCACCTTGGCGCAGTTGAAATCCATGCATTTCTGACAGGAGCTACACTGAACACCCTCGGTAAAACTCACTTTACATATATCGCACTTCATATTGATTACCAAACAAGTAATTATTAAAATTGTAGTTATGGGCGAAAGGTTTACGATATATGAAAAACGATCCCGATGAGCTGAATACGTGTTGTTTAAGTCGATGTCCACACACGAGTGAAAAAAATATAATATCATAACATAATTACGATTCTTGCAAAACAAAGTAAACATGTTAAAGTCGAAAATAAAAACTTGTATAATAAGTATGCATTTAGTAAACTACTTAAAAAAAAGAATAAAAAGAATTTTAAAACAACACAAAAAGAATCTGGCATTCTTGAGACTCGATGCTCCGGCTTCGCTCGTTGACTACCGCTACTTGTGCCAATAGACCACCTCTAACGATACAAAAGTGGTTAAAATAGCTGATCTTAAGAAAATTAAAAATGTTGTGTTTAGCTCCTTATAGTTTTAGCGTGAAGTTATTGTTTCCATGGGTTACAATTGTAAATAATGTCTTATTGTAGAAAAAAATGTGAAAAATGTAGTTCGACCAAACATACGTTGCTGCTCGCTCCCCATAGACGATAGCGTAATGATTCATAGTGCACGTAATGACCTAAAGTATTTACAATAAAACTGCAAATTTTCATAAAGATCCGTCAAGTAGTTATTGTTTTATGACGATAAATAGCTACAGACATTATCCCTTATTGCTTAGCTCTTATGGGAAATAGCGTGATAAATTATAGCCTATATGTTAATCCAGACTTATTAGAATACACATACAAAATTTCAACCGAATCTGTCTGGCAGTTTTTGCGTGATGCATGTTCAAACAAACAGACAGACAGACAGACAGACATTTCTAAAAATGTAGGAATGTGTTTAAATACTCTTTTCGAACATTTCCCAATATTTTTTTCACTATGTTTGGCCATGTACAGACACGTGAAATTTACAATTTTATTATATGTATAGATATAGATATAGATAGATACAGTTTTTAAAATACGACATTGCATTTACAAAGTAATATTCTTTACAGACAAATATTTCACCTTAATTTAATAATATAAGTATTCCGGATATAATTGTGACGAGTCAATTGACGAACTATTATAATAATATTTAAATACGAAAATTATTATTTGCAAAGTAATTGTCTCCTTCCAAATCATCCCATTCAGTATTTTTTTAACCACATAATTCGGCGTCATCTACAATAATCTGGTAAAGTAAGTAGATACTTAATAAATAAAGAAATTCATAATATTTCAAGCATTGTCTAAATGACCCTGGTATTATTCAATACATTGCTTAGGTAGTTTATAGGATATCTAGACTATATACTATCGGTAACACTAATTATCTATAATTTTCCTTCATTAGCAGAGCACTCCGTGACAGTACCTAAATTTTAACAGTATTTTTTTGGGTTCTGTACCTCTAAAGGAAAAAACGGAATTAAAACCATATACTCAGGTCTCCTACTATTTCCATTGAGATTTACGAAGCGTTTGTCACGCTCAAATTTTTAGTCTATTTATCAAATCATACTTATACTTATACTTATATCTATACTAATATTATAAAGCGGAAGAGTTTGTTTGTTTGTTTGTTTGTTTGTTTAAACGCGCTAATCTCAGGATCTACTGGTCCGATTTGAAAAAATCTTTTGTTGGATAGCCCATTTATCGAGGAAGGCTATAGGCTATATAACATCGCGCTACGACTAATAGGAGCGGAGAAGCGACGAGAAATGTTTCAAAAACGGGGAAAAATTACGCATACGAAGTTGCGCGGGACAGCTAGTAATATTATAAAGCGGAAGAGTTTGTTTGTTTGTTTGTTTGTTTGTTTAAACGCGCTAATCTCAGGAACTACTGGTCCGATTTGAAAAAATCTTATTTTGTTGGATAGCCCATTTATCGAGGGAGGCTATAGGCTATATAACATCGCGCTACGACTTATAGGAGCGGAGTAGCGACGAGAAATGTTTCAATAACGGGGAAAATTTACGCATACGAAGTTGCGCGGGACAGCTAGTAATATAATAATATAAAGCTTAAGAGTTTGTTGGTTTGAATGTGATAATCTCAGGAACTACGAGTTCGAATAGAAATAATCTTTTACTGTGGGATAGCCCGTTTATCGAGGAAGGCTATAGGGTATATAACATTGCGCTACGACTAATAGAAACAGAGCAGCAATGAAAAATGTTGCAAACAAGGAAAAAAATTGACGCAACCGAAGTTGCACGGGTCAGCTAGTCAAATAATATAAAGTGATTATATATAATTATGCTTTTGAGAGAGGTTACTTACGTGCCAGCGTTAACATCGACACACGGCATTAGAACCTAGCTAGACCGGACTAGAAATAAACCTACAAAAGACAAAACTGATGGCAAATAACTTAAAAACAAATATATACATTGAAAGAGATATATACATTAAAATGACTACATGCCAAAGAGCTATAGAAAGAAGCGTCCCCAATATCAAGCGTACTGATAAAATCAGACACAGTGACCTAAAAAAGGATACTAAAATTATTGACGTTCTAAATTTCGCGTTTGGGTTCAAATGGAAATGGGCTGGACATATCGCAAGAATGCAAGACGAAAGGTGGACAGAGGCCTTCACATTGTGGATAGGACCAAGAGGAACCAGGAGACCCGGCAGACCTCACCATCGCTGGACTGACGACCTTGTTAAAGTCCACAAGGACTGGACAGTCATAGCTCAAGATAGAGCAAACTAGAAAGCACTAGAGGTGGACTTTACCCGAGAGGGGTCCTAACAGTTAATTGCCTAGTAAACAAGTTTATTTTTTTAATGTTTTGTTTATGGAATAAACGGGCTTTTTATTTTATTTACTCAGGTCTCCAGTCCCTTGAAACTGTGAAAAAACTTCCAAGTTAACGTAAAAAAAAGATAAGGCCGTTTATGTCGCAAAAAACGTACATTTCGACACTCTCACGTAATCAAAATTTAAAGGCTACTGCAGTCCTGGCGAACTTCGTACCGCCTCTTTTTTTGTGAATCGGGTTCAATTATTAATCTAAACCATTTTCGACTCTACAGGAACATACACAAAAAAAATCATTGAAATCGGTCTAGCCGTTGAGGAGTTTAGTGTCATACACAGCATAGAAGACTATATATATATACTAGACCTCAATTTTTTCTATCCCTTGATGCTCGCGAGTTGGGCCCTAGCATGCGCCACTTAGTCGGTAGTTAAAAATATTTTTTCAAATCGGTCCAGCCGTCTGTGAGTAATCGGATAACAAACATTAAAAAAAATACAGTCGAATTGAGAGCATACTCCTTTTTGAAGTCGGTTGAAAACCTAAGTAGTTATTTATTTAACTTTATCTCAAAACAAAGTTCTAAAGGTTAACTCTACTCAACGTAATTACTAATTATTATCTCAGTAGCTGCTTTGTCCATGAAGTGTTTACTAGTTAGTTAACGACGGCAGCTTGTTCCTACAGATATTCAAGTAAATATAAAATGCGTACTGAAATTCCAGTGTGTAAGAGATGTTGTTTTTGTCTACCTCTGCGGTATGGACTTATTGTGTGGGGATATTTGAGACTGGTGAGTATTTAAAAATCTGTTAAATTTTTAACTGGCCTTTGAACTGGAGTTCTCTGTTTGCCCCGTATATTTATGTATGTATGTATGTATGTTCGCGATTTTCTCAATAACTACTGATACGATTTGGATGAAGTGTTCGCTATCAGACTGCATTTTTATCTGGGACGATTGTTGGACGGTTTATAAAATTTTGTCCGACACCAAAGCTTTAGGCCAAATGAAAATTAAGTTATTTATTTTTAGTGAATCAAAATTAAAGAAAAATAAAGAACAATTTCAACTTTTTGGGATATTATTTATTTATTAGGAAAAAAATCTGTAATATTATATATTTAATTAATATTTTTCAAATGTTTGAGACATAGAAATAAAATGAATTTAAAATAAAACTTTAATAAAATTACATACAAAATATGTTACTTTTCATGATCTAGTGGCACTACTGTCTAGTTAGATGCAGTCAGTACTACTCATAATATTTTAGCATGAGCAAAACATATATTATTCTTGCAAAAGTGCCAGATACATTTAAATTTTCTGTCTGGTAGATATACCTATTTTTTTTCTTTTTAGTACCAATAACTACATCATCATCCTCTTCCAACCATTTTAGAATTTGTTGTTCCTCTCTATGATCTAAAACAAAAAAATAAAGAATAAATAAAATTTAAAAGTAAACAATATAATTGTAAAAAAATGTAAATATAAACAATCATATTGTAAAAGTAGTCATAATACTTTACTTAAGCATGGATACAATAATTGCATTTATGAAAGATAGAAAAATTTGAAGTCCAGACTCAGAACTCAGAACCCGAGACTTCCGTAGCCAAACCGGGGCCAGAAGCGAACCACCTATCTGGACTATGTTACTAGACCTAAAATCCTTCTATCCCTTGATGCTCGCGAGTTGGGCCCTCGCAGCGCCATCTAGTCGGTAGTTAAAGCAGGCCGAATGTTGAAGTAATTTGTATAGGCATTTCTTGCCAATTACTTTACAAATACAATAATTGCATTAAGCATGGAGTATTTCAAAGCCTCGCGCAAAAACACACGTCTAATAACTAATAGTATATACGCGGAAACTGATCTTTGGCAGTGCGAACGTCTAGTCTAGTGCGACATTGTTTTATGAAGCTAGTTTAAGTATTATTGGAACAATAGAACACTATAAAAGTAAAAAATCTGTATTTTTGAAAGAGCAGGCGTTTAAAGACCCCACGCGACGAGTCGAAGGTTAAGGAGCACCACTATGTTGAAGGGTTCATACGAACTAATGCCTCAGAATGAGAAACATGGTGAAGTGATATCGATATATAGTGATAGCTCAGATAGCAAACCCCCGAATCCATCGCTAAGTTTCCTGATTCATATTTCAAGTTATTTACTTTTATTTTTCAGTGCATATCAATTGCGTTGTTAATCTTCTTGGGTTTCCTTTGGCATGCAGTATCTATTAAAAGCAATTTTGGAACTCGTGACCATGTGTATATTGGTATAACAACAATTTTAACGATCACAGATTTTGTACTATCCTTGGTATTTATCGTTGGGTGTTATAAGGTAAGTACCTAAATGATAAATTGTTTAAGGTCTATAAAAATAACCACATACGCTTCTCTATAGTACAACCGTTAGTAGGTATAGATCTGAATCTATCACATATTATACGCAGCACATTACTTAAACATACAACAGGGAATTTTTGGACCAATGCGCGTTTGGACCAACCGGAAAAAAACTCTCCAATTGTAACAAAGTTTGTAGTGGAGCCAATAACTGCTTATATAAATTTTAAGTACCTAGGTAGTTGAAAAAATAAAGGTATGATTTTATTAACAAAACATTATGCTTTTAACATGTTTGCAGAATTTCAAATTATTTGACAGACAGTGCCTAAAAATTAAATCAAATGCCACTGTGACGCGGTGGGAGTGTGTCCGTCGTGGGTTCGATTCCTACACGGGATACCAATTTGTGTGATCCACAAATTGTTGTTTCGAGTCTGGGTGTACTTTGTTTCCGTGACTCGTATGTTTGTAAAGTCCCCCGCTACACAGGGCTTGTACCCTACTGCGGGAGTCGTCTTATAAAAAAACAAAAAAAAAGTTGCAATATTCAGGATATAAGGATTGAAAGCGTCAATAAAAAGTCATTTATCTACTTTAAGTACCTTTGCAAATAAAGAAGATGTTAGTTTAATATACTAACATCTTCTTTATTTGCAAAGGTAACTTATAGTAGACAAATTACTTTCTATGTATAATTTCTATAAATCAATCAGATGCGTAAAATTCAAACTCCTTGAGCGATCAAATATCATGTCGTTATTTACTATAATTTTGCATAAATATGAGTTACAATGACAACAAGTGAAAGATACGGGGCAAATTCAAATCGTTAGAATGTTTAACCAAAGAAACTGATTGACATTATGAACCAAATCGAAAATAAATACAAGCATACATGGTTTTGTAAAAAAATATCAATATTATATAATAATCTCAATATAAAATCTATGTTTTGACATCTCCCAAAGGGTTGTTGTTTTGACTAGTTGGAAACTAGCCATTATCTAAGGTGCACCTAAGGTGCCCTAGTCCATAGATGTTGAATTTGATAACAACAAATGTCCATAATAGTAGATACATTACGAACTATTGCACGGGGGCGTCGATATCAATACATAGTATTTGTTTTATTTGAAAGTTCGCTCAACTTCATCTCGCTCCGCTTCACTACACCAGATACCGCTCGACTCCGCTGCGTGCAGCTCGCGCCGCGTGTTCATTTGTTTTATTTTAAAATTCGCTCAACTTCACTCCGCTCCACTCCACTCCGCCAGACTCCGCTCGAATCCACTGTGTGCAGCTCGCGCCGCGTGTTCAATTGTTTTATTTGAAAGTGCTACACTATTTCCACTGATTTGGGGCAGAGATTTTGAGCATCGCGATTGGTCAATTGACGGTCCGCTCCGCCCCACTCCGCCCCGCTGCGCGTTAATGGAAACGCACCCTACACTACACTAAATCAGTGCCCTGAATTAAGAGTGGCTTTGGCAACTTGTTAGAGAATTAGGGACCTTACTCTTTTTACACCTCTTACATTTAGGATATAGGGACTCTTATTCAAGGTGGTGTAATTAGGCATAGGAAAATCTGCCTCTCTATTTTGTAGAAATAAAAATATAATAAGGAAAATTGACCCTTTCTTTTTTTGCAGAAAAATGTAAAACTTATGAAGACGTTTTACTTCTATAGCCTAATCTTTTTGGGTTTGACGATGGCCTGGATTATTTACCTTATGGTTATGTTGATAGCTGACTATGTTTGGTTCACCTATCACTCTAGGGAAAACATCAGAGTAAATAATGTACTGTTTTACGGGATGGATGTTGTAGCAGATTCCATAGGATTCTTTGCACATATATGTAAGTTTTATTTTATATACAGATTACAGGAATAACGATGTTCACAATAACAAAGTGGCGATGAGGAGGCGTCCATTAATAACGTGAGGTGTTTAGGAGAGAATGGGTGGGGTCGAGCCGAATGTCACCCAATCTCACGTGGGGAGTGCGAGGTCGCAAACCTCAATCCTCCCATGATCTGAGCACTTGACCAGTGTTTAGTCAAACGTGAAATCTAGAGGGAGTCTAAAATTAACCAAAATCACCTCACGTAATTTATGGACGCCCCCTAAACACGCGAGACAATAAACCAATAAACTAAAATCTATCTACATGTTAACCGTAGGTCACTAAACATTTGCCTCACAGTCGATCGACACCGGTGTATTCGAGATATGGATATATTCCTGCCAACTGAATTTTATTTGGAAGAATCCAAATAAGCTTGATGAATAGATGTTTGTTATTCAATCACGCCAAAACGTCTAAACAGATCTGTATAAAATTTGGCACAGAGATAAATTGTTGTGTAGAATAGGAATTGCACATAAGCATAGGAATTGCACATTTTTTCGGAATAAATCCTAAAAAAAAATTGCAATTCCCATTGGATTTTGTTTTTTCACGTGAACAGCTAGTAAACATACCTATGTAAGTCAGATCAGTGGTTTTTACATGAGAAAAAAACATACTTAAAGCCAAAATGATTGTTTATTTTTTGTTCCAGTCCTACAACTGTATATGATCCTGTTGGTGCGAAGCGAAATAATGAAACTTAACAATGGCTGCCAATTCAGATTCGTGAACCACGCAAATGAAGCTCAGTGTACTCTAGATGTTACAATTTTACCTAGCCAACGTTTACCTAGCGAAGATAATGAGACGGTGACGTGTTGAGCAAAGAAATAATTGAATAATATATTTATGCAATAAATACTCTTGCATACTCTAACAATACTCCGGCATCTCAAAACTTAGGGACATTTAAATATTCATAATAGCAGCACGCGTCAACTACCGGGGGAGCCTAGATAAATTGTCATCTATACTTTTATAAAGCTGAAGCTGTTCGTTTGCTTATATTCTTTATTTCGTTGAACCTGAAATCCTGAGATTATGAGGTCCAAGCAACAAATAAACCATTTTTTTATAAAAAATCTTATGTGTTGAATAGCCCATTTATCGGGGAAGGCTATATACTGCACAATATCACGCTACGATTTATTAATCCTTGAATATGACCACTCCTTTCTGTTACACCTAGTACTACTGTGATTTTTTTTTACATACTCTACATCAACCATTAAGCTAGCAACTAATCTGGGAACAGACAGACCAACAGACGGATAGACATAGTAAAACTTGTTTACTATGGAACCCTAAAAATGAAAACCCAAAAAAGTAACAATTTCTAAATTGAGATATGATTATAGTTATAAATAATCAAAAATAAAATAAAGTTATATTTGATTATTAATATATCTTTAAGTACTTATTTAATTGGTTTGTACTTAAGCTTTATGGCACTTTATGAAACACAATAAGGAAAAACATTATAAGAGAACAGTAGGTATAATAAAGTAGTAAATAAATATTAAATCATCAAAGATTTTTAGATTTAGCTGGCCGCCTTCTCTTTCTCTTCTTACCAAAGGGTAATCCTAGCTTCAGGGGGTGGTTCCACGTCCTTGGTTCCTTGTTTTGCCCTTACTTTAGATGCAGCTCATTAACAATGTTTTAAATCTGAACTTACACATCTCCTGAGTTAAGTGATGTTTATAATATTTTTTGTTCTTGAATTTAGTAATTTGGTAATTGTTAAATACGTAACTACTATTTACCACTATTTTCCATAACATAATTAGCGCAGTGCAATAGTGTTCTGCACTTATTATGTTATGTAGTTTGTGTTTAATACTAATTATTTAATTAATATTATTGTATCCGCTGCAGTCTAATGCTCATTAATAATGTTTTAAATCTGAACTTACACATCTCCTGAGTTAAGTGAGGTTTATAATATTTTTTGTTTTTGAATTTAGTAATTTGGTAATTGTTAAATACGTAACTACTATATATAGTGCGTTGTTTCGTTCCATAACATAATAAGCGCAGTGCACTAAATTAGTACCTACTAAATATTTAAATAATATTATTGTATCTGCTGCAGTCTGTTATTTTTTACAAGTAATTAAGATGTTACTTCTGTTTATGTATCAAACTTAGGTATATTTACATATATTAATCACTTGGTTCCGCCTTATCTAAACTAAGATAATTCTGTAAGCTAAGCTTATACATATATATTAATCATTCGGTTACTCCTTATCTAAAATGACATGCAAGTCATTAATAGACTATGTAAATATATATAGTCAATTTCAATGATTATGGTAATACCCACATATTTTATGTAGAGTGCTCTGTAAAGGCGATCAACTAGTCTATAAAAAAGCATTATTCTGTAAGTTTATAATGTTATTTCTAAGCATTATATGTACCCTTAAATTAAAATAAAGACATTTCAAAATCATTCAATCAAATCAATCAGGTCCTTTTAAAATTAATTTGAGTTATTACGGTCGGATACTCCATATGGAATACCCTAGGAGATCAGTTTTTTATTGTAATATTTTTTATTCCGGTCTGATCCACCGTGGAGGGAATCACAAATAAATTTAAAATTATAATACAGGCTTTATTGAAATACCCATTTTCGTAATTCTTATTGTAATTGAAATGTATATTTTTACCTGCAAAAATATGCAGGTAGTCTTCTTTTCATAGATTCGTAGATTATTTGAGTTGGCTAACGTAGTAAAAGCAAATACTCTATGAAACTATGAAAAGAAGACTTTCTGCATATTTTTAACAGGTAAAAATTGTTAAAAACCGGGCAAGTGCATGTCGGACCACTCGCAACGCAATGTAGGATTCCGTAGCTACCCAGCACAATGTATAAATAAATAGTTTTCCTATATACCACATCACCGAAAACAACCATTTAGCTGGAAGGTGGGACACTTGACTCTAACAAAAATTTTCACTTTAAAGCTTAATAGTTAACAAACGGATACCTATATCGTAAAGTGATATTCACAACCCCTCAATATTTGTAAAAGACCTATCCAACACACCCCACACTATGTGATAGGTAAGAAATAAATACTCCCCACTTTACGTGTTAGCTTTACGAAAATTTTATTATTGTTTTAATTTTACACAAATATTACGCATTATTAAATATTTTACAATGTTCAATAGCAACAATATTCAAACATAAACAAAGACAACTGACGTATTAGCGGAAGTTTGTTTAAACTAAATTATTAATACTTTTTATATGGAGTTGCATAAAACTGTAAAACATTCTAATGGAGGATTCATTTTTACATTCTATTAATTAAATTTAATGGGCCCTGGAGATGTCATAAAACACACATTAGTCCATTGACGTTTTACATAAACCGTCATTGCACTAGCCATCCAAACAAATTCTGTTATTCTTACCTATGCACCAGACAGGCAGTGAGTTTTAATGAAATTTATTCTTTGTCATCGTTTCTACGTCATTTACCAGATGAAGTGATTTATCATAGTATGCCAGAAAAAATAGATTTATGTAATAAATAATTGAGAGATTTTAGATCGCATAGATTACAAGGCCTACGAAAGCTACTGATACAGCAAACACAACAATGGTAGTTTTTAACAAGTTCTTGCAGCTTTCGTGAATTGTGATAAGGCTATTAGGTATCTGTTGAATTATACAGAAAGTGACAAATACCATTGCTTGGCTCTTACTTCAATAACAAGCATGATGTATTGGATGTCCGAGAGTACTGGTTTGTTAATTTTTTGTTTAAAAGATAGCTAGCAATGTGGGATTGAGTCCCACAATACTAGCAATATGTTAGGAGAGGGTTCACGTCGGTACTAGGATTCAAACCCGCGACCTCACAATTGCTAGACCGATGTCTGTATTTGTAGACTACCGTCGCTTTTTATATTTTATTTTACATTTGGTAATAAATAAAACAACAAAGTTAACAATGTACAGTTAATATATTTATTTTCATTTTTAATTTATACTTTTCGTGTTTTACTCTAATCTGGCGTTTTCCCACCATCATATTGTGCTCTTTTTGCAGAAGACGAATTTGTTGGTAAATACATCTCTCCAATTAAGCGCTCTGGCTTTTTGTTTTGAAATAAATATAATAATTTATACTAAACCCATATATTCAAGACAACTTGATGTAACTGCTAAAAATAGAAAAGTAGTATTATACCATTTTTGGTATTAATTAGGTGTAATTAACAGACATACTAAATTTAAAATATTTTACAAAACGTTATATACATACCTAAAATATGAAAAACTGTTACATATAAGTACAACGTATCGGGAGAGGGAAGGGGAGGACTGGGAGCAAACTAAGTCACTTCAAGCCAGGTCTTCTCAAAGTATCTGAGCCGCAATATGTTTAAGTGCTGGTTCTTGATAAAACCTACCTCACCGAGGTTATGCCCTCCCCGAAACCAAAATATTGGGTTCCTTAAAGCTAGTATGCAAAAGCGCAAAAGCTCAATAAATTCTTGAAACAAAACGCTACCAACTAAATTCATTAATTCTTTAATAAATTCTATATTTGCACAAAAGTTGGTACATCTGTGGTCTTATAAATTATTAAGTTCTTACAACTTCAGTCAATAGTGACATGCAAATATTATTTCATTTAAATAAGATTTCTGCTGAATTTGTTTCTAATTACCTTATGCATAATACGAAAAAAATACATTGTTTTTTTTTAATTATTGTAATACCTAATTGTTCTATGAAATTACAAATTGGTAGGTCCATTTATTACATTTATGTCAAGAAATAAAAATTATAATAATACTAAAAATTTATAAAAAAAACATGTCAAAGAGTTATAATTTTGTTACATTACATATCATTCAGAAAATCATTTATTGAATAGAATGATTTCATTAATAGCCATTGCTTAAGTTTCCTGATGAATATTTTAATTGGCAAGTCTTTTATCTCATTAGGGATTTTATTGTAAATCCGTCCGCACATGGCATAACAATTTTTCTGTAACAATGTGGTTTTGGGCACCCTAGTCAAAACAATTTTTGCTGGATCGCGAGTATTTCTAGGATATTTATCTCTAGCCAAAGTGAATTTATTCATGTGTTTTTTTACAAATTTAGCAGCTTCTAATATATACATGCTAGGCAATGTTAACAATTTTAACTTAAGAAATACAGGCCTACACGATTCCCATGGCGGAATACCAACAATCGCTCTTACATTTTTCTTCTGCGCGACAAATGCTCTATGGGTATCTGTAGAGTTGCCCCAAAGTATTAATCCATATCTCAAAGTTGCCGCTACGTAACCATGATATGCTTTTAAAATAGTGTTTTGATTTGCTATTTTGTGCAGTCGATATACCTAGTACATAAACAAATTTATTTAATTTACTACAAACCTGATCAACATGTGATTTCCAGTTGCAATGTCTGTCCAGCATAATACTCAGAAACTTTGTTTTATTAACTTCATCCATCTTTTGGCCTTTATAGTTAACATTTAGAGTATTATGTTTTTGTTGATACGTACAAAATTGTATATATTTTGTTTTTGTCATATTTACTTGTAAATTATTCATATCGAGCCAGCTGATTATTGATTGAATAGTATTGTTAATGTCAATAGTGTAATTAGGAATATCATATTTAGAAGAAATTATTACTGATAGATCATCTGCAAATAACGTACAAGAGTTTTGAGTAATATCAGGTAGGTCGTTTATATACAAAATAAATAATAGCGGTCCTAGGACGCTTCCCTGAGGTACACCACAAGAATTTTGCCTATAGCCAGATCTATTACACACTAACTCCTTACTTTTATTTATGTTCAAAATTTCAACACATTGTTTTCGGTCACTTAGGTATGTTTTGATCCAATTAAGTGCCGGGCCTCTAATCCCATAGTTTTCAATTTTATCTAGGAGAAGTCGATGCCAGACAAAATCAAAAGCTTTGGACATGTCAAAGAAGATGGCTGTTACTAATTTTCTACTGTCAATGTCGTCAATAATTTTTTTACTAAATTGAAACAAGCTAAAGATGTAGACTTACCCTTTTGAAAACCGCATTGTTCATCTTTAAGTATTTTATGTTTGTCGATGAAGGCAGTAAGTCGTTTATGCATTGCTATTTCAAAAACTTTTGAGATAACTGATGTTAAAGCAATAGGTCTATAATTTTCTATTTATACAGGATCATTATTCTTGTGCAATGGTTTTATAATAACATTCTTTAATGATTTCGGGAAAGATCCCTCTATAAATGACATGTTAATTAAGTGTGTTAACACAGAGGTCAGATGAGATGAAGTTGTTTTTAGTATCCTTGTGGACAAATTATCAGCACCTACGGCATTTGTATTTTTAAGAGATATAATTATTTTGTTAACTTCATTATAGCTGTATGGCCTCAAGAAAATACTATGACATGCTATTTTTTTGTAAGTATTATTTAAATTCACATTTTGTTTATTTGTAAGCTCTATCCAATACTTATTGAACTCTTCAGCAATATCTTGCGGATTGCAGGTAAAGTCACCATTTTGTTGAGGAATGTTAGTTATTAAATGTAATTTACTGTTAGGTACACACTCATCATTTATGAGATCCCATGATGATTTACAAACATTTTTAGACATTTTCATGATTTTATTTGTGTTGTTCTTAATAGATTAAGTAATACACTGTTTCAGTAGTCTATTGTAGGTTTAAAATTTATTTTTATTTGCATTAGTTTTACTTTTATAAAATGTATACCGTAATAACCTTTTTTGTTTACAACTGGTACGCAAGCCTTTCGTCAACCATTTCAATCGGGGTGCCTTTGTTGAAATTTTTATTTTTATCATAGGAAAACATAGATCATAAAACAAAGTAACTAAATCCTGAAACTGCCTCTGTGGCGCGGTGGGAGTGTATCCGACTGCTACGCAAGAGGTCGTGGATTCGATCCCCACCCAGGATAAAACTTTGTGTGATGAGCACGATGGTTTATTCTGTGTCTGGGTGTAATTTATCTATAATATGTATGTATTTAGAAATATATAAGTATGTTTATCAGTTGTCTGGTTTCCATAATACAAGCTCTGCTTAGTTTGGGATCAGGTAGCGTTGTGTGAGTTGTCCCAAGATATTATTATTATTATTTATTATTTATTATTATATGCCAAATCTATATTTCTTTCACAGTATACTTCTGAGAACGAGAGACTTTGTAAACAATTTTTAAACTTATATATATTCTCGGCACAGTAGTCTCGTCGGTATATAAAATATTCCATAGGATTCTCTTTTTGTTTAACAGGAATGTATAACATTTGCGCTGTATTGTGATCAGATACTGAAACCATTTTTAACCAGAAACCAGATTTACTGAAACCATTCCACTATCTATTCATTAGTTAGTTAATACAAATACAAATACAAATATTTTTTATTTGCTATAAATAGGGTGGATACATGAAGTGGTCTTATAAGTAGTTTACATTAGTAGGGACTAGCCTATTTACCCATTATCAATAGCATGCAAATATTGATCACTTAAAACTAGATATTAGTTATAAAATGATTTTCTTTGTATATATATATCCATTACCACATTTATTTTCTACCCTTAAATAACTTTATTATCAAAGAACTCCTTAAGTGTATAGAAAGTTTTCTCGGTAAGCCAAGAACCAAGAGCTGACGGAAACTTTTTTAGAGGTAGTAATTTTAAGTTAGTAGGAATTTTATTATAAATTTTTACACACATTGCATAACAATTTTTTTGAAACCGACTACACTTAGGAATCACGCCCAATACAAGCCGATCAGGATTTCTTGTATTTACTCTGTTTGTGGTATCTTTTGCTTGCTTAACCAATTCAGGGTGATGTTTAACCATTTTTCCTACTTCTAAAATATAAAGGCAAG
The DNA here is from genome assembly GCA_945859575.2 of Herminia tarsipennalis. NCBI lineage: Eukaryota > Metazoa > Arthropoda > Insecta > Lepidoptera > Erebidae > Herminia > Herminia tarsipennalis. Next base: position 4,641,210 of record OX243844.2, on the reverse strand, counting down.
CAAGAGGGAGTATTTTTAATGTTTTGAAGTGAGGGCGACAAGATACATTTGGTGCAATGTCGCAAATGGACCTTAAGCACCTTTTTTGGGCAACAAAAGCCTTTTGTATGTCTGTACCATTTCCCCAAATCAGCAAGCCGTACCGCAGCACTGATTCGACATATGCAAAATAGGCTGTGCACGCTGTTTCCTTATTTGCAACTTTTGCTAATTTGTACAGAGCAAAAGAAAACCCATTTATTTTGTTGCTTACTTTTTCTATGTGTTCTGTCCAATTTAATTTATTATTAATAATAATTCCTAGAAATGTCAAGTTATAAGTATTTAGTAAGGTATGTCCGTTAAAATTTATAGAAATGTCATGACTTTTTAAATGATTAAAATTAATTATGTTCGTTTTAGATAAATTAACTTGTAGATTATTATTATTCAGCCATTCAATAATTAATGTCAACGTATTGTAGATATCCGCCTCATGTAGGGTTGGCGTCATACTTTTATTAGTGGTAACTATAATCGAGATGTCGTCAGCAAATAAAATAGTTTTGTAGTGTGTAACTTTGGACAAATCATTTATGTACAACAGAAAAAGAAGTGGTCCTAGCCCCACGACTGTCCGCGACCTCCAGGAGGTCGCGACTAAAATACCCATGACTGTCCGCGACCTCCTGGAGGTCGCGGTACGACTATATTTTAAAGTTCAAACAAACCTACTAAACCTGCACCTATCCTTTTCAAACTTGGCAGAATGTTAGATCGTTGGATAAAGATGCATAATAATACCACAGTTACACCATAATTTCATATTAAACCTGTTTATTTCGTCTGTATTTAGTTGCCGTTGGCGCGCTTTTATACATGGTATTGTGTGTTGTTGTGTTGTTTGTGAAGGGTGTAGTCAGTGTGAAACTGTGTTGTTTTAGTGTTATACTGTGATAAAAACATCGACAGGTAAGTCATAAACACTTTTTAATACAAACACAACGTCTCAAATAACGATTTGGATACAAATTTTACATTTTATCGTAAATTGGCCGCCATTTTGAACAAAAAAAAAAAATCGTATTTTTTTTATTGTTTATATAACAAAAACATTCTTGTGGCTGGAAACTGTTGTTACTATTACCGATAACATACATATCTATAGACTTATCACTCATTTCATTTGAATTACTCCGATTAGATATTTCGTAAACTTAAAAAAAAAAAAAAAACGAAATTCAGGGACCCCCGGGGGTCCGAGGGGCCGAGGCAATACCAGTGATTTTTCTAATATTTTCGTATAAAACATCTCTATTTTTGTATTTTTTAATTAGTAAATAACATTTAATTAAAGAATATACATTAACATGCAAAATAAAATTGTATAAATTACGATAAATACGCAATAGTGTGAGACCCTCCATTTTGGTATCATATTACAAGACTCTTATCGCTATATCGAGTTAGCTGGAACTCGTTTGTTTACATAATAAATATTATAGCACTTGGAACTGTTTATGTTACGAACAAAGACCGACTGAAGCTATTAAGATAAGATTTATAGCCACTCGAACCTCGAGGCACGCTACAATTGAAGTTTAAAGTAAACAATATTTTTTTTGTTTACGTTTCGGGTCGTTCTTATCAGGTACTTTAGTGCCGGTCTTAAGTGGGCTGGTGGTGTAAAAAAAATGTATGAAGTGGGTTGTTTTTATGATTGATTATTGTTTAGTGGTTTATATTATTGCGTATAAATTATTTAGTATTTGAATTAATGGCTTTTATTATTATTTATGATTTTTTTTATAAATAAAAGGAGAAAAAATCACGTGACGCGTCTTTAACTTCCAATTGATAAAATTCTACAAGGTGGTATGTGCAAAGTTATATTTTTTCTCATAGCTTATTTATCAACAAACAATTATATATATATATATATATTTAAATAGGTTTAATACATAATTCTAAAGATATATCGTTCGTATCCTTCCCGGCCGACGTTTGACGTCAATTTGACAGATGTACGGTGACGGCCATGGTATTAGCGCCATTTTGATGGGACTGGGTAAAGGCTAGGACACTCCCTTGCGGTACCCCAAATTGGTTTATCAGGTAGTCTGATTTGTATGTTTGCACATGGTTAATTGTGTTTAATTGGGAGATCTCTACACACTGGTATCTATGTTCTAAGTACGTTTTTATCCACTTTAGAGCTGGTCCCCTAATTCCGTACATCTCGAGCTTTTTTAGAAGTTGTTCATGTGATACAAAATCGAACGCCTTAGACATATCTAGGAATACCACTGTAGTATAATTCTTGTCGTTTAATCTCTGAAGAATATCATTTACAAGACAGAAAGTGGCATCTCTAGTGGATTTATTTTTTTGGAATCCATATTGATACTGATCAATTATATTATGTTTAATTAGATATGCTGTTAATTTGTCGTGCATAACCTTCTCAAATACCTTCGAAAATATAGGAAGTAATGTAATAGGCCTGTAATTGTTAGCATCATTTTGGTCCCCTTTCTTATACATTGGTTTCACTACCGAATATTTGAGTTTAGTGGGGAATGTTCCAGTTTCTAGTGAAAGATTGACGAGATATGTTATTATCGGTGTTAATTGGTTGCTACATAATTTAATAACCCTTGTACAAATCGAGTCGTAGCCTTCAGATTTTGTATTAGAGAGAGACATTATTAACCTATGTATGTCATACTCAACAACAGGAGACAAAAACATAGAGCCTGACTGTTTAAATTTTAAATCTGTGCTACGAATTTCACTATGTATTTTATTTGTAGTGCCAATGAAGTGCTCATTGAAAGTATTCGCTATTTTTGTAGGATCTGTGATTGATACGCCATCTTTAGACAATTTTGTGACATACTTTCCAGTATTTACACAACTCGTTTCAGTTTTAATGACTGACCAGGTGGCCTTGCAAATATTTTTACTATTTAAAACAAAGTTTGTATTTGCAAGCTTTTTTGCAGCGACTACACATTTTTTGAAGAGCTTATTAAACTTCAGGTAATTTTGTTTATCTGTTTTACTTTTAGTAGAATAGTATATAAACCGTAGCTTCCTTTTGTGTGTACAACTTTTTGTAAGGCCTTTTGACATCCAGTTGCGCTTTTTTGCAGTATTCACTCTTACTTTATTAATAGGAAAGCAAAGATAATACAGCAAGCAAAAATAATCATAAAATAAATTAAAAGCCGCGTTTAAGTCAGATTTCTTATACAGGTCGAGGTAGTATATACTAGGTAGGTATTTCTTAAATATATTTATGTTTTCATCAGAATAACACCTTTTAAAACTGTATATGTTCTTAGGTATACTATTTTTAAATGCTACCGACCAAGAGATAATTTGTGCAGTGTTGTGATCAGACAAGCACAATGGTAGAAGTGAGCCTGTTGCATTTGTAATATTACTAATAATCAAATCAATACACGATCTGCCTCTGGTTGGTTCGGATATATGTAATATATCCGAACGGATATATTACATATATCCGATGATTGCAGATATCATCATCGTTCATCGATATCATCATCATCATTACAGATATCGGATGAATATTAAATTGTATTTTTTTAGAATGTCAGTAAATTGTCGAGTAAATGAATTATGAATGTCAAAAGTATTAATATTTAAGTCACCAGCAATTATAATTTTATTTCTAGAGTATTTTGATAAATATTTGTATAACATTAAATCTAAATTATTAAGAAAATATTCAACATGTCTTTTTAGCTTGGAAGGAATTCTATATAAGCAAATAATTATTATATTATGAGTAATTAATTTAATTGAACAAAGTTCAAAATGGAAAGTCATTTTGAACTGATCGAAACATGTGATTTTTTTATATGGTGTACCTCTCCTTACCCAGTATACATGTGCCTCCTCTCTTTTTTTCTCTACTAAAGGATGATGCTAATTCATAATTTATAATGTTAATATTCCGCTCAGTACCCATTTTGACAAAAGTTTCTGTAAAACACAATATATCAGGCCTAGTTTGAGTGTCAATTTCAGATAACGTGATTTCGAGTAATTCTATTTTCGATAAGATACCCTGAATATTCTGGTGAAACAGTATAAAATTATTAGTTTGGTTCGGCTCGAAAAAACTTACTATTCTCACATTGAGTAGAGTTATAAATCACATTTGGTTCATGTTCACAGTGAGTACAGCTTTTCAGTTTCTTTTTGCGGTTAATAATTTTAAAATAATATGGTATAGTGCCTCTCTTATAATAACTGTGTCTATCTAACTTATTCTTATTTCTGCAGGTTTTTGAATTATTCAAATATAATTTTATTTTAGAAGGTAATAGGTATTCCAATTTGTACTCATTACAATCAATAAATAAATTGACCCGCTTACATATATAATCAACATAATTAATATAATTCAAATAATAATTTCTATCACTGTATTTATCAATAAAGGTGCACTTTTTCAAGCATGCAGTCCATAACTTTATTGATTTATTAAGCATAAGACAGTTTAAGTACTGGTTATGTGTAACAGTCGTTATAAATATGTGTGAAGCTTCACTTAGTTTATCAATTATCAAACTGAGATTGTAATGTAATAATTGTATATTATTGTCATTGCTACCTATATTAAGAACTACTAAGTCGTCTTCTGATATCCCCTCTGCAATATGATCGCATTTTGAAAGTAATTCAGTACTTGTAGCCCCCGGTTTGATCATGGAAAACGGCTTGTATTTATATTCGTGTTCCTGATTTTTATCCACTTTAGAGCTGGTCCCCTAATTCCGTACATCTCGAGCTTTTTTAGAAGTTGTTCATGTGATACAAAATCGAACGCCTTAGACATATCTAGGAATACCACTGTAGTATAATTCTTGTCGTTTAATCTCTGAAGAATATCATTTACAAGACAGAAAGTGGCATCTCTAGTGGATTTATTTTTTTGGAATCCATATTGATACTGATCAATTATATTATGTTTAATTAGATATGCTGTTAATTTGTCGTGCATAACCTTCTCAAATACCTTCGAAAATATAGGAAGTAATGTAATAGGCCTGTAATTGTTAGCATCATTTTGGTCCCCTTTCTTATACATTGGTTTCACTACCGAATATTTGAGTTTAGTGGGGAATGTTCCAGTTTCTAGTGAAAGATTGACGAGATATGTTATTATCGGTGTTAATTGGTTGCTACATAATTTAATAACCCTTGTACAAATCGAGTCGTAGCCTTCAGATTTTGTATTAGAGAGAGACATTATTAACCTATGTATGTCATACTCAACAACAGGAGACAAAAACATAGAGCCTGACTGTTTAAATTTTAAATCTGTGCTACGAATTTCACTATGTATTTTATTTGTAGTGCCAATGAAGTGCTCATTGAAAGTATTCGCTATTTTTGTAGGATCTGTGATTGATACGCCATCTTTAGACAATTTTGTGACATACTTTCCAGTATTTACACAACTCGTTTCAGTTTTAATGACTGACCAGGTGGCCTTGCAAATATTTTTACTATTTAAAACAAAGTTTGTATTTGCAAGCTTTTTTGCAGCGACTACACATTTTTTGAAGAGCTTATTAAACTTCAGGTAATTTTGTTTATCTGTTTTACTTTTAGTAGAATAGTATATAAACCGTAGCTTCCTTTTGTGTGTACAACTTTTTGTAAGGCCTTTTGACATCCAGTTGCGCTTTTTTGCAGTATTCACTCTTACTTTATTAATAGGAAAGCAAAGATAATACAGCAAGCAAAAATAATCATAAAATAAATTAAAAGCCGCGTTTAAGTCAGATTTCTTATACAGGTCGAGGTAGTATATACTAGGTAGGTATTTCTTAAATATATTTATGTTTTCATCAGAATAACACCTTTTAAAACTGTATATGTTCTTAGGTATACTATTTTTAAATGCTACCGACCAAGAGATAATTTGTGCAGTGTTGTGATCAGACAAGCACAATGGTAGAAGTGAGCCTGTTGCATTTGTAATATTACTAATAATCAAATCAATACACGATCTGCCTCTGGTTGGTTCGGATATATGTAATATATCCGAACGGATATATTACATATATCCGATGATTGCAGATATCATCATCGTTCATCGATATCATCATCATCATTACAGATATCGGATGAATATTAAATTGTATTTTTTTAGAATGTCAGTAAATTGTCGAGTAAATGAATTATGAATGTCAAAAGTATTAATATTTAAGTCACCAGCAATTATAATTTTATTTCTAGAGTATTTTGATAAATATTTGTATAACATTAAATCTAAATTATTAAGAAAATATTCAACATGTCTTTTTAGCTTGGAAGGAATTCTATATAAGCAAATAATTATTATATTATGAGTAATTAATTTAATTGAACAAAGTTCAAAATGGAAAGTCATTTTGAACTGATCGAAACATGTGATTTTTTTATATGGTGTACCTCTCCTTACCCAGTATACATGTGCCTCCTCTCTTTTTTTCTCTACTAAAGGATGATGCTAATTCATAATTTATAATGTTAATATTCCGCTCAGTACCCATTTTGACAAAAGTTTCTGTAAAACACAATATATCAGGCCTAGTTTGAGTGTCAATTTCAGATAACGTGATTTCGAGTAATTCTATTTTCGATAAGATACCCTGAATATTCTGGTGAAACAGTATAAAATTATTAGTTTGGTTCGGCTCGAAAAAACTTACTATTCTCACATTGAGTAGAGTTATAAATCACATTTGGTTCATGTTCACAGTGAGTACAGCTTTTCAGTTTCTTTTTGCGGTTAATAATTTTAAAATAATATGGTATAGTGCCTCTCTTATAATAACTGTGTCTATCTAACTTATTCTTATTTCTGCAGGTTTTTGAATTATTCAAATATAATTTTATTTTAGAAGGTAATAGGTATTCCAATTTGTACTCATTACAATCAATAAATAAATTGACCCGCTTACATATATAATCAACATAATTAATATAATTCAAATAATAATTTCTATCACTGTATTTATCAATAAAGGTGCACTTTTTCAAGCATGCAGTCCATAACTTTATTGATTTATTAAGCATAAGACAGTTTAAGTACTGGTTATGTGTAACAGTCGTTATAAATATGTGTGAAGCTTCACTTAGTTTATCAATTATCAAACTGAGATTGTAATGTAATAATTGTATATTATTGTCATAGCTACCTATATTAAGAACTACTAAGTCGTCTTCTGATATCCCCTCTGCAATATGATCGCATTTTGAAAGTAATTCAGTACTTGTAGCCCCCGGTTTGATCATGGAAAACGGCTTGTATTTATATTCGTGTTCCTGATTTTTATCCACTTTAGAGCTGGTCCCCTAATTCCGTACATCTCGAGCTTTTTTAGAAGTTGTTCATGTGATACAAAATCGAACGCCTTAGACATATCTAGGAATACCACTGTAGTATAATTCTTGTCGTTTAATCTCTGAAGAATATCATTTACAAGACAGAAAGTGGCATCTCTAGTGGATTTATTTTTTTGGAATCCATATTGATACTGATCAATTATATTATGTTTAATTAGATATGCTGTTAATTTGTCGTGCATAACCTTCTCAAATACCTTCGAAAATATAGGAAGTAATGTAATAGGCCTGTAATTGTTAGCATCATTTTGGTCCCCTTTCTTATACATTGGTTTCACTACCGAATATTTGAGTTTAGTGGGGAATGTTCCAGTTTCTAGTGAAAGATTGACGAGATATGTTATTATCGGTGTTAATTGGTTGCTACATAATTTAATAACCCTTGTACAAATCGAGTCGTAGCCTTCAGATTTTGTATTAGAGAGAGACATTATTAACCTATGTATGTCATACTCAACAACAGGAGACAAAAACATAGAGCCTGACTGTTTAAATTTTAAATCTGTGCTACGAATTTCACTATGTATTTTATTTGTAGTGCCAATGAAGTGCTCATTGAAAGTATTCGCTATTTTTGTAGGATCTGTGATTGATACGCCATCTTTAGACAATTTTGTGACATACTTTCCAGTATTTACACAACTCGTTTCAGTTTTAATGACTGACCAGGTGGCCTTGCAAATATTTTTACTATTTAAAACAAAGTTTGTATTTGCAAGCTTTTTTGCAGCGACTACACATTTTTTGAAGAGCTTATTAAACTTCAGGTAATTTTGTTTATCTGTTTTACTTTTAGTAGAATAGTATATAAACCGTAGCTTCCTTTTGTGTGTACAACTTTTTGTAAGGCCTTTTGACATCCAGTTGCGCTTTTTTGCAGTATTCACTCTTACTTTATTAATAGGAAAGCAAAGATAATACAGCAAGCAAAAATAATCATAAAATAAATTAAAAGCCGCGTTTAAGTCAGATTTCTTATACAGGTCGAGGTAGTATATACTAGGTAGGTATTTCTTAAATATATTTATGTTTTCATCAGAATAACACCTTTTAAAACTGTATATGTTCTTAGGTATACTATTTTTAAATGCTACCGACCAAGAGATAATTTGTGCAGTGTTGTGATCAGACAAGCACAATGGTAGAAGTGAGCCTGTTGCATTTGTAATATTACTAATAATCAAATCAATACACGATCTGCCTCTGGTTGGTTCGGATATATGTAATATATCCGAACGGATATATTACATATATCCGATGATTGCAGATATCATCATCGTTCATCGATATCATCATCATCATTACAGATATCGGATGAATATTAAATTGTATTTTTTTAGAATGTCAGTAAATTGTCGAGTAAATGAATTATGAATGTCAAAAGTATTAATATTTAAGTCACCAGCAATTATAATTTTATTTCTAGAGTATTTTGATAAATATTTGTATAACATTAAATCTAAATTATTAAGAAAATATTCAACATGTCTTTTTAGCTTGGAAGGAATTCTATATAAGCAAATAATTATTATATTATGAGTAATTAATTTAATTGAACAAAGTTCAAAATGGAAAGTCATTTTGAACTGATCGAAACATGTGATTTTTTTATATGGTGTACCTCTCCTTACCCAGTATACATGTGCCTCCTCTCTTTTTTTCTCTACTAAAGGATGATGCTAATTCATAATTTATAATGTTAATATTCCGCTCAGTACCCATTTTGACAAAAGTTTCTGTAAAACACAATATATCAGGCCTAGTTTGAGTGTCAATTTCAGATAACGTGATTTCGAGTAATTCTATTTTCGATAAGATACCCTGAATATTCTGGTGAAACAGTATAAAATTATTAGTTTGGTTCGGCTCGAAAAAACTTACTATTCTCACATTGAGTAGAGTTATAAATCACATTTGGTTCATGTTCACAGTGAGTACAGCTTTTCAGTTTCTTTTTGCGGTTAATAATTTTAAAATAATATGGTATAGTGCCTCTCTTATAATAACTGTGTCTATCTAACTTATTCTTATTTCTGCAGGTTTTTGAATTATTCAAATATAATTTTATTTTAGAAGGTAATAGGTATTCCAATTTGTACTCATTACAATCAATAAATAAATTGACCCGCTTACATATATAATCAACATAATTAATATAATTCAAATAATAATTTCTATCACTGTATTTATCAATAAAGGTGCACTTTTTCAAGCATGCAGTCCATAACTTTATTGATTTATTAAGCATAAGACAGTTTAAGTACTGGTTATGTGTAACAGTCGTTATAAATATGTGTGAAGCTTCACTTAGTTTATCAATTATCAAACTGAGATTGTAATGTAATAATTGTATATTATTGTCATAGCTACCTATATTAAGAACTACTAAGTCGTCTTCTGATATCCCCTCTGCAATATGATCGCATTTTGAAAGTAATTCAGTACTTGTAGCCCCCGGTTTGATCATGGAAAACGGCTTGTATTTATATTCGTGTTCCTGATTTTTATCCACTTTAGAGCTGGTCCCCTAATTCCGTACATCTCGAGCTTTTTTAGAAGTTGTTCATGTGATACAAAATCGAACGCCTTAGACATATCTAGGAATACCACTGTAGTATAATTCTTGTCGTTTAATCTCTGAAGAATATCATTTACAAGACAGAAAGTGGCATCTCTAGTGGATTTATTTTTTTGGAATCCATATTGATACTGATCAATTATATTATGTTTAATTAGATATGCTGTTAATTTGTCGTGCATAACCTTCTCAAATACCTTCGAAAATATAGGAAGTAATGTAATAGGCCTGTAATTGTTAGCATCATTTTGGTCCCCTTTCTTATACATTGGTTTCACTACCGAATATTTGAGTTTAGTGGGGAATGTTCCAGTTTCTAGTGAAAGATTGACGAGATATGTTATTATCGGTGTTAATTGGTTGCTACATAATTTAATAACCCTTGTACAAATCGAGTCGTAGCCTTCAGATTTTGTATTAGAGAGAGACATTATTAACCTATGTATGTCATACTCAACAACAGGAGACAAAAACATAGAGCCTGACTGTTTAAATTTTAAATCTGTGCTACGAATTTCACTATGTATTTTATTTGTAGTGCCAATGAAGTGCTCATTGAAAGTATTCGCTATTTTTGTAGGATCTGTGATTGATACGCCATCTTTAGACAATTTTGTGACATACTTTCCAGTATTTACACAACTCGTTTCAGTTTTAATGACTGACCAGGTGGCCTTGCAAATATTTTTACTATTTAAAACAAAGTTTGTATTTGCAAGCTTTTTTGCAGCGACTACACATTTTTTGAAGAGCTTATTAAACTTCAGGTAATTTTGTTTATCTGTTTTACTTTTAGTAGAATAGTATATAAACCGTAGCTTCCTTTTGTGTGTACAACTTTTTGTAAGGCCTTTTGACATCCAGTTGCGCTTTTTTGCAGTATTCACTCTTACTTTATTAATAGGAAAGCAAAGATAATACAGCAAGCAAAAATAATCATAAAATAAATTAAAAGCCGCGTTTAAGTCAGATTTCTTATACAGGTCGAGGTAGTATATACTAGGTAGGTATTTCTTAAATATATTTATGTTTTCATCAGAATAACACCTTTTAAAACTGTATATGTTCTTAGGTATACTATTTTTAAATGCTACCGACCAAGAGATAATTTGTGCAGTGTTGTGATCAGACAAGCACAATGGTAGAAGTGAGCCTGTTGCATTTGTAATATTACTAATAATCAAATCAATACACGATCTGCCTCTGGTTGGTTCGGATATATGTAATATATCCGAACGGATATATTACATATATCCGATGATTGCAGATATCATCATCGTTCATCGATATCATCATCATCATTACAGATATCGGATGAATATTAAATTGTATTTTTTTAGAATGTCAGTAAATTGTCGAGTAAATGAATTATGAATGTCAAAAGTATTAATATTTAAGTCACCAGCAATTATAATTTTATTTCTAGAGTATTTTGATAAATATTTGTATAACATTAAATCTAAATTATTAAGAAAATATTCAACATGTCTTTTTAGCTTGGAAGGAATTCTATATAAGCAAATAATTATTATATTATGAGTAATTAATTTAATTGAACAAAGTTCAAAATGGAAAGTCATTTTGAACTGATCGAAACATGTGATTTTTTTATATGGTGTACCTCTCCTTACCCAGTATACATGTGCCTCCTCTCTTTTTTTCTCTACTAAAGGATGATGCTAATTCATAATTTATAATGTTAATATTTCGCTCAGTACCCATTTTGACAAAAGTTTCTGTAAAACACAATATATCAGGCCTAGTTTGAGTGTCAATTTCAGATAACGTGATTTCGAGTAATTCTATTTTCGATAAGATACCCTGAATATTCTGGTGAAACAGTATAAAATTATTAGTTTGGTTCGGCTCGAAAAAACTTACTATTCTCACATTGAGTAGAGTTATAAATCACATTTGGTTCATGTTCACAGTGAGTACAGCTTTTCAGTTTCTTTTTGCGGTTAATAATTTTAAAATAATATGGTATAGTGCCTCTCTTATAATAACTGTGTCTATCTAACTTATTCTTATTTCTGCAGGTTTTTGAATTATTCAAATATAATTTTATTTTAGAAGGTAATAGGTATTCCAATTTGTACTCATTACAATCAATAAATAAATTGACCCGCTTACATATATAATCAACATAATTAATATAATTCAAATAATAATTTCTATCACTGTATTTATCAATAAAGGTGCACTTTTTCAAGCATGCAGTCCATAACTTTATTGATTTATTAAGCATAAGACAGTTTAAGTACTGGTTATGTGTAACAGTCGTTATAAATATGTGTGAAGCTTCACTTAGTTTATCAATTATCAAACTGAGATTGTAATGTAATAATTGTATATTATTGTCATAGCTACCTATATTAAGAACTACTAAGTCGTCTTCTGATATCCCCTCTGCAATATGATCGCATTTTGAAAGTAATTCAGTACTTGTAGCCCCCGGTTTGATCATGGAAAACGGCTTGTATTTATATTCGTGTTCCTGATTTTTATCCACTTTAGAGCTGGTCCCCTAATTCCGTACATCTCGAGCTTTTTTAGAAGTTGTTCATGTGATACAAAATCGAACGCCTTAGACATATCTAGGAATACCACTGTAGTATAATTCTTGTCGTTTAATCTCTGAAGAATATCATTTACAAGACAGAAAGTGGCATCTCTAGTGGATTTATTTTTTTGGAATCCATATTGATACTGATCAATTATATTATGTTTAATTAGATATGCTGTTAATTTGTCGTGCATAACCTTCTCAAATACCTTCGAAAATATAGGAAGTAATGTAATAGGCCTGTAATTGTTAGCATCATTTTGGTCCCCTTTCTTATACATTGGTTTCACTACCGAATATTTGAGTTTAGTGGGGAATGTTCCAGTTTCTAGTGAAAGATTGACGAGATATGTTATTATCGGTGTTAATTGGTTGCTACATAATTTAATAACCCTTGTACAAATCGAGTCGTAGCCTTCAGATTTTGTATTAGAGAGAGACATTATTAACCTATGTATGTCATACTCAACAACAGGAGACAAAAACATAGAGCCTGACTGTTTAAATTTTAAATCTGTGCTACGAATTTCACTATGTATTTTATTTGTAGTGCCAATGAAGTGCTCATTGAAAGTATTCGCTATTTTTGTAGGATCTGTGATTGATACGCCATCTTTAGACAATTTTGTGACATACTTTCCAGTATTTACACAACTCGTTTCAGTTTTAATGACTGACCAGGTGGCCTTGCAAATATTTTTACTATTTAAAACAAAGTTTGTATTTGCAAGCTTTTTTGCAGCGACTACACATTTTTTGAAGAGCTTATTAAACTTCAGGTAATTTTGTTTATCTGTTTTACTTTTAGTAGAATAGTATATAAACCGTAGCTTCCTTTTGTGTGTACAACTTTTTGTAAGGCCTTTTGACATCCAGTTGCGCTTTTTTGCAGTATTCACTCTTACTTTATTAATAGGAAAGCAAAGATAATACAGCAAGCAAAAATAATCATAAAATAAATTAAAAGCCGCGTTTAAGTCAGATTTCTTATACAGGTCGAGGTAGTATATACTAGGTAGGTATTTCTTAAATATATTTATGTTTTCATCAGAATAACACCTTTTAAAACTGTATATGTTCTTAGGTATACTATTTTTAAATGCTACCGACCAAGAGATAATTTGTGCAGTGTTGTGATCAGACAAGCACAATGGTAGAAGTGAGCCTGTTGCATTTGTAATATTACTAATAATCAAATCAATACACGATCTGCCTCTGGTTGGTTCGGATATATGTAATATATCCGAACGGATATATTACATATATCCGATGATTGCAGATATCATCATCGTTCATCGATATCATCATCATCATTACAGATATCGGATGAATATTAAATTGTATTTTTTTAGAATGTCAGTAAATTGTCGAGTAAATGAATTATGAATGTCAAAAGTATTAATATTTAAGTCACCAGCAATTATAATTTTATTTCTAGAGTATTTTGATAAATATTTGTATAACATTAAATCTAAATTATTAAGAAAATATTCAACATGTCTTTTTAGCTTGGAAGGAATTCTATATAAGCAAATAATTATTATATTATGAGTAATTAATTTAATTGAACAAAGTTCAAAATGGAAAGTCATTTTGAACTGATCGAAACATGTGATTTTTTTATATGGTGTACCTCTCCTTACCCAGTATACATGTGCCTCCTCTCTTTTTTTCTCTACTAAAGGATGATGCTAATTCATAATTTATAATGTTAATATTCCGCTCAGTACCCATTTTGACAAAAGTTTCTGTAAAACACAATATATCAGGCCTAGTTTGAGTGTCAATTTCAGATAACGTGATTTCGAGTAATTCTATTTTCGATAAGATACCCTGAATATTCTGGTGAAACAGTATAAAATTATTAGTTTGGTTCGGCTCGAAAAAACTTACTATTCTCACATTGAGTAGAGTTATAAATCACATTTGGTTCATGTTCACAGTGAGTACAGCTTTTCAGTTTCTTTTTGCGGTTAATAATTTTAAAATAATATGGTATAGTGCCTCTCTTATAATAACTGTGTCTATCTAACTTATTCTTATTTCTGCAGGTTTTTGAATTATTCAAATATAATTTTATTTTAGAAGGTAATAGGTATTCCAATTTGTACTCATTACAATCAATAAATAAATTGACCCGCTTACATATATAATCAACATAATTAATATAATTCAAATAATAATTTCTATCACTGTATTTATCAATAAAGGTGCACTTTTTCAAGCATGCAGTCCATAACTTTATTGATTTATTAAGCATAAGACAGTTTAAGTACTGGTTATGTGTAACAGTCGTTATAAATATGTGTGAAGCTTCACTTAGTTTATCAATTATCAAACTGAGATTGTAATGTAATAATTGTATATTATTGTCATAGCTACCTATATTAAGAACTACTAAGTCGTCTTCTGATATCCCCTCTGCAATATGATCGCATTTTGAAAGTAATTCAGTACTTGTAGCCCCCGGTTTGATCATGGAAAACGGCTTGTATTTATATTCGTGTTCCTGATTTTTATCCACTTTAGAGCTGGTCCCCTAATTCCGTACATCTCGAGCTTTTTTAGAAGTTGTTCATGTGATACAAAATCGAACGCCTTAGACATATCTAGGAATACCACTGTAGTATAATTCTTGTCGTTTAATCTCTGAAGAATATCATTTACAAGACAGAAAGTGGCATCTCTAGTGGATTTATTTTTTTGGAATCCATATTGATACTGATCAATTATATTATGTTTAATTAGATATGCTGTTAATTTGTCGTGCATAACCTTCTCAAATACCTTCGAAAATATAGGAAGTAATGTAATAGGCCTGTAATTGTTAGCATCATTTTGGTCCCCTTTCTTATACATTGGTTTCACTACCGAATATTTGAGTTTAGTGGGGAATGTTCCAGTTTCTAGTGAAAGATTGACGAGATATGTTATTATCGGTGTTAATTGGTTGCTACATAATTTAATAACCCTTGTACAAATCGAGTCGTAGCCTTCAGATTTTGTATTAGAGAGAGACATTATTAACCTATGTATGTCATACTCAACAACAGGAGACAAAAACATAGAGCCTGACTGTTTAAATTTTAAATCTGTGCTACGAATTTCACTATGTATTTTATTTGTAGTGCCAATGAAGTGCTCATTGAAAGTATTCGCTATTTTTGTAGGATCTGTGATTGATACGCCATCTTTAGACAATTTTGTGACATACTTTCCAGTATTTACACAACTCGTTTCAGTTTTAATGACTGACCAGGTGGCCTTGCAAATATTTTTACTATTTAAAACAAAGTTTGTATTTGCAAGCTTTTTTGCAGCGACTACACATTTTTTGAAGAGCTTATTAAACTTCAGGTAATTTTGTTTATCTGTTTTACTTTTAGTAGAATAGTATATAAACCGTAGCTTCCTTTTGTGTGTACAACTTTTTGTAAGGCCTTTTGACATCCAGTTGCGCTTTTTTGCAGTATTCACTCTTACTTTATTAATAGGAAAGCAAAGATAATACAGCAAGCAAAAATAATCATAAAATAAATTAAAAGCCGCGTTTAAGTCAGATTTCTTATACAGGTCGAGGTAGTATATACTAGGTAGGTATTTCTTAAATATATTTATGTTTTCATCAGAATAACACCTTTTAAAACTGTATATGTTCTTAGGTATACTATTTTTAAATGCTACCGACCAAGAGATAATTTGTGCAGTGTTGTGATCAGACAAGCACAATGGTAGAAGTGAGCCTGTTGCATTTGTAATATTACTAATAATCAAATCAATACACGATCTGCCTCTGGTTGGTTCGGATATATGTAATATATCCGAACGGATATATTACATATATCCGATGATTGCAGATATCATCATCGTTCATCGATATCATCATCATCATTACAGATATCGGATGAATATTAAATTGTATTTTTTTAGAATGTCAGTAAATTGTCGAGTAAATGAATTATGAATGTCAAAAGTATTAATATTTAAGTCACCAGCAATTATAATTTTATTTCTAGAGTATTTTGATAAATATTTGTATAACATTAAATCTAAATTATTAAGAAAATATTCAACATGTCTTTTTAGCTTGGAAGGAATTCTATATAAGCAAATAATTATTATATTATGAGTAATTAATTTAATTGAACAAAGTTCAAAATGGAAAGTCATTTTGAACTGATCGAAACATGTGATTTTTTTATATGGTGTACCTCTCCTTACCCAGTATACATGTGCCTCCTCTCTTTTTTTCTCTACTAAAGGATGATGCTAATTCATAATTTATAATGTTAATATTCCGCTCAGTACCCATTTTGACAAAAGTTTCTGTAAAACACAATATATCAGGCCTAGTTTGAGTGTCAATTTCAGATAACGTGATTTCGAGTAATTCTATTTTCGATAAGATACCCTGAATATTCTGGTGAAACAGTATAAAATTATTAGTTTGGTTCGGCTCGAAAAAACTTACTATTCTCACATTGAGTAGAGTTATAAATCACATTTGGTTCATGTTCACAGTGAGTACAGCTTTTCAGTTTCTTTTTGCGGTTAATAATTTTAAAATAATATGGTATAGTGCCTCTCTTATAATAACTGTGTCTATCTAACTTATTCTTATTTCTGCAGGTTTTTGAATTATTCAAATATAATTTTATTTTAGAAGGTAATAGGTATTCCAATTTGTACTCCTTACAATCAATAAATAAATTGACCCGCTTACATATATAATCAACATAATTAATATAATTCAAATAATAATTTCTATCACTGTATTTATCAATAAAGGTGCACTTTTTCAAGCATGCAGTCCATAACTTTATTGATTTATTAAGCATAAGACAGTTTAAGTACTGGTTATGTGTAACAGTCGTTATAAATATGTGTGAAGCTTCACTTAGTTTATCAATTATCAAACTGAGATTGTAATGTAATAATTGTATATTATTGTCATAGCTACCTATATTAAGAACTACTAAGTCGTCTTCTGATATCCCCTCTGCAATATGATCGCATTTTGAAAGTAATTCAGTACTTGTAGCCCCCGGTTTGATCATGGAAAACGGCTTGTATTTATATTCGTGTTCCTGATTTTTATCCACTTTAGAGCTGGTCCCCTAATTCCGTACATCTCGAGCTTTTTTAGAAGTTGTTCATGTGATACAAAATCGAACGCCTTAGACATATCTAGGAATACCACTGTAGTATAATTCTTGTCGTTTAATCTCTGAAGAATATCATTTACAAGACAGAAAGTGGCATCTCTAGTGGATTTATTTTTTTGGAATCCATATTGATACTGATCAATTATATTATGTTTAATTAGATATGCTGTTAATTTGTCGTGCATAACCTTCTCAAATACCTTCGAAAATATAGGAAGTAATGTAATAGGCCTGTAAATTGTTAGCATCATTTTGGTCCCCTTTCTTATACATTGGTTTCACTACCGAATATTTGAGTTTAGTGGGGAATGTTCCAGTTTCTAGTGAAAGATTGACGAGATATGTTATTATCGGTGTTAATTGGTTGCTACATAATTTAATAACCCTTGTACAAATCGAGTCGTAGCCTTCAGATTTTGTATTAGAGAGAGACATTATTAACCTATGTATGTCATACTCAACAACAGGAGACAAAAACATAGAGCCTGACTGTTTAAATTTTAAATCTGTGCTACGAATTTCACTATGTATTTTATTTGTAGTGCCAATGAAGTGCTCATTGAAAGTATTCGCTATTTTTGTAGGATCTGTGATTGATACGCCATCTTTAGACAATTTTGTGACATACTTTCCAGTATTTACACAACTCGTTTCAGTTTTAATGACTGACCAGGTGGCCTTGCAAATATTTTTACTATTTAAAACAAAGTTTGTATTTGCAAGCTTTTTTGCAGCGACTACACATTTTTTGAAGAGCTTATTAAACTTCAGGTAATTTTGTTTATCTGTTTTACTTTTAGTAGAATAGTATATAAACCGTAGCTTCCTTTTGTGTGTACAACTTTTTGTAAGGCCTTTTGACATCCAGTTGCGCTTTTTTGCAGTATTCACTCTTACTTTATTAATAGGAAAGCAAAGATAATACAGCAAGCAAAAATAATCATAAAATAAATTAAAAGCCGCGTTTAAGTCAGATTTCTTATACAGGTCGAGGTAGTATATACTAGGTAGGTATTTCTTAAATATATTTATGTTTTCATCAGAATAACACCTTTTAAAACTGTATATGTTCTTAGGTATACTATTTTTAAATGCTACCGACCAAGAGATAATTTGTGCAGTGTTGTGATCAGACAAGCACAATGGTAGAAGTGAGCCTGTTGCATTTGTAATATTACTAATAATCAAATCAATACACGATCTGCCTCTGGTTGGTTCGGATATATGTAATATATCCGAACGGATATATTACATATATCCGATGATTGCAGATATCATCATCGTTCATCTATATCATCATCATCATTACAGATATCGGATGAATATTAAATTGTATTTTTTTAGAATGTCAGTAAATTGTCGAGTAAATGAATTATGAATGTCAAAAGTATTAATATTTAAGTCACCAGCAATTATAATTTTATTTCTAGAGTATTTTGATAAATATTTGTATAACATTAAATCTAAATTATTAAGAAAATATTCAACATGTCTTTTTAGCTTGGAAGGAATTCTATATAAGCAAATAATTATTATATTATGAGTAATTAATTTAATTGAACAAAGTTCAAAATGGAAAGTCATTTTGAACTGATCGAAACATGTGATTTTTTTATATGGTGTACCTCTCCTTACCCAGTATACATGTGCCTCCTCTCTTTTTTTCTCTACTAAAGGATGATGCTAATTCATAATTTATAATGTTAATATTCCGCTCAGTACCCATTTTGACAAAAGTTTCTGTAAAACACAATATATCAGGCCTAGTTTGAGTGTCAATTTCAGATAACGTGATTTCGAGTAATTCTATTTTCGATAAGATACCCTGAATATTCTGGTGAAACAGTATAAAATTATTAGTTTGGTTCGGCTCGAAAAAACTTACTATTCTCACATTGAGTAGAGTTATAAATCACATTTCGTCGCAGTCGTAGAACAATGACGGATATGATTTTTTTCAAAATTTAGTTTTTTACTCTAATCGACTTAAAATGTATTACTTTATAAGAAAATGAAACATTTTTTAAAATTTCATTATTTACAACCAAGATACAG
Organism: Herminia tarsipennalis; assembly: GCA_945859575.2. NCBI lineage: Eukaryota > Metazoa > Arthropoda > Insecta > Lepidoptera > Erebidae > Herminia > Herminia tarsipennalis. Next base: position 4,621,436 of record OX243844.2, on the reverse strand, counting down.
AGTAGAATACAGACGGTTTTGATTATTTAACATAAAATAATGACGGATTAATAATCCCGTCACTATACGTCGCTGTTCACTGCCCCCCGCGCCCTCTCCGCTCCCGACGGATAGACACAATCGGCGATGTTCTAGGACAAGGTCACGCGCTTACGCACGATGCACTTGTTTATTTATATTGTTATGCAATATTAATTATTTCATATTAAAAGATAGTGTATGTGTGTAAGAATTTATTATTCTATATATAGTATGGCTTCGAAAAGGTCAAAACGTATATTAGCATTAGTTAACAACAATAGTGGTATTAGACATAATAATACTGAACACCAATTGCCGGATGAAAATGATATGTTATATACAGAAAGAGATCAGAATAAAATGGAACGGTGGTTAACAGGTAAGTTTTTATTAGATTTAACTTTAAATTAATAGAATTTTGATATGTTTATGTGAATTTAAAATCTAAAGTAATGTCTATTTGGATAAGAACGGCGGTTCTTCAAATCCGTCGTTGTTCTCGGTACATTAAAGTATGTTTTTTTTTGTCTTAGATTTTTCGTATTTACTATTAAAATAAAGTCAACCGTTCACCTGTGATTAAATCGCTTGTTTTCATATTATGTATTTTTTTCGTGTCGATTAATAAAATACGTCGATATTCTACGTACCTACAGTTGGCGTATGTTGAAAGCCGTCGTCTTTTTACGGATAGATGGAAGACGAATATACATATCCGACGTTATTCGTCGTATAGAGTATAATATACGTCATTATTCTATTTTATATTGAAGGGATCTTACATTAAATTACCAAAATTCTCACATAACCATAGTTTACATAACTCTATAATTATTCCTAGGTAACTTTATCTACGGTTTTATGCTAAATACTTTATTTTTTTACAGTAGAACGATCTTCGTCGCCACTACCACATGGGGCAGACACGTCATTATTATGCCACCCAAAAATGCAGGAAGTATGGAATGACGTCTTATTGGCAGAATCAATTGAATATCACCAAAATAAATCATTTCCAACTAAAACACCGTTAACGCAACAAGAAGAATCGCTCACATTGGCTGTTGCGGCAAGTAATTCATCCATTCCATGTTCCGTTACCACATTAATTAATCAAACATTTGATTCACCGTTACATAGTATAAATAGTGTATCTGAAAAAAATGTTAATGACTGTGATGTGATTAGAGAAGACGTTTATATACCAACAGATGTTATGACCCCGGTTTCTATACCTCATTGCCTATTGTCCGTAAGCTCTCATCACCACAATATTGATTCTCCATCGCCATTGACTCCAATTTTCAATGAATTAAGTGTGAATTCACCAGTTACTCATGTTATGGAAGAACCTTGCGAATCAGCTACATTAAATACACCAGTCCCATCCCCAATCAACCGACATGCTAAGTGTAATGATCCATTTTGCTGCCAACATGAATCAGATGAGATTGGAAACTCACCATTGAACACTGTCTCTGACGTTTCTAATCAACCGTCTCCGGCACCCATGACTTTGATCAAAAACAGAGGAAAGAAAAGACCAAGAAACTATGAAGAGTGGGGGGATGTAAGTAGGAAGAAGCTTATGAATGCAGGTAAAACGTATTGTACAAAGAGAGGCCAAACTGTTGGAGCAAAATTAATGGGTCCATCATGTGACTGTAGATTAAAATGTGCTACTAAATTTTTAACATCAGAACGCTGGAATATATTTACAAAATTTTGGGAACTAGGTGATAGGGAAAAACAGTGGTTACATATTGCAAACTATACCGAAAAAAATGAAAAAAGTAGGACATTCCGAAGACAATTAAAGCACAATAGACAATTTACATATAAATATTATTTACCGAAAAAAGAAACAGAAAATGCCACTCATCAAAAGATCGCTGTTTGCAAAATCATGTTCCTTAATACTTTGGGTACAACTGAACGCATGACAAGAACTGCTTGGCAAAAATATGATGGGATGACATCTGTCACGCAAGATATGAGAGGACGTCACAACAATCACAAAAAAGTAATCGATGCTGATATGACAGCATCAGTATGCGCTCATGTCAACTCTTTTGTGCCTATCGAATCACACTACTGTCGGCAATCATCAAGCCGATTATATTTAGATGGTAGTTTAAGCATTGCTCGAATGTTTAACTTGTATAAGGAATGGCCCGACTTAGAAAAATACTCTAATAATGTTACCACTGTTCGTCAATACAGAGATATTGTAAACCGACAATTTAATTTGTCTTTTCACATTCCAAAAAAAGACACTTGTGACCAATGCCATATTTTTAAAAACCAGGAAAATCCATCTGATGATCTAAAAGCTAGTTATATAGAACACCAAAAGAGCAAAACGATTGCTAGGCAAATTAAAAAAGAAGACAAGATTGCGGCCAGTTTGTCAAATGGCACTATAATATGTGCCACTTTTGATTTCCAAAAGGTACTGTCCTGTCCTCATGGTCAAATAAGTGTGCTATATTATAAACGTAAACTTTCTTGCTATAATTTTACCATTTATAATATAGCTGATAAAGAGGGCCTTTGCTACGTATGGGATGAAAGCACCGCAAAACGCGGTGCTAATGAGGTCGCAAGTTGCCTTTTTGATTACATAAAAGATCTTACAAAAAAGGGTGTTAAGGAATATCGATTTTGGTCAGACAATTGCGCTGGCCAAAATAAAAATCGTATTGTGTTTGCCATGTACTCTCATGCAGCAAAGGAGTTAGGTGTAACCATCAGTCATCGGTTTTTGGAAAAGGGACACACTCAGAATGAGGGCGACTCGGTTCACTCGGTAATAGAGAGAGCCGGGGAACATAAACTCATTTATACTCCAGAAGAATGGAAACTGCTTATAAGATGGTCAAAACTTGAGAAACCGTACGAAGTGCGAGATGTAAAAAAAGACCTGGTTTATGATTTTAAAGATATCTTAAAAAACAAAAATTGGGCGAAAAATACAAATAACGAAAAAATTGCTTGGACTAAAATTAAAGAGGTAATGATTACAGGTAGCCAACCTTACAAAATTTTGTATAAATACAACTTGGTTGATGATTATAAGACGCTCATTATTCTGAAAGAAACCAGGCGGCAAACCGGGAGTCAACTTAAAAATGCTTATTTAGAACCAGTAGCTATCTCCAAAGATAAATTTAAAGACTTGATTAGCTTATGCGAAACCGGGATAATACCTACTAAGTATCATAATTATTTTAATTCTCTACCGCACAGTAATAATGCTGTTCAGTATAATGATTCTGACTCCGAATGATCCTGTTATTGAATATTAAATATAATAAAATTATTTTATAACTGTTTTGTATTGGAAGAGGCCTATGTCCAGCCAGCAGTGGACTGATGCAGGCTGATTGATAACGGAGATTTATTATTTTATTTTTTAAGTTATTTGATATTCAATTTATTTTGTATTCAACCCAAATATTTTAGTCAGAATATGATTGTTTTAAATTAAGTTCCTTAATAAGAGAGATACTTTTTTTTTCTATTAGATTTTAAGAGTAATAATTTTAGATATGTACCTACATTATATTTTTATTAATTGCTGTGTTTTGATTGATCTCAGTAGGTTATTTTATTAATAAGTAGCACTAAGCGGCGATTATTGCAATTTTGATACAAGTGATTTTTCAACATTTTTGTACAATTATGTACCTACTTACAATTTCATAAATAAAACTTGCCAAAGTTTGTTTCTTTTTTATTTCTTTGTAAAATCCGTCATCAATTATTGATATAAATCCCATTAAAAATGACGATAAGTACTATACGTCTTATTTTAATCACAGGTAGTCCGTAAAATAACGACGTATCTCATTATTCGTCAACTTAGTGTCCATAGAATAACGACAGATGTGACTTTTATAGTAAATACCGTAATGTTATAAATATTTTGCCAATATCACGTGACAAAGGTATATACATAGCAATATATCAAAATTTCAAAAAGATTGAGTTAATAGTTTTGAAGATATGACAACAAACATAGTTTAAAATCTTTAAAGTGCTCTCCTGTAAAGTTAGTGAAAGTCACATCCGTCGTTGTTCTACGACTGCGACGATTTGGTTCATGTTCACAGTGAGTACAGCTTTTCAGTTTCTTTTTGCGGTTAATAATTTTAAAATAATATGGTATAGTGCCTCTCTTATAATAACTGTGTCTATCTAACTTATTCTTATTTCTGCAGGTTTTTGAATTATTCAAATATAATTTTATTTTAGAAGGTAATAGGTATTCCAATTTGTACTCATTACAATCAATAAATAAATTGACCCGCTTACATATATAATCAACATAATTAATATAATTCAAATAATAATTTCTATCACTGTATTTATCAATAAAGGTGCACTTTTTCAAGCATGCAGTCCATAACTTTATTGATTTATTAAGCATAAGACAGTTTAAGTACTGGTTATGTGTAACAGTCGTTATAAATATGTGTGAAGCTTCACTTAGTTTATCAATTATCAAACTGAGATTGTAATGTAATAATTGTATATTATTGTCATAGCTACCTATATTAAGAACTACTAAGTCGTCTTCTGATATCCCCTCTGCAATATGATCGCATTTTGAAAGTAATTCAGTACTTGTAGCCCCCGGTTTGATCATGGAAAACGGCTTGTATTTATATTCGTGTTCCTGATTTTTATCCACTTTAGAGCTGGTCCCCTAATTCCGTACATCTCGAGCTTTTTTAGAAGTTGTTCATGTGATACAAAATCGAACGCCTTAGACATATCTAGGAATACCACTGTAGTATAATTCTTGTCGTTTAATCTCTGAAGAATATCATTTACAAGACAGAAAGTGGCATCTCTAGTGGATTTATTTTTTTGGAATCCATATTGATACTGATCAATTATATTATGTTTAATTAGATATGCTGTTAATTTGTCGTGCATAACCTTCTCAAATACCTTCGAAAATATAGGAAGTAATGTAATAGGCCTGTAATTGTTAGCATCATTTTGGTCCCCTTTCTTATACATTGGTTTCACTACCGAATATTTGAGTTTAGTGGGGAATGTTCCAGTTTCTAGTGAAAGATTGACGAGATATGTTATTATCGGTGTTAATTGGTTGCTACATAATTTAATAACCCTTGTATAAATCGAGTCGTAGCCTTCAGATTTTGTATTAGAGAGAGACATTATTAACCTATGTATGTCATACTCAACAACAGGAGACAAAAACATAGAGCCTGACTGTTTAAATTTTAAATCTGTGCTACGAATTTCACTATGTATTTTATTTGTAGTGCCAATGAAGTGCTCATTGAAAGTATTCGCTATTTTTGTAGGATCTGTGATTGATACGCCATCTTTAGACAATTTTGTGACATACTTTCCAGTATTTACACAACTCGTTTCAGTTTTAATGACTGACCAGGTGGCCTTGCAAATATTTTTACTATTTAAAACAAAGTTTGTATTTGCAAGCTTTTTTGCAGCGACTACACATTTTTTGAAGAGCTTATTAAACTTCAGGTAATTTTGTTTATCTGTTTTACTTTTAGTAGAATAGTATATAAACCGTAGCTTCCTTTTGTGTGTACAACTTTTTGTAAGGCCTTTTGACATCCAGTTGCGCTTTTTTGCAGTATTCACTCTTACTTTATTAATAGGAAAGCAAAGATAATACAGCAAGCAAAAATAATCATAAAATAAATTAAAAGCCGCGTTTAAGTCAGATTTCTTATACAGGTCGAGGTAGTATATACTAGGTAGGTATTTCTTAAATATATTTATGTTTTCATCAGAATAACACCTTTTAAAACTGTATATGTTCTTAGGTATACTATTTTTAAATGCTACCGACCAAGAGATAATTTGTGCAGTGTTGTGATCAGACAAGCACAATGGTAGAAGTGAGCCTGTTGCATTTGTAATATTACTAATAATCAAATCAATACACGATCTGCCTCTGGTTGGTTCGGATATATGTAATATATCCGAACGGATATATTACATATATCCGATGATTGCAGATATCATCATCGTTCATCGATATCATCATCATCATTACAGATATCGGATGAATATTAAATTGTATTTTTTTAGAATGTCAGTAAATTGTCGAGTAAATGAATTATGAATGTCAAAAGTATTAATATTTAAGTCACCAGCAATTATAATTTTATTTCTAGAGTATTTTGATAAATATTTGTATAACATTAAATCTAAATTATTAAGAAAATATTCAACATGTCTTTTTAGCTTGGAAGGAATTCTATATAAGCAAATAATTATTATATTATGAGTAATTAATTTAATTGAACAAAGTTCAAAATGGAAAGTCATTTTGAACTGATCGAAACATGTGATTTTTTTATATGGTGTACCTCTCCTTACCCAGTATACATGTGCCTCCTCTCTTTTTTTCTCTACTAAAGGATGATGCTAATTCATAATTTATAATGTTAATATTCCGCTCAGTACCCATTTTGACAAAAGTTTCTGTAAAACACAATATATCAGGCCTAGTTTGAGTGTCAATTTCAGATAACGTGATTTCGAGTAATTCTATTTTCGATAAGATACCCTGAATATTCTGGTGAAACAGTATAAAATTATTAGTTTGGTTCGGCTCGAAAAAACTTACTATTCTCACATTGAGTAGAGTTATAAATCACATTTGGTTCATGTTCACAGTGAGTACAGCTTTTCAGTTTCTTTTTGCGGTTAATAATTTTAAAATAATATGGTATAGTGCCTCTCTTATAATAACTGTGTCTATCTAACTTATTCTTATTTCTGCAGGTTTTTGAATTATTCAAATATAATTTTATTTTAGAAGGTAATAGGTATTCCAATTTGTACTCATTACAATCAATAAATAAATTGACCCGCTTACATATATAATCAACATAATTAATATAATTCAAATAATAATTTCTATCACTGTATTTATCAATAAAGGTGCACTTTTTCAAGCATGCAGTCCATAACTTTATTGATTTATTAAGCATAAGACAGTTTAAGTACTGGTTATGTGTAACAGTCGTTATAAATATGTGTGAAGCTTCACTTAGTTTATCAATTATCAAACTGAGATTGTAATGTAATAATTGTATATTATTGTCATAGCTACCTATATTAAGAACTACTAAGTCGTCTTCTGATATCCCCTCTGCAATATGATCGCATTTTGAAAGTAATTCAGTACTTGTAGCCCCCGGTTTGATCATGGAAAACGGCTTGTATTTATATTCGTGTTCCTGATTTTTATCCACTTTAGAGCTGGTCCCCTAATTCCGTACATCTCGAGCTTTTTTAGAAGTTGTTCATGTGATACAAAATCGAACGCCTTAGACATATCTAGGAATACCACTGTAGTATAATTCTTGTCGTTTAATCTCTGAAGAATATCATTTACAAGACAGAAAGTGGCATCTCTAGTGGATTTATTTTTTTGGAATCCATATTGATACTGATCAATTATATTATGTTTAATTAGATATGCTGTTAATTTGTCGTGCATAACCTTCTCAAATACCTTCGAAAATATAGGAAGTAATGTAATAGGCCTGTAATTGTTAGCATCATTTTGGTCCCCTTTCTTATACATTGGTTTCACTACCGAATATTTGAGTTTAGTGGGGAATGTTCCAGTTTCTAGTGAAAGATTGACGAGATATGTTATTATCGGTGTTAATTGGTTGCTACATAATTTAATAACCCTTGTACAAATCGAGTCGTAGCCTTCAGATTTTGTATTAGAGAGAGACATTATTAACCTATGTATGTCATACTCAACAACAGGAGACAAAAACATAGAGCCTGACTGTTTAAATTTTAAATCTGTGCTACGAATTTCACTATGTATTTTATTTGTAGTGCCAATGAAGTGCTCATTGAAAGTATTCGCTATTTTTGTAGGATCTGTGATTGATACGCCATCTTTAGACAATTTTGTGACATACTTTCCAGTATTTACACAACTCGTTTCAGTTTTAATGACTGACCAGGTGGCCTTGCAAATATTTTTACTATTTAAAACAAAGTTTGTATTTGCAAGCTTTTTTGCAGCGACTACACATTTTTTGAAGAGCTTATTAAACTTCAGGTAATTTTGTTTATCTGTTTTACTTTTAGTAGAATAGTATATAAACCGTAGCTTCCTTTTGTGTGTACAACTTTTTGTAAGGCCTTTTGACATCCAGTTGCGCTTTTTTGCAGTATTCACTCTTACTTTATTAATAGGAAAGCAAAGATAATACAGCAAGCAAAAATAATCATAAAATAAATTAAAAGCCGCGTTTAAGTCAGATTTCTTATACAGGTCGAGGTAGTATATACTAGGTAGGTATTTCTTAAATATATTTATGTTTTCATCAGAATAACACCTTTTAAAACTGTATATGTTCTTAGGTATACTATTTTTAAATGCTACCGACCAAGAGATAATTTGTGCAGTGTTGTGATCAGACAAGCACAATGGTAGAAGTGAGCCTGTTGCATTTGTAATATTACTAATAATCAAATCAATACACGATCTGCCTCTGGTTGGTTCGGATATATGTAATATATCCGAACGGATATATTACATATATCCGATGATTGCAGATATCATCATCGTTCATCGATATCATCATCATCATTACAGATATCGGATGAATATTAAATTGTATTTTTTTAGAATGTCAGTAAATTGTCGAGTAAATGAATTATGAATGTCAAAAGTATTAATATTTAAGTCACCAGCAATTATAATTTTATTTCTAGAGTATTTTGATAAATATTTGTATAACATTAAATCTAAATTATTAAGAAAATATTCAACATGTCTTTTTAGCTTGGAAGGAATTCTATATAAGCAAATAATTATTATATTATGAGTAATTAATTTAATTGAACAAAGTTCAAAATGGAAAGTCATTTTGAACTGATCGAAACATGTGATTTTTTTATATGGTGTACCTCTCCTTACCCAGTATACATGTGCCTCCTCTCTTTTTTTCTCTACTAAAGGATGATGCTAATTCATAATTTATAATGTTAATATTCCGCTCAGTACCCATTTTGACAAAAGTTTCTGTAAAACACAATATATCAGGCCTAGTTTGAGTGTCAATTTCAGATAACGTGATTTCGAGTAATTCTATTTTCGATAAGATACCCTGAATATTCTGGTGAAACAGTATAAAATTATTAGTTTGGTTCGGCTCGAAAAAACTTACTATTCTCACATTGAGTAGAGTTATAAATCACATTTGGTTCATGTTCACAGTGAGTACAGCTTTTCAGTTTCTTTTTGCGGTTAATAATTTTAAAATAATATGGTATAGTGCCTCTCTTATAATAACTGTGTCTATCTAACTTATTCTTATTTCTGCAGGTTTTTGAATTATTCAAATATAATTTTATTTTAGAAGGTAATAGGTATTCCAATTTGTACTCATTACAATCAATAAATAAATTGACCCGCTTACATATATAATCAACATAATTAATATAATTCAAATAATAATTTCTATCACTGTATTTATCAATAAAGGTGCACTTTTTCAAGCATGCAGTCCATAACTTTATTGATTTATTAAGCATAAGACAGTTTAAGTACTGGTTATGTGTAACAGTCGTTATAAATATGTGTGAAGCTTCACTTAGTTTATCAATTATCAAACTGAGATTGTAATGTAATAATTGTATATTATTGTCATAGCTACCTATATTAAGAACTACTAAGTCGTCTTCTGATATCCCCTCTGCAATATGATCGCATTTTGAAAGTAATTCAGTACTTGTAGCCCCCGGTTTGATCATGGAAAACGGCTTGTATTTATATTCGTGTTCCTGATTTTTATCCACTTTAGAGCTGGTCCCCTAATTCCGTACATCTCGAGCTTTTTTAGAAGTTGTTCATGTGATACAAAATCGAACGCCTTAGACATATCTAGGAATACCACTGTAGTATAATTCTTGTCGTTTAATCTCTGAAGAATATCATTTACAAGACAGAAAGTGGCATCTCTAGTGGATTTATTTTTTTGGAATCCATATTGATACTGATCAATTATATTATGTTTAATTAGATATGCTGTTAATTTGTCGTGCATAACCTTCTCAAATACCTTCGAAAATATAGGAAGTAATGTAATAGGCCTGTAATTGTTAGCATCATTTTGGTCCCCTTTCTTATACATTGGTTTCACTACCGAATATTTGAGTTTAGTGGGGAATGTTCCAGTTTCTAGTGAAAGATTGACGAGATATGTTATTATCGGTGTTAATTGGTTGCTACATAATTTAATAACCCTTGTACAAATCGAGTCGTAGCCTTCAGATTTTGTATTAGAGAGAGACATTATTAACCTATGTATGTCATACTCAACAACAGGAGACAAAAACATAGAGCCTGACTGTTTAAATTTTAAATCTGTGCTACGAATTTCACTATGTATTTTATTTGTAGTGCCAATGAAGTGCTCATTGAAAGTATTCGCTATTTTTGTAGGATCTGTGATTGATACGCCATCTTTAGACAATTTTGTGACATACTTTCCAGTATTTACACAACTCGTTTCAGTTTTAATGACTGACCAGGTGGCCTTGCAAATATTTTTACTATTTAAAACAAAGTTTGTATTTGCAAGCTTTTTTGCAGCGACTACACATTTTTTGAAGAGCTTATTAAACTTCAGGTAATTTTGTTTATCTGTTTTACTTTTAGTAGAATAGTATATAAACCGTAGCTTCCTTTTGTGTGTACAACTTTTTGTAAGGCCTTTTGACATCCAGTTGCGCTTTTTTGCAGTATTCACTCTTACTTTATTAATAGGAAAGCAAAGATAATACAGCAAGCAAAAATAATCATAAAATAAATTAAAAGCCGCGTTTAAGTCAGATTTCTTATACAGGTCGAGGTAGTATATACTAGGTAGGTATTTCTTAAATATATTTATGTTTTCATCAGAATAACACCTTTTAAAACTGTATATGTTCTTAGGTATACTATTTTTAAATGCTACCGACCAAGAGATAATTTGTGCAGTGTTGTGATCAGACAAGCACAATGGTAGAAGTGAGCCTGTTGCATTTGTAATATTACTAATAATCAAATCAATACACGATCTGCCTCTGGTTGGTTCGGATATATGTAATATATCCGAACGGATATATTACATATATCCGATGATTGCAGATATCATCATCGTTCATCGATATCATCATCATCATTACAGATATCGGATGAATATTAAATTGTATTTTTTTAGAATGTCAGTAAATTGTCGAGTAAATGAATTATGAATGTCAAAAGTATTAATATTTAAGTCACCAGCAATTATAATTTTATTTCTAGAGTATTTTGATAAATATTTGTATAACATTAAATCTAAATTATTAAGAAAATATTCAACATGTCTTTTTAGCTTGGAAGGAATTCTATATAAGCAAATAATTATTATATTATGAGTAATTAATTTAATTGAACAAAGTTCAAAATGGAAAGTCATTTTGAACTGATCGAAACATGTGATTTTTTTATATGGTGTACCTCTCCTTACCCAGTATACATGTGCCTCCTCTCTTTTTTTCTCTACTAAAGGATGATGCTAATTCATAATTTATAATGTTAATATTCCGCTCAGTACCCATTTTGACAAAAGTTTCTGTAAAACACAATATATCAGGCCTAGTTTGAGTGTCAATTTCAGATAACGTGATTTCGAGTAATTCTATTTTCGATAAGATACCCTGAATATTCTGGTGAAACAGTATAAAATTATTAGTTTGGTTCGGCTCGAAAAAACTTACTATTCTCACATTGAGTAGAGTTATAAATCACATTTGGTTCATGTTCACAGTGAGTACAGCTTTTCAGTTTCTTTTTGCGGTTAATAATTTTAAAATAATATGGTATAGTGCCTCTCTTATAATAACTGTGTCTATCTAACTTATTCTTATTTCTGCAGGTTTTTGAATTATTCAAATATAATTTTATTTTAGAAGGTAATAGGTATTCCAATTTGTACTCATTACAATCAATAAATAAATTGACCCGCTTACATATATAATCAACATAATTAATATAATTCAAATAATAATTTCTATCACTGTATTTATCAATAAAGGTGCACTTTTTCAAGCATGCAGTCCATAACTTTATTGATTTATTAAGCATAAGACAGTTTAAGTACTGGTTATGTGTAACAGTCGTTATAAATATGTGTGAAGCTTCACTTAGTTTATCAATTATCAAACTGAGATTGTAATGTAATAATTGTATATTATTGTCATAGCTACCTATATTAAGAACTACTAAGTCGTCTTCTGATATCCCCTCTGCAATATGATCGCATTTTGAAAGTAATTCAGTACTTGTAGCCCCCGGTTTGATCATGGAAAACGGCTTGTATTTATATTCGTGTTCCTGATTTTTATCCACTTTAGAGCTGGTCCCCTAATTCCGTACATCTCGAGCTTTTTTAGAAGTTGTTCATGTGATACAAAATCGAACGCCTTAGACATATCTAGGAATACCACTGTAGTATAATTCTTGTCGTTTAATCTCTGAAGAATATCATTTACAAGACAGAAAGTGGCATCTCTAGTGGATTTATTTTTTTGGAATCCATATTGATACTGATCAATTATATTATGTTTAATTAGATATGCTGTTAATTTGTCGTGCATAACCTTCTCAAATACCTTCGAAAATATAGGAAGTAATGTAATAGGCCTGTAATTGTTAGCATCATTTTGGTCCCCTTTCTTATACATTGGTTTCACTACCGAATATTTGAGTTTAGTGGGGAATGTTCCAGTTTCTAGTGAAAGATTGACGAGATATGTTATTATCGGTGTTAATTGGTTGCTACATAATTTAATAACCCTTGTACAAATCGAGTCGTAGCCTTCAGATTTTGTATTAGAGAGAGACATTATTAACCTATGTATGTCATACTCAACAACAGGAGACAAAAACATAGAGCCTGACTGTTTAAATTTTAAATCTGTGCTACGAATTTCACTATGTATTTTATTTGTAGTGCCAATGAAGTGCTCATTGAAAGTATTCGCTATTTTTGTAGGATCTGTGATTGATACGCCATCTTTAGACAATTTTGTGACATACTTTCCAGTATTTACACAACTCGTTTCAGTTTTAATGACTGACCAGGTGGCCTTGCAAATATTTTTACTATTTAAAACAAAGTTTGTATTTGCAAGCTTTTTTGCAGCGACTACACATTTTTTGAAGAGCTTATTAAACTTCAGGTAATTTTGTTTATCTGTTTTACTTTTAGTAGAATAGTATATAAACCGTAGCTTCCTTTTGTGTGTACAACTTTTTGTAAGGCCTTTTGACATCCAGTTGCGCTTTTTTGCAGTATTCACTCTTACTTTATTAATAGGAAAGCAAAGATAATACAGCAAGCAAAAATAATCATAAAATAAATTAAAAGCCGCGTTTAAGTCAGATTTCTTATACAGGTCGAGGTAGTATATACTAGGTAGGTATTTCTTAAATATATTTATGTTTTCATCAGAATAACACCTTTTAAAACTGTATATGTTCTTAGGTATACTATTTTTAAATGCTACCGACCAAGAGATAATTTGTGCAGTGTTGTGATCAGACAAGCACAATGGTAGAAGTGAGCCTGTTGCATTTGTAATATTACTAATAATCAAATCAATACACGATCTGCCTCTGGTTGGTTCGGATATATGTAATATATCCGAACGGATATATTACATATATCCGATGATTGCAGATATCATCATCGTTCATCGATATCATCATCATCATTACAGATATCGGATGAATATTAAATTGTATTTTTTTAGAATGTCAGTAAATTGTCGAGTAAATGAATTATGAATGTCAAAAGTATTAATATTTAAGTCACCAGCAATTATAATTTTATTTCTAGAGTATTTTGATAAATATTTGTATAACATTAAATCTAAATTATTAAGAAAATATTCAACATGTCTTTTTAGCTTGGAAGGAATTCTATATAAGCAAATAATTATTATATTATGAGTAATTAATTTAATTGAACAAAGTTCAAAATGGAAAGTCATTTTGAACTGATCGAAACATGTGATTTTTTTATATGGTGTACCTCTCCTTACCCAGTATACATGTGCCTCCTCTCTTTTTTTCTCTACTAAAGGATGATGCTAATTCATAATTTATAATGTTAATATTCCGCTCAGTACCCATTTTGACAAAAGTTTCTGTAAAACACAATATATCAGGCCTAGTTTGAGTGTCAATTTCAGATAACGTGATTTCGAGTAATTCTATTTTCGATAAGATACCCTGAATATTCTGGTGAAACAGTATAAAATTATTAGTTTGGTTCGGCTCGAAAAAACTTACTATTCTCACATTGAGTAGAGTTATAAATCACATTTGGTTCATGTTCACAGTGAGTACAGCTTTTCAGTTTCTTTTTGCGGTTAATAATTTTAAAATAATATGGTATAGTGCCTCTCTTATAATAACTGTGTCTATCTAACTTATTCTTATTTCTGCAGGTTTTTGAATTATTCAAATATAATTTTATTTTAGAAGGTAATAGGTATTCCAATTTGTACTCATTACAATCAATAAATAAATTGACCCGCTTACATATATAATCAACATAATTAATATAATTCAAATAATAATTTCTATCACTGTATTTATCAATAAAGGTGCACTTTTTCAAGCATGCAGTCCATAACTTTATTGATTTATTAAGCATAAGACAGTTTAAGTACTGGTTATGTGTAACAGTCGTTATAAATATGTGTGAAGCTTCACTTAGTTTATCAATTATCAAACTGAGATTGTAATGTAATAATTGTATATTATTGTCATAGCTACCTATATTAAGAACTACTAAGTCGTCTTCTGATATCCCCTCTGCAATATGATCGCATTTTGAAAGTAATTCAGTACTTGTAGCCCCCGGTTTGATCATGGAAAACGGCTTGTATTTATATTCGTGTTCCTGATTTTTATCCACTTTAGAGCTGGTCCCCTAATTCCGTACATCTCGAGCTTTTTTAGAAGTTGTTCATGTGATACAAAATCGAACGCCTTAGACATATCTAGGAATACCACTGTAGTATAATTCTTGTCGTTTAATCTCTGAAGAATATCATTTACAAGACAGAAAGTGGCATCTCTAGTGGATTTATTTTTTTGGAATCCATATTGATACTGATCAATTATATTATGTTTAATTAGATATGCTGTTAATTTGTCGTGCATAACCTTCTCAAATACCTTCGAAAATATAGGAAGTAATGTAATAGGCCTGTAATTGTTAGCATCATTTTGGTCCCCTTTCTTATACATTGGTTTCACTACCGAATATTTGAGTTTAGTGGGGAATGTTCCAGTTTCTAGTGAAAGATTGACGAGATATGTTATTATCGGTGTTAATTGGTTGCTACATAATTTAATAACCCTTGTACAAATCGAGTCGTAGCCTTCAGATTTTGTATTAGAGAGAGACATTATTAACCTATGTATGTCATACTCAACAACAGGAGACAAAAACATAGAGCCTGACTGTTTAAATTTTAAATCTGTGCTACGAATTTCACTATGTATTTTATTTGTAGTGCCAATGAAGTGCTCATTGAAAGTATTCGCTATTTTTGTAGGATCTGTGATTGATACGCCATCTTTAGACAATTTTGTGACATACTTTCCAGTATTTACACAACTCGTTTCAGTTTTAATGACTGACCAGGTGGCCTTGCAAATATTTTTACTATTTAAAACAAAGTTTGTATTTGCAAGCTTTTTTGCAGCGACTACACATTTTTTGAAGAGCTTATTAAACTTCAGGTAATTTTGTTTATCTGTTTTACTTTTAGTAGAATAGTATATAAACCGTAGCTTCCTTTTGTGTGTACAACTTTTTGTAAGGCCTTTTGACATCCAGTTGCGCTTTTTTGCAGTATTCACTCTTACTTTATTAATAGGAAAGCAAAGATAATACAGCAAGCAAAAATAATCATAAAATAAATTAAAAGCCGCGTTTAAGTCAGATTTCTTATACAGGTCGAGGTAGTATATACTAGGTAGGTATTTCTTAAATATATTTATGTTTTCATCAGAATAACACCTTTTAAAACTGTATATGTTCTTAGGTATACTATTTTTAAATGCTACCGACCAAGAGATAATTTGTGCAGTGTTGTGATCAGACAAGCACAATGGTAGAAGTGAGCCTGTTGCATTTGTAATATTACTAATAATCAAATCAATACACGATCTGCCTCTGGTTGGTTCGGATATATGTAATATATCCGAACGGATATATTACATATATCCGATGATTGCAGATATCATCATCGTTCATCGATATCATCATCATCATTACAGATATCGGATGAATATTAAATTGTATTTTTTTAGAATGTCAGTAAATTGTCGAGTAAATGAATTATGAATGTCAAAAGTATTAATATTTAAGTCACCAGCAATTATAATTTTATTTCTAGAGTATTTTGATAAATATTTGTATAACATTAAATCTAAATTATTAAGAAAATATTCAACATGTCTTTTTAGCTTGGAAGGAATTCTATATAAGCAAATAATTATTATATTATGAGTAATTAATTTAATTGAACAAAGTTCAAAATGGAAAGTCATTTTGAACTGATCGAAACATGTGATTTTTTTATATGGTGTACCTCTCCTTACCCAGTATACATGTGCCTCCTCTCTTTTTTTCTCTACTAAAGGATGATGCTAATTCATAATTTATAATGTTAATATTCCGCTCAGTACCCATTTTGACAAAAGTTTCTGTAAAACACAATATATCAGGCCTAGTTTGAGTGTCAATTTCAGATAACGTGATTTCGAGTAATTCTATTTTCGATAAGATACCCTGAATATTCTGGTGAAACAGTATAAAATTATTAGTTTGGTTCGGCTCGAAAAAACTTACTATTCTCACATTGAGTAGAGTTATAAATCACATTTGGTTCATGTTCACAGTGAGTACAGCTTTTCAGTTTCTTTTTGCGGTTAATAATTTTAAAATAATATGGTATAGTGCCTCTCTTATAATAACTGTGTCTATCTAACTTATTCTTATTTCTGCAGGTTTTTGAATTATTCAAATATAATTTTATTTTAGAAGGTAATAGGTATTCCAATTTGTACTCATTACAATCAATAAATAAATTGACCCGCTTACATATATAATCAACATAATTAATATAATTCAAATAATAATTTCTATCACTGTATTTATCAATAAAGGTGCACTTTTTCAAGCATGCAGTCCATAACTTTATTGATTTATTAAGCATAAGACAGTTTAAGTACTGGTTATGTGTAACAGTCGTTATAAATATGTGTGAAGCTTCACTTAGTTTATCAATTATCAAACTGAGATTGTAATGTAATAATTGTATATTATTGTCATTGCTACCTATATTAAGAACTACTAAGTCGTCTTCTGATATCCCCTCTGCAATATGATCGCATTTTGAAAGTAATTCAGTACTTGTAGCCCCCGGTTTGATCATGGAAAACGGCTTGTATTTATATTCGTGTTCCTGATTTTTATCCACTTTAGAGCTGGTCCCCTAATTCCGTACATCTCGAGCTTTTTTAGAAGTTGTTCATGTGATACAAAATCGAACGCCTTAGACATATCTAGGAATACCACTGTAGTATAATTCTTGTCGTTTAATCTCTGAAGAATATCATTTACAAGACAGAAAGTGGCATCTCTAGTGGATTTATTTTTTTGGAATCCATATTGATACTGATCAATTATATTATGTTTAATTAGATATGCTGTTAATTTGTCGTGCATAACCTTCTCAAATACCTTCGAAAATATAGGAAGTAATGTAATAGGCCTGTAATTGTTAGCATCATTTTGGTCCCCTTTCTTATACATTGGTTTCACTACCGAATATTTGAGTTTAGTGGGGAATGTTCCAGTTTCTAGTGAAAGATTGACGAGATATGTTATTATCGGTGTTAATTGGTTGCTACATAATTTAATAACCCTTGTACAAATCGAGTCGTAGCCTTCAGATTTTGTATTAGAGAGAGACATTATTAACCTATGTATGTCATACTCAACAACAGGAGACAAAAACATAGAGCCTGACTGTTTAAATTTTAAATCTGTGCTACGAATTTCACTATGTATTTTATTTGTAGTGCCAATGAAGTGCTCATTGAAAGTATTCGCTATTTTTGTAGGATCTGTGATTGATACGCCATCTTTAGACAATTTTGTGACATACTTTCCAGTATTTACACAACTCGTTTCAGTTTTAATGACTGACCAGGTGGCCTTGCAAATATTTTTACTATTTAAAACAAAGTTTGTATTTGCAAGCTTTTTTGCAGCGACTACACATTTTTTGAAGAGCTTATTAAACTTCAGGTAATTTTGTTTATCTGTTTTACTTTTAGTAGAATAGTATATAAACCGTAGCTTCCTTTTGTGTGTACAACTTTTTGTAAGGCCTTTTGACATCCAGTTGCGCTTTTTTGCAGTATTCACTCTTACTTTATTAATAGGAAAGCAAAGATAATACAGCAAGCAAAAATAATCATAAAATAAATTAAAAGCCGCGTTTAAGTCAGATTTCTTATACAGGTCGAGGTAGTATATACTAGGTAGGTATTTCTTAAATATATTTATGTTTTCATCAGAATAACACCTTTTAAAACTGTATATGTTCTTAGGTATACTATTTTTAAATGCTACCGACCAAGAGATAATTTGTGCAGTGTTGTGATCAGACAAGCACAATGGTAGAAGTGAGCCTGTTGCATTTGTAATATTACTAATAATCAAATCAATACACGATCTGCCTCTGGTTGGTTCGGATATATGTAATATATCCGAACGGATATATTACATATATCCGATGATTGCAGATATCATCATCGTTCATCGATATCATCATCATCATTACAGATATCGGATGAATATTAAATTGTATTTTTTTAGAATGTCAGTAAATTGTCGAGTAAATGAATTATGAATGTCAAAAGTATTAATATTTAAGTCACCAGCAATTATAATTTTATTTCTAGAGTATTTTGATAAATATTTGTATAACATTAAATCTAAATTATTAAGAAAATATTCAACATGTCTTTTTAGCTTGGAAGGAATTCTATATAAGCAAATAATTATTATATTATGAGTAATTAATTTAATTGAACAAAGTTCAAAATGGAAAGTCATTTTGAACTGATCGAAACATGTGATTTTTTTATATGGTGTACCTCTCCTTACCCAGTATACATGTGCCTCCTCTCTTTTTTTCTCTACTAAAGGATGATGCTAATTCATAATTTATAATGTTAATATTCCGCTCAGTACCCATTTTGACAAAAGTTTCTGTAAAACACAATATATCAGGCCTAGTTTGAGTGTCAATTTCAGATAACGTGATTTCGAGTAATTCTATTTTCGATAAGATACCCTGAATATTCTGGTGAAACAGTATAAAATTATTAGTTTGGTTCGGCTCGAAAAAACTTACTATTCTCACATTGAGTAGAGTTATAAATCACATTTGGTTCATGTTCACAGTGAGTACAGCTTTTCAGTTTCTTTTTGCGGTTAATAATTTTAAAATAATATGGTATAGTGCCTCTCTTATAATAACTGTGTCTATCTAACTTATTCTTATTTCTGCAGGTTTTTGAATTATTCAAATATAATTTTATTTTAGAAGGTAATAGGTATTCCAATTTGTACTCATTACAATCAATAAATAAATTGACCCGCTTACATATATAATCAACATAATTAATATAATTCAAATAATAATTTCTATCACTGTATTTATCAATAAAGGTGCACTTTTTCAAGCATGCAGTCCATAACTTTATTGATTTATTAAGCATAAGACAGTTTAAGTACTGGTTATGTGTAACAGTCGTTATAAATATGTGTGAAGCTTCACTTAGTTTATCAATTATCAAACTGAGATTGTAATGTAATAATTGTATATTATTGTCATTGCTACCTATATTAAGAACTACTAAGTCGTCTTCTGATATCCCCTCTGCAATATGATCGCATTTTGAAAGTAATTCAGTACTTGTAGCCCCCGGTTTGATCATGGAAAACGGCTTGTATTTATATTCGTGTTCCTGATTTTTATCCACTTTAGAGCTGGTCCCCTAATTCCGTACATCTCGAGCTTTTTTAGAAGTTGTTCATGTGATACAAAATCGAACGCCTTAGACATATCTAGGAATACCACTGTAGTATAATTCTTGTCGTTTAATCTCTGAAGAATATCATTTACAAGACAGAAAGTGGCATCTCTAGTGGATTTATTTTTTTGGAATCCATATTGATACTGATCAATTATATTATGTTTAATTAGATATGCTGTTAATTTGTCGTGCATAACCTTCTCAAATACCTTCGAAAATATAGGAAGTAATGTAATAGGCCTGTAATTGTTAGCATCATTTTGGTCCCCTTTCTTATACATTGGTTTCACTACCGAATATTTGAGTTTAGTGGGGAATGTTCCAGTTTCTAGTGAAAGATTGACGAGATATGTTATTATCGGTGTTAATTGGTTGCTACATAATTTAATAACCCTTGTACAAATCGAGTCGTAGCCTTCAGATTTTGTATTAGAGAGAGACATTATTAACCTATGTATGTCATACTCAACAACAGGAGACAAAAACATAGAGCCTGACTGTTTAAATTTTAAATCTGTGCTACGAATTTCACTATGTATTTTATTTGTAGTGCCAATGAAGTGCTCATTGAAAGTATTCGCTATTTTTGTAGGATCTGTGATTGATACGCCATCTTTAGACAATTTTGTGACATACTTTCCAGTATTTACACAACTCGTTTCAGTTTTAATGACTGACCAGGTGGCCTTGCAAATATTTTTACTATTTAAAACAAAGTTTGTATTTGCAAGCTTTTTTGCAGCGACTACACATTTTTTGAAGAGCTTATTAAACTTCAGGTAATTTTGTTTATCTGTTTTACTTTTAGTAGAATAGTATATAAACCGTAGCTTCCTTTTGTGTGTACAACTTTTTGTAAGGCCTTTTGACATCCAGTTGCGCTTTTTTGCAGTATTCACTCTTACTTTATTAATAGGAAAGCAAAGATAATACAGCAAGCAAAAATAATCATAAAATAAATTAAAAGCCGCGTTTAAGTCAGATTTCTTATACAGGTCGAGGTAGTATATACTAGGTAGGTATTTCTTAAATATATTTATGTTTTCATCAGAATAACACCTTTTAAAACTGTATATGTTCTTAGGTATACTATTTTTAAATGCTACCGACCAAGAGATAATTTGTGCAGTGTTGTGATCAGACAAGCACAATGGTAGAAGTGAGCCTGTTGCATTTGTAATATTACTAATAATCAAATCAATACACGATCTGCCTCTGGTTGGTTCGGATATATGTAATATATCCGAACGGATATATTACATATATCCGATGATTGCAGATATCATCATCGTTCATCGATATCATCATCATCATTACAGATATCGGATGAATATTAAATTGTATTTTTTTAGAATGTCAGTAAATTGTCGAGTAAATGAATTATGAATGTCAAAAGTATTAATATTTAAGTCACCAGCAATTATAATTTTATTTCTAGAGTATTTTGATAAATATTTGTATAACATTAAATCTAAATTATTAAGAAAATATTCAACATGTCTTTTTAGCTTGGAAGGAATTCTATATAAGCAAATAATTATTATATTATGAGTAATTAATTTAATTGAACAAAGTTCAAAATGGAAAGTCATTTTGAACTGATCGAAACATGTGATTTTTTTATATGGTGTACCTCTCCTTACCCAGTATACATGTGCCTCCTCTCTTTTTTTCTCTACTAAAGGATGATGCTAATTCATAATTTATAATGTTAATATTCCGCTCAGTACCCATTTTGACAAAAGTTTCTGTAAAACACAATATATCAGGCCTAGTTTGAGTGTCAATTTCAGATAACGTGATTTCGAGTAATTCTATTTTCGATAAGATACCCTGAATATTCTGGTGAAACAGTATAAAATTATTAGTTTGGTTCGGCTCGAAAAAACTTACTATTCTCACATTGAGTAGAGTTATAAATCACATTTGGTTCATGTTCACAGTGAGTACAGCTTTTCAGTTTCTTTTTGCGGTTAATAATTTTAAAATAATATGGTATAGTGCCTCTCTTATAATAACTGTGTCTATCTAACTTATTCTTATTTCTGCAGGTTTTTGAATTATTCAAATATAATTTTATTTTAGAAGGTAATAGGTATTCCAATTTGTACTCATTACAATCAATAAATAAATTGACCCGCTTACATATATAATCAACATAATTAATATAATTCAAATAATAATTTCTATCACTGTATTTATCAATAAAGGTGCACTTTTTCAAGCATGCAGTCCATAACTTTATTGATTTATTAAGCATAAGACAGTTTAAGTACTGGTTATGTGTAACAGTCGTTATAAATATGTGTGAAGCTTCACTTAGTTTATCAATTATCAAACTGAGATTGTAATGTAATAATTGTATATTATTGTCATAGCTACCTATATTAAGAACTACTAAGTCGTCTTCTGATATCCCCTCTGCAATATGATCGCATTTTGAAAGTAATTCAGTACTTGTAGCCCCCGGTTTGATCATGGAAAACGGCTTGTATTTATATTCGTGTTCCTGATTCCTCGATCGTATAAAAGCAGCAGATATACCTCTCATTTGAATGTGATCAGCGAGAATAAAAATATTTTTTGTTTGGGTTTTTTTAGTACTAGTAGCGCCATCTAGTATTGAAATGTTGTTACATTCTTGCGGACATTGATTTGAGTGATTGGTCTGTGTTTCCAAAGCTTGACCGCTAGGAGGCAGCTGGTGGTTCAGTGGATATTTATTTTGATGTTTTTCGTTATCGATTGTAAAGTCGAGCCTAGTTTTAATGTTTTTTTTCTTGTGCATTTTGCTTGTAGACTTTTTTATTGTAGTACTTTTACATATTGTAGTACTTTTACATATTGTTGTTAGTTGGTCAATTTTTAGCTTATATTCCTGTATTTGCTGGTTTTGTTTGCTATTCTCATGTAATAAATTTTCTATTTCATTTTCAGCGATTTGTAATTTTTCTTCTAAGGTGATTATTTTTTTCCTCATTTCATGAATGTCGTCAATTAAAAATGTATTCATATTGGGATAACTTCTATTCAATTCATGTGTAGGTGGTGTATTTAAAGAAGAGTATGTGTAATGTGGGCTGGAACGCTAATGTGGCTTTGTGCAACACCTTAAATTTTAACAGAAGCATTAACTTCAATGAAGGACTAGTAAATGGAGACTTAAAGACACTTTCTTGCAACTGACCTTAAGTGTTTTACCAGTTCGAGGCGATATACTTGTGTGTGTTCAACACGTGTAAAGTAAGAACCCGAAAAAAAAATTCTTACAAGATTTTTTTCTACCACTATGTCGGCTTAACTAATATGTATATTCATGCCA
Source organism: Herminia tarsipennalis (assembly GCA_945859575.2). Classification (NCBI taxonomy): domain Eukaryota; kingdom Metazoa; phylum Arthropoda; class Insecta; order Lepidoptera; family Erebidae; genus Herminia; species Herminia tarsipennalis. Next base: position 4,597,875 of record OX243844.2, on the reverse strand, counting down.
AATTACAGCTTTCTAGGACTAAGGGTCTCTGACCTGTTGACAAACTGACAAACGGACGGCAAAACTAACTAGTTACTACTGTTACATAAACATAACTTTTCTTTTTTTTAAACTTTTTATTGAATTTGGAACGCGTTTATTATTTTTAAAAGTTCTTTTGATTTCGCGCCATTTCACATATTTTTTGTGTTCATTATCAAATTACAATATGGATTGGGGTGTTAAAGAAAATTGGATTGCGGTGATCACTTTGCACAAAGTGGGTATGGAGCTATCGCGTCAGTCATATTCCAGACACTTCAATAGCTTGGTATCAGCCGTATGTTCGTATATCGTACTATCAACAGACACAACTACACTTACTCTGTCGATAACCATAAAAGATCGGGGCGGCTGCATGCTGTTACAACTACAAAAGCTGTTAATGCTATTAAAGCCAGAATTCGTCGAAATCCTATTAGAAAGCAAAAAATCTTATCGCGAGAAATAAAGATTCCCGCTAGGACTATGTCGCAAATTTTAAAACAAGACCTGAAACTCGGTGCTTATCATCGATATATAGGACATGACCCAAATCAATCTTTACAACTAAAGAGAGTGGATCAATCAAAACGCCTTCTGTTGCGATACGCAGGTGAAGGGCACAGAAAAATCCCCTTTACCGATGAAAAAAAATCACGATTGAAGAGTACTACAATAAGCAAAATGATAAAGTGTACGCTCACAGTTCTTAAAAAGCTGTTTAAGTGGTCGGAAAGGTACAGCGTGGTCATCATCCTGCGTCAGTGATGGTTTGGTGAGGCGTGTCTTATCAAGGCGTCACAAAGCTACATTTTGTTTAAAAGGAGTGAAAATAGCAGCCAAAGTGTGTCAAGAGGCCGTCTTGGGTCGTGTTGTGATACCTCTCAGCAACACACTTTTTAAAAATGTACCGTTGACTTTCAAGCAGGACTGAGCACCTGGTCACAAGGCACAAATTACCCACGCCTGGCTTGAAATCAACCTTACAAGAGCTGAAGAGTGGCCCTCATCTAGCCCAGACCTCAAACCTTTAGACTAGAAATTATGGTCAGTTTTAGAAGATAAGGCTTGCTCTAAACCACACGGCGACATTGAGTCTCTTAAAAAATCACTGGAGAAAGCTCTAGCGAAATTTCCCATGAAAACAGTGAGTAAATCCATAGATTCGTGGCCAGACAGATTAAAGGCCAAATGTGGCCATTTTAAATAGAATATTGTTTTGCTGAGACTTTAATAAATTTGTACAAATAAGTTTTAGTAATATTACATTACTTCATTAAAAAAAATTGCATTTTTAATTGTAATACAACTTATGGCCGGACTAGGTATAAGGGATCCGTTTTGCCATTTCGGCTACGGAACCCTACAAACGGTTTAAACTGAGTGCAGTGACTTGGCCCAGACGACAATATAGAGTCGTTATTCTGGAATACTACGTTTTCATGACAATCAGTACTACGAGTAATACACAAAATGTATTTCAACAAAACCTGTACGTATATTTGTTGCTGACTGTCCCAAAAATCTATTAGTAGATAACTAGGAATACTTTTTTAAAAATGTATGTGCTGCCCTGCACGGTGGATTAATTCGGATTAGAAAATATTATAAAATAAAACTAATACCCCAGGGTATTCCCAAAACATACAGCCTCAAGCACAGTGTTGTCACAGCGACGAAAAATTCATTACTATTCTGCTTTGTTAAACTAGCGCTCAAGGCTGAACGGCAGGGCGTAGAACTACTCAACATCGAGCTTGTAGTCATTTTTCTATAGATTTTTGTATTCCGATCAAAATTATAGTGTCGAGTTCGCTTACAGCCTCGATTTTAACTGTTAAATTTAAAAGCTACTATATGACTATTTTAGCACGGAAATATGAGGAAACTTTATACTTAAAGTTACTTCACTATGGCCATATATGAATATGCAATGTACCTACATTATATATACATATATGGCCATAATGAAGCCGCAGCAAAGGCAGAGACTCAACTAACAACATTTATCGGCTATGCTATGCTCATAACCTAAACATCTAGGCTGTACGCCGTGTCGATTCGTCGACAAAAAAGACTAGACATCAACCTAGAGCCCGGTGCTGTTGAAAATGGTATGCCCAAGTATCTATTATTAGTATAGATTTGCCAGAATGACCAGACAAGATGGAAAAACAATTTAACAAAAATGTACCGTTGACTTTCAAGCAGGACTGAGCACCTGGTCACAAGGCACAAATTACCCACGCCTGGCTTGAAATCAACCTTACAAGAGCTGAAGAGTGGCCCTCATCTAGCCCAGACCTCAAACCTTTAGACTAGAAATTATGGTCAGTTTTAGAAGATAAGGCTTGCTCTAAACCACACGGCGACATTGAGTCTCTTAAAAAATCACTGGAGAAAGCTCTAGCGAAATTTCCCATGAAAACAGTGAGTAAGTCCATAGATTCGTGGCCAGACAGATTAAAGGCCAAATGTGGCCATTTTAAATAGAATATTGTTTTGCTGAGACTTTAATAAATTTGTACAAATAAGTTTTAGTAATATTACATTACTTCATTAAAAAAAATTGCATTTTTAATTGTAATACAACTTATGGCCGGACTAGGTATAAGGGATCCGTTTTGCCATTTCGGCTACGGAACCCTACAAACGGTTTAAACTGAGTGCAGTGACTTGGCCCAGACGACAATATAGAGTCGTTATTCTGGAATACTACGTTTTCATGACAATCAGTACTTGTACCTACATTATATATACATATATGGCCATAATGAAGCCGCAGCAAAGGCAGAGACTCAACTAACAACGTTTATCGGCTATGCTATGCTCATAACCTAAACATCTAGGCTGTACGCCGTGTCGATTCGTCGACAAAAAAGCCTAGACATCAACCTAGAGCCCGGTGCTGTTGAAAATGGTATGCCCAAGTATCTATTATTAGTATAGATTTGCCAGAATGACCAGACAAGATGGAAAAACAATTTAACAAAATATGCATTAAAAATTATTTTAAAAATCCAATTGTATTTATATTTTCAGTACATGGACATATTTATGTAAAAATGAAAATCTCTATTTAAACTGTGAATTCAGGAAATGAATATATTATTATATTCACGGGCGAGCTTTTGACCCAGGGGGCAACCAGGTTTTTTTGCCCTGGATATTTTCAGTTTGCGCGTCAAGATTTTCAGAACTGTTTTTGTAGTGAAAACTTCTTTAGAATACGAAGGTAAATTTTGCCACCATCTACAATGTTATTATAGCTCAGCTGGGAAATCGGGCCGACCAGAAACCTGAAGACCCCAGTTCCAGTCCGAGTAACGATTATTTTTTCCCTTTTTTATTTTAATTTTTGATTTTGGTTTTTTGATTTGTGATTTATTATTTCATATTTTTTTATTATATGTCAGTAAGATATGTCGAAAAATATTAGTAATAGTACGTACTATAATGTTTATGACTTCACTATCGGCACCCCCGGATTGCAACCCGGAGTCCATTTCTTTTACATAACTGTCACAGCTCGACAAGGGAGTAGGGGAAGGGACGAAATACTTCTTCCAGATGAGCTGAGTCTGGTCCGGAAGAGAGGAGTGACATTTACGCTCGCCAGCTCGCAGTATATAAGTCAAGTGAAACCAATGGACAGCAGTTCAGCAGTTGGTCATTTCAGTATGTCATTTTATAGGCGTTTCTAGCCGCAGTTGCCTAAATAGCTAAGGCATCGGACTCGCAATCATAAGGTCGCGAGTTCTAATCCTACACATTACACTACCGACGTAAACCCACTCCTTACACAAGCCATTAAGCTTAGCTGGAGGGGTTAACAGGATTGCTAGTAATGTGGGACCCAAAATCCCACATTGCTAGTTATCTTTATTATGAAAAAAAAATATTATTACAATAAATTGCATTTTTGAATCGTGAAAAAACAATGAACTCCAAACCCCTAGGTTTGGACGCAAAAATTTCACTAACTTTAAACTATTTTATTACCTATTACTAAAACAATAATAATATTTTTCTATAAAATAAAACGTCATTAAATCGTACTTAATCCTATAATTAAAAAGTTAACTTAAAAGGAGAATGGCGCTTTTGTATAGCCGCCATCTCAAGGGTATAAGGAATATTTCATAGTAAATTCGCTGCACGAGTTTTGTTGTTACTGTCATACTGTAAAATGAAGGTACTGTTATAACCTTCAAAATTACATATATCACTACTTGATACATCACTGGGGACGAAACCGCCCATTCTCTTTTGAAATAAAAAAAATAATTCGGAATAATATATTTTGGTGAACAAATGATTATATTTCATAGTGAGTGAGTGAACATGTAAAAGAAATAGGAAAATAATTATTCGTTACATAATATTCTGATAAAATATTAAAGATTGTTTTGCTATCCGTACTTTTTTTGGTAATATTTGCCACAGGTAGAGTAAAGAACGCACTTCGTTAAATAAAAATAATGTAATCAGACCAATTATGAATTCTAGTTTAGGATGCAAGGAAATAGGATGAGACGTACGGAACAACCCTCTTTATAATATATATAATATTAATATTGTTATTTATATTCTTTTACAATCAAGTTTATGCAGCATTGAAAAATTATTTTAGTGGCTTCTCAGCATGGTTTCATCATGGGACGTTCTACCATTTCTAATTTAGTATTCTTTAACGACTTCATATCCGAATCGATGAGTAAGGGGAAGCAGGTCGATGTCGTTTATACAGATTATAGCAAATGTTTCGATAAAATTGATCATAACGAGCTAATTAAAAAAGGAGTACGAGGAGATCTGCTTCGATGGTTCTCATCTTATATTTCTAACAGATCCCAGGCAGTTGTGATCAACAACTATGTATCAAGTTGGATTATGGTGCCTAGCGAGGTACCACAAGGCTCACTTCTTGGTCCACTACTTTTCTTAATTTGTGTAAGCGACATCGTCGAGAGTGTCGGAAGCATGTATATGCTTCCGACACTCCCATTTACTCAGTTTCGTTGACGATATGAAAATCTTTAGGGCCGTTACATCAAATGCTGATACTGAGGATCTACAGTCCGATCTCCGTCGTTTAGAGCAATATTGTATAGACAATAAGCTAGAATTCAACCCCATCAAATGTTCAACTATATCTTTCAGCAGAAAAAAAAACAATCGTTCGGTCTGACTATTCCCTACATGGACATGGTCTTCGAAGGAACAATAGTATTCGCGACCTTGGTATCATACAAGACTCCAAACTCTTATTTGAAGAGCATATTGATTGTATTTATGTTATCGTCTGAAACTTAAAAATTCATCAAGTGAATATTTAGAACTATGTGCCAAATTCCACATTTTGTCATTGAAAATGAGGCGTGAAATAGTTTTTTTTTTTTTTTTTTTTTTTTATAATAAAGTATCTATTACAATACTTTACACAGTTTCTTATGTACCAAGGGGCGTTGACAATATCCTTGAGCATTTTGTTCTGGAATCTTTGTATTATTTGACGATTGCTCTGAGCGGTACAGCCCCAAAGCTGTATACCATAAGTCCATACTGGCATTAACACCTGTTTATATAGCAGGACTTTGTTGTATACTGAGAGGGAAGAGTGTCTTCCCAGTAGCCAGTACATCTTCTGGTAGCGTAGGGATAGCTCTTCTCTTTTTTCTTTAAATGTGCTTTCCAGCGTAGCTTTGCGTCAAACGTCATACCGAGATACTTAGCTGTGTTCGAGTAGGGTATTGGTTGGCCATTTATAAGCACCGGGCAGTATTGACCTTTTTTATTTGTGAAGTCAACGTGAACGGACTTACTCTCATTAAGTTTTATTCTCCATTTTGTCGTCCACTCTAAGGCTTGGTTGATGGCTACTTGAACCTTTTCTACTGATTCGTTGTGGGTATTACCTACTGCTATGATGGCTGTATCGTCAGCAAAGGTTGCAATAGCATTATTTTCGAGCTCTGGAATATCACAGGTGTATAAAAGGTACAGGACCGGACCTAGAACACTGCCTTGTGGAATTCCAGCTTTTATTTCTATAGTTTTAGAACAAACATCCTCTTGTCGTATTCGAAATGCTCTACTAGAAATGTAAGATTCTAGGATAGTAGCAAATTGATCTGGTAACATTGTTTTCAGTTTATATACCAAGCCTTCATGCCAGACTTCATCAAAAGCTTGTGCCACATCGAGAAAGACAATGGAGCAAACCTTTTTTTCTTCTAGAGCTTTCTCAATTATATTTGTAATTCGATGTACCTGATCGATTGTAGAGTGCTTTTCTCTGAAGCCAAACTGATGGTTAGGAATTAGCTGTCTATTTTCTATTATGGGTTTTAGACGTTTTAACAACAACTTTTCGAATAGTTTTGACATTACGGGTAGTAAAGAAATCGGCCTATATAATGATGATTCTTGAGGGGGTTTCCCAGGTTTTGCTATCATAATAACTTCTGCTATTTTCCAGAGGTTAGGTACATACTTTAGTCGAAAAGAAGCATTTATCAACGTGGTGATTTTCACAATAGCTTTGCGGGGTAGTTGTCGTAAGATTTCTCCTGTAATCAAATCATACCCGGGAGCTTTTTTTGTACTAATATTTGAAATGATCTCTTTTGAAACTTCTCTAGGCGTTACGAGTTTTATTTCAACGCTGTCTCTAGTCAACATTCGTCTTCTAGTTTCTATTAAATAGTTTCCAACATGCGGTTGAAAAATACTTTCCAAATGCCGAGCAAATCTCGACGCTTTCTGTTCGTTATTTACGGCCCAAGTTCCATTTTCTCCCCGTATTGGAGGAATCTGTACTATTGGTCTCTTCATACTTTTAGTAGCTTTCCACAGTGAGTAATCAGTCTTGTGGCAACTTGTTACTTGGCTGAGGTAATTACTAGTGCGTATGGCATTGTAGTGCATTATCTTTCTCTTAAGATTTTTAGTCAGGTTATTAAGTACTCTTTTATCTTCCGGAGACCTGGTTTGGTGCCATCTTTTTCTCTGCTTACGCTTCTGTGCGATCATATTCCTAATTTCTAATGGATACGCAAATTTATTTACCTGTCTTGGTCTATAATGTGTACTATTCCAAGCAGCTTGTTGTATGTTAGAAGTAAATTTCTGAAGTTCTAAGTCTAGTTGATCAGTATTTTTAAGTGGTACTCTTAATTCTATAGTATTTTCTAAGTATTTAGTAAAGTTAGACCAGTCCGTGTACTTGTTTACTAACGTCAGATTGCTCTCTTTGTATTGTATTCGTTGACTCAATGTTAAAACTATTGGAGAATGATCCGAGTTTAAGTTATAACATTCTTTTATTTGTAAATAATTCGGTGATATATTTTTGCACACAAAGAAGTCTATTAAATCTGGAATCTTGTGAGGGTCAGTTGGCCAATGTAGGTTTACCTGTAGACACAGCTTCACATTTGAGCTCTTGTATTGCATATAAAAGCTCCCTGCCTTTGGTTGTCGTAAGTCTAGATCCCCAGTGGGTATGCTTCGCATTGAAGTCACCCCCAAGGATAAATCTCTGTCCGAGTTGCTTTAAAAAGTTAATGTAAGCATCTCTTATAATTGCGTGTTTTGGAGGTGAGTACAACGCTGATATAGTAATAGTGTATAACTTGCTTTTTACACAAACCGCCACAGCTTGAATATGTTCCTGTTCAAATCTAATTCCTTCATAATGTGAGATATTTTCTTTTATTATAATAGCACTTCCACCCCTTGCAGTGTTGTTTGGATGCAATGCATGATAGATTTTATATCCTCTAAACTGTGTGTAACATTGTTTGGTGAAATGAGTTTCTGATACCAAACACACATCAATGTTTTCAATGTTTAGGATTACTTGTAACTCTTGTTGATGTTGAAGTAGTCCATTTGCGTTCCATGCCATGATTCTAAGAGTCATTTTTGTTTACATACTTTAAGTTTAGCGGTGTTAGTGCTATTTTCTAAACTAGTTAGTCTAATGTTAAATGATGAGATCAATTGAATAATTTCATCTAATTTAGTCTCCAGGCTGGCTTTTGGTTTAATGAAATTATTGTTGTGCATTTGGCTAACCTGAGCGTAAGTCTGCTTTACTGGCTTTGCATTGCTGGTTGAGGGTTGACTTTTAGGTATAGGCTGCTGTTTTATTTCAATAGATTTTTTGGTATTTTTATTTTTGATGTATTGCATTTCCTTGGCTACAATACATCCCCTATAGTTCGCTGGGTGAGGTTCGCCACAATGTACACATTTTGGCTTATCTTCCGCGGGCTTTTTGCACTCCTTAGTAAGATGTTAGCCCGTGCACTTCACACATCTCGGCTCTTTTGAACAATATTTGTGCGTATGACCATACGCCTGACATCTCTTACATTGAGGAACTAAAGTTGAAGTTTTTATTGGATGAACTTCAATTTTACATCCTAATATACTTTTAATGTTGTATATTTTAGTGACGTCCTCTTGGTTTTTAAATGTGAGCATGAACATATTCAGAGGCTCTTTAGTTTTTCAACTTATTTTATTAGCTGCTTCTTCTATTTGATAGCCCTTTTTGAGTAGATCTTCTACGATTCTCTCAGGCTTGCAAGTAAAGTGAAGGTTTTTAACCATCACTCTTATCGGTCTTTGCTGCTTGTTTTCATAAGAATGCCATAGATATTGGCTCTTAGACAGCATACTTGTGAGGGATTTGTAAGAGTCCTCGCTCAAAGCATTTATTTTAACTACATTCCCATTTATGATTTTGGTATTGAAGGGGTTGTTTGGCAAAGCTTGAGAGAGTTCATCAAAGAAGGCTTGGTAATTTTGAATACCATCTACTATTATGGGCGGAGGGGGTGGCACCTTCTTGGTTTTAGGTTTATGTTCTGAAGGAGTATCTTCCAGAGACTCTTGATGTTTGGTTGGAGTAGTAGAGGTGTTCAACTTTCGCTTCTTACTTTTTCTATTCTTTACTCTTACCCACTCAGTCTCTTTGGCCAGTTCTTCCTCATCTGTACAGTAGTCAGTACATTGAGTCGAACTTTCCGTTAAGTTAGTGACAATCTTATTCTCAGTCACGTTTTTTTCTCGTAAATCGGTCACTTGTTTCTGCAGTTCCTCAATTTGAGTTTGCATATTTTCAATTATTTGGCGCAAATTTTTATTTTCCGCCTTTTCATCGCTGAATACCTTATACAGGTAGCGCTCTGTTTCGGTCGTCAATCTTATCCGAGTTCCGGAATCCATATTTTGTTATTGATTTAATATAACACACTTATAATTTATTCACTTAAACACATGATTCACAATCCTCAACTAGGTCATTGCAATAAACGGTCGGACGCGGCGGAATGCACAGCGTCAGCGCTTTACCCGAGCACTAGTGCAAGAAGGCATGCGACACGACCTCACTCGCTAAAAGTTGATCGAATACTGAATATGTAACATATATGTCAAACATAATATCAGGAGCGACTGATTGCCCTGAACTATTGTCAAAAATTTCATTTAAATGTACCCACCAAAGTTGTTAGGCACTATACTCCAATTCATTTACCTATGTGTTATGTAAGGAGTTAAACTTCGATATTTTCTGGAAACGGTGAGGAGGGTGCTGAGTCGGGACTTCTTCTGTAGTTTTATATAATGATTTTTATTTTTTAAGTTAGTTTATAATTTGTCGTCAGTTGGGTTCATGTAACCCCTACAAATAATAATAGTATACACTGAATAGTTACAATTCTGATACTGCTTCCAAAAATTAGTGTCCAGTCTGCACACTCATTTTTAATTAATGATGTCTAAGTGAAAACCTTTTATTGGCTAACTGTTGCATATGTCTCAGTTTTCAATAATAATTGTCATTTGCTGTTGGTTTTCCGAACATAAAATATAAATAAATAAATAAATTAGTGTAGAGTGTAGATATTAAAAAAATCTAGATACCCTTACCGAGGCTCGAGCCGCTATTATATGTATGTGCCGTTCTGATCGATGACTTGTTGCCATCTTGTGGGTAGTGCCATGGTCCCATTGCTGTAAAATTTGTAAGATTTATGATAAAAAAAAGGTTAACTTTATGCTTCCTAAAGAGTTCTGAAGTGACCGAAACAGGTGGAAATCTGATGGAGCAAGATCAGTGCTATACAGAGGATGCATCAACACATCCCAGCCAATCTCTCTCAATTTTTGCTGAGTAGGTATAGATGAGTGCGGTCTGGCGTTGTTGTGTTCCGTCATGAACACTACGCCCTTCCTGTTCACCAGCTCCCAGGCTTTTGTAAATAACGTAACACAGTTTTGTAACCAACATCCAGTTCTTCAGCAATATTGGAACTACTATAGCAGCGTTCGTCGCATTTTTACCTTTATTGTAATAAAACTTTAAAATGTACCGAATTAATTCGTCACATACGTTCATTTTACTTGCTTGAAAAACAATTGAAAAATAGCGGGAACTAGTTTTTTTATTTATTTATTGCATCTTCAGAATGTCAACATTTAATGGTATTAAAACATTTTATGGTTTAAACATTCAGTACAGCCAAAGAGGTTTGATTACTAACAATACTTTCAAAATACGAAAATACTTTTGCCCCTACCTATTATAATCTATTCCATATAGGTACATAACTACCTAAGTAACATTTCCTATTTTTTTTCTACTTTTTAGTTCAGTTAGTGTAAATGGTCCGCACTCCAAGGTTTGGAAGCTTTTACGAACGGCAAAGGATGTTATTCCGCTCCAAACACCCGGTGTGTACAAGGTGGATTGCAGTTGCGGTAGTTCCTATATCGGACAGACCAAAAGGACAATCGCAGACAGGGTCAAGGAACATATCGCTGCTGTAAAAAACCGTCAAGTTTACAAATCTGCTATCGCTGAGCATTTGTTGGAATCAGGACCAAATCACTGGATAGAATTGCATAACCCACAGGTACTTTCCACCGATCGCCACTATTATTCCAGGATAGTACGCGAGGCGGTTGAGATCAAGAAGTATAAGAACTTCAACCGAGAAGATGGATACCGGCTCTCACCATCTTGGAACCCTGTTATCAACAAATGTAATCGTAGCCGTAAGGACACCGCGCCTCAGTGTAAAGACGTTGTAAGTGTAGTGTGTAGAAGTACCGACAGTACAAATTATCAAAATTATCAAGACCAGGCGAAGGTAGTTGAAAAACCCCGCGCCTCACGGAGACAACGCTAAGCTGCCCTCAGTCGACCCGTGACCACGATCGGTGCAATTCGATCGAAACGTCGGGTAAATAAAAGGTTCGTACCTTTAAATAATTCACGCGATTAAGTCCCGAAATATAACTCTATTTTATCCTCTTAGGGGTTGATTTTTCAAAAGCACTGAAACATGTTGTTCTCTATTTCAAACCAAAATCCAAATAGAAAATTTCACAGATCTAACTTTAAAAGTGACGGAATTTTATAAAAACTTTCAACCCGTATTTTACCTTCTTATCAAAAAAAAATATATCAAAAATTAACACCTAATTGAGTTGATTTTTCAAAAGCGCTTAAACAAATTTTCTTTATTTTAAATTAATAAGCCAAATATGATTTTTTACAATTCTAACAAACGGAGTTTCACATAAACTTACAACTACTTTCTTCTTCTTCTTTGTTATTTTAACCCCTTAAGGGATGAATTTCCAAAAACCTCTTTATGTTGGATTGTTTTGTCTTCGGTTCTTGATAAGTGCGAGATGTATAAATTCAATCTAACATGCGGAAGTGGGGGAAAATTACGTTCAAAGGTTCCGTTATCTATATACATACAAACCGTATAAAAAACGTCCGGTTCATGAAGATATATCTAAAACCTAAAGTACAGAATACAATACTCTCTTTTTTTTGTGCCTTTATGGCCTACGTTAAAAAGAAACGCACCTACTTAACGCGCGTTAAGGCGCTATGGCATTATGGCCTAGGAAACAAATTCTTTTGACATTTGGTTCCGAACAGGTTTATTCTCTCTGTCAACGTAATGTCAAACCCATACACTTTTCTTTATCGCAAGCGTTAGCGTTTATAGTTAACTAGCTGACCCGCGCAACTTCGTTTGTTTCATTTTCTTTTTTGCAACATATTTCTCCTATTGGTCGTAGCGTGATGTTGTGTAGCCTGTAGCCTTCCTATTTTTTGGTGTTAAAGCCCATATATCGTATGGGCTTTAACACTTAAAAAAAAAATTCAATTCGAGCTCGTGGTTCCTGAGATTATCGCGTTCAACCCAACAAACAAATAAACTCTTCAGATTTATAATGTTAGCCTAGATGATAATTTATAGCTTTTAATAATTTCTAGCCCCTCGCTAGTTGACGCGTGCTGTTATTTCGAATACTCAAATGTCACTCAGTTTTCTGTTGCCTTCGTCTCATCTTCGCTAGGTAAACGTTAGCTAGGTAAAATTGTAACATCTAGAGTACACTGAGCTACATCTGCATGGTTCACGAATCTTAATTGGCAGTCATTGTTAAGTTTCATTATTTCGCTTCGCACCAACAGGAGCATATACAGTTGTAGGACTGGAACAAAAAAAATGACTATCATTATGACTTTAAATATGTAGGTATTACCTAAATTATGTGAACTTAATTTAAATTTAAATGCCGTCTTTATGATCTGTGTATGTTTTTTTCATGCAAAAACCACTTATCTGACTTACATAAATATGTTAACTAGCTGTTCGCGAAGAAGATTTGAAAAATAAAATGGGAATGCAATTTTTTCCAGAATTCATCCCTGAAAAATGTGCAATTCTCATGCATAAGCAAACTTAAACTTAATTATTTCATAAAACCAAATTAATGAAACTTTGAAAACTTCAAGATAATACATACTAAAAGAATAATAAAATTATAACATGTTTGAAAAAAAACAAATGAAGTGATTCCGCAGTTCCAAACATAAGGCTCATGAGAAAAAGTTGCCAAGAAACTCATGGGCCACTCTTTTAAAATCATTAAGTTTTTCTTTTGCTATTCTAGACTACAATCTATCTCTGTGCCAAATTTTATACAGATCTGTTTAGAGGTTTTGGCGTGACTTAATAACAAACATCCATCCATCCAGCTACAGTACGATCAACGTAACTTGACCGAATTGAAGTTAAGTTTTTATCACTTTCGCGCATGTCATAGAGATGCGACCCTAAAATTACTTACGAAAACGATTAATTATGTTTAATCGATTAAAAATACTAACAACATTTTAATTGAACAATATAAAAACACTATTTAAATAAGTTCATAAAAGTTTAAATTTAGAACAGTTACAGTAAATACTGAAGAAACTTTGAAAAACAATTTATTTACGAAAATAATCACATAAAAACATAATAATATATAATAATAATATATGTTTATTTTTCTCTTCACAAAGGGTTACAAAATATTATTACAGAGACTATGTTAAGACGATCCTTTGTGAGAGACTGGAGTCCATACTAGGGAAACCCTGTGTTACAGATCTCCAGGCCCCCAACTCGGAGTATTGTAATAATAATTAATACATTTTAAAAACAAACAGACATATTGGAGTATAAACAAATCAAATTAACAGAAAGAAAAAAATAGATAATACTAATTATGACAGCGTAATGCGTAATCGCATCTCTAATTCTCTTGGTTTAGTTACCGCCCCCGCCCCCCGCTTCCTGTCACCATTTACTTCCAAAAAATGTATCTGCGCAACCACTTGTCGCCTACTTCAATCCGGCCTAGTTACGTTGATCCAACTGTAATTTGGAAGGTACTAAGAAGGGCAGGACCTTCAATTGGCAAGAACATACCCATATCTAGTATGCGCCGGTGCCTATTGACTGTGAGACGAATGTTTAGTGACCTAGGGTTGATATGTAGATAGATTTTAGTTTATTACTATGTTGTTTCGCGTGTTTATCTGTCACTTTCATCTCATTGTAATCATCATATTGTAATCTGTCTTATGATATTGTCAAGTATCGATTTATGCTGTATCTAATATATAGAAAGAAACTTACAAAAATATGCAAAGAATGCAATGCAATCGGCTACAACGTCCATCCCATAAATCAGTAAATCATTTACTTTCATGTTTTGACTAGAGCGATAAGTATAAACAAAGAAGGCTATTAACTCAGCTGTGAAGTATATCATCCAGGCCGTCGTCAAACCCAATAAGATTAGGCTATAGAAGTAAAATAACTTCATAAGTTTCACGTTTATCTGCAAAAAAAGAAAGCATCAGTCTTCCTTTTAATATTTTAATTTCTAAAAAATATAAATGTACACGCGGCGCAAGCTGGCCCGAGCGGAGTCTGGCGGAGTGGAGCGCAACGGGTTGAAGTTGAGCGAACTTTCAAATAAAATGATGAACACGTGGCGAGAGCTGGCCAGAGCGGAGTCGAGCGGAGTGCATCGGAGCGAGGTGAAGTTGAGCGGACTTTCAAATAAAACAAATGAACAGGCGCGGTACGAGCTGGGCAGATCGAAGTCGAGCGGAGTCTAGCGGAGTGGAGCGGAGCGAGATGAAGATAAGCGAATTTTAAAATAAAACAAATGATCACGCGGCGCGAGCTGGACAGAGCGGAGTCTAGCGGAGTAGAGCGAAGCGAGATGAAGTTCAGCGGACTTTCAAATAAAACAAATGAACACGCGGTGCGAGCTGGACAGAGCGGAGTCGAGCGGAGTCTAGCAGAGTGGAGCGGAGCAGGGTGAAGTTGAGCGGTCTTTCAAATAAAACAAATGAACACGCGGCCCGAGCTGGACAGAGCGGAGTCGAGCGGAGTCTAGCAGAGTGGAGCGGAGCGGGGTGAAGTTGAGCGGACTTTCAAATAAAACAAATACCTCTGTATATTGATATCGACGCCCCCGTGCAACAGTTGGTAATGTGTCTATTATAGGACATTTTGTTGTTATGTCAAATTCAACATCTATGAACTGAGGTGCTCCTATTGACGTATCGACCTTGACCACGCCATCCCTTTCAATTAAAAAGTAAAGTATTGATTGCAAAGCGTGAAAGAGAAAACTCAGAAAGTTTTGCGAAAAAAAGTTTTTAAGGCACTGGCTTATTGTAATTATTTAGAAAAATTGGGTTATTTAAAAGTAAAAATACCATTGTTCGAATTTCCCTCCACATTTTATCGAGAGCGAAATTAAATTATGGTGTCTCATTTAAAAATGGACACACATCAAAAACATTTTCGTGCGATGATTTTCTACGAATTCAGATTTGGCCTAAAACCTGATGAGGCATTTGATCAACTTCAAATGGCTTTTATAGATGAAAGACCTTCAAAAGCAACCATCTACCGTAGTCATAACGAGTTCAAGTGCGGTCGCCTTACTTTGGAGGATGAACAAAGGAGTGGTCATCCTACGACGGTGGTCACGAAAAAAAGTGTGCTGGTAGAAAAAACAGAAATAAAAAAACAGTCGACTTACATACGAAAGGATTCAGCATGCACTGCAGATTGATTCTGGAAGCGTTCATAAGATCCTACACGAGCATCCTCGCGGGAGGGGGATAGTTTCGCGCTGGATGCCGCACAACCTCATCAAAGCTCAGAAGCAGGCCCGTGTGGAGTGGTGCCGTGATATGATTCAATACTTTGAAGCAGGCTCGTCTCGGCGCGTTTACAACATTGTGACAGGTGACGAATTCTGGATTTATTTATACGATCTAATTATAGCAAAGCGTCAGTCGACAGTTTGGCTGTTTCGAAACAAACCAACGCCTACGAAAGTGAAGCGATCGAGAAGCGCAGGGAAAGTTTTAATCGCTAGTTTCTTCACTTTGATGGGGTATCTGGTTTCAATTCTATTACGAGACCAAGCGACCACAAAATATCTGTCAGAAGTTTTGTCTACATGAGCAACGAGCGACCGAACACCGGGCTCCGTGGGGTACTGCTTCACCATGACAACGCACCCGCGCAATCCGCACCTAAAACGAGGGACTTCCTGGACACCACAGTGGTCAGAGTCTCGGGTCACCTTTTTACAGTACCTACTGATATGGCACCTGATGACTTCTGTTTATTCCCTAAAATAAAATAAATGCTAAAACTCATACAGATTTCATCGCCGGAAGACGTGCTACCAGCGTTTGAGAAGGCCGTGGAAAAGGTGTCTGCGGCGGACTGGAAAAAATGACAAAAAAAAAGTCTAAAGTACTTTAATATACACTTAGGTTATAGAATGCAACACTTATTAACGTCACAAAATTTAGAATAGAATAATTCTACATTTAATGCCAAGTTCGCAAGAAAAAAATTATCGCCATTTTTTTAAAACGCCAATTATTGCAATATATTTGTATTTATATATGGTTCTGCAAGAAAGGTGCTGCAACTATTACACCATGTAACTCACGTAAGCAGTAACCCTATTACACGCGAAAGCCTATTTGCCTGGAGAAGGAGCAGATCCTGCCGCATCTCTAGCAAATATCGCAACTCACAGTCAGGAGCAAGGAAAATAACTACGCTACTAAGCTACGACTGCAACGCCCACCACACAAGTTGGGTAAGCACTGCCACAAAAACTAGAGGTGAGATACTTTTCGATTTCCTAATCTCTAATAACCTTTCTGTTCTTAACCGGGGCAACTCCCCAACATTTGTCAACAGCTTGCGACAAGAGGTATTAGATATAACGTCTTGCACAGAGGGTCTCCAACACCGTGTAAACAAATTATATGTTTCTAGTGATGCGTCCATGTCTGGCCACAGACACATAAAGATAAACTTGAATACTGCCAACAAAAGCGAGACACTTACCTATAGTAATAGGCAAGCTACCTACTCAAATGGCTATAGGGAGTCTATTAAGGAAGAAGTTATCAAAACAATTGATGGAAACATCAAAACCCTGGATCAGATAGAGTTGACAGTGGGGCGGTTGGAGGAAGGCATACAAATGACATGCCATCGAAACTGTCCACTGAAGACCTCCGTGACCAAAAGGGATGTTCCATGGTGGAACAAAAGTTTAAAGCATCTCAGTCGTCACACTCGAACCCTGTTCAACAGAGCGAGCAGAGACAAAAACGGGGACGCTTACAGACAGTCACTTACAAAGTTCAACAAAGAACTGAGGAAGGCCAAAAGGAAATCCTGGAATCAATTCTGCGAGGAAAAAAAAAACACCTCACAGGCATATAGGATTCATAAAATAATTTCAAAGACACATTTTGGGCTACTAAGAAAGCCAGGTGGGACATATACTGGTTAAGTGGAAGAAACACTTAAGCTACTACCTCAGGAACACTTCCCGAACATTATCTCAATTGACAGGAGGGGAGGATTACACATGTCATGCCAGCAGTTATCGCAGACCCTTTTTCAGATTGCAGATTCGCCAGTCTTCCACACTGGAAGAATGGCGAATGGCCTCCCTTCTATTTAGACCCGACCGGATTATATGGGCAATCAATGGTTTCAAGACCTACAAAACCGGCCGGAAGGCCGACGATGTGTGGACCAATGTCAAAGTCACGTTTATAGCCAAAGGGGGAGATAGAGACAAGTCCCAACCAAAATCATACAGATCCATAAGTCTTACCTCCTTCATGTTGAAGACCATGGAGAAGGTAATCAATCTGAGAACTACCTGTCTAACAGACCCTTGCACATAGGGCAACATGCATACCATAAAGGTAAATCAACAGAATCAGCTCTCTGGTGGACCTCATCGCACATGCAGTTGAAGAAAAGGAAATAGCTCTTTGTGCATTTCTTGACATAGAGGGCGCTTTTGACAACACAAACACACAAACTATACTCAACAGTTTGGAAAATAGATGCATTGATAAAACAAACACAAGTTGGGTAAACTCAATGCTTTGCAACAGAATTGCGTCAACCTCACTACAAGATACGACCATCAAAGTAAAACTCAAGACAGGCTGCCCTCAAGGTGGCGTCCTATCACCTTTACTTTGGTCGCTGGTGGTTGACAACCTGTTAACTGTGCTTAATGAAGCTGGCTTCTACAGACAAGGCTATGATTTGGTAATAGGCATCATTGGTAAATGCCAGACAACCATCTCCAAATACAATAAATGCATTTTTGAAAGATAGAAAAATTTGAAATCCAGACAGAAGTTATTGGCAAGAAATGCCTATAAAAATTACTTCAATATTCGGCCTGCGACATCATAATTTGTTAAAATGCTCTCTGTAACGAAGCAATAACAAAAGCCGTGATAGTTCCTTAACTAACGACTAGATGTCACTGCGAAAGCCTTAATTTCGCGAGCAACAAGAGATAGAAAAATTCGAAATCTAATAACATAGTCCAGATAGGTGGTTCGCTTCTGGCCCCGGTTTGGCTACGGAAGTCTCGGGTTCGATTCCTGAGTCTGGATTTCAAATTTTTCTATCTTTCAAAAATGCATTTATTGTATTTGTAAAGTTATTGGCAAGAAATGCCTATAAAAATTACTTTAATATTCGGCCTGCGACATCATAATTTGTTAAAATGCTCTCTGTAACGAAGCAATAACAAAAGCCGTGATAGTTCCTTAACTAACGACTAGATGTCACTGCGAAGGCCTTAATTTCGCGAGCAACAAGAGATAGAAAAATTCGAAATCTAATAACATAGTCCAGATAGGTGGTTCGCTTCTGGCCCCGGTTTGGCTACGGAAGTCTCGGGTTCGATTCCTGAGTCTGGATTTCAAATTTTTCTATCTTTCAAAAATGCATTTATTGTATTTGTAAAGTTATTGGCAAGAAATGCCTATAAAAATTACTTCAACCATCTCCAATATTATGTGACAACCCTGAAGGGTTGTCTATACTGAAGTATAATCGAAAAATGGTGTCTTACAACCCAACTATCGGTTAATGCGTCCAAGAGGGTTGTCATCCCTTTCACAAAAAAAGGATACTGGACAACTTAATACCGCCAACACAGAGTCAATTTCTCCAATGAATTTAAATACCTGGGCATAATACTTGAGCAGAAACTTACTTGGAACACTGAGATTAAATACATAATCAGAAAAGCTAAGATAGCTATGGGTAGCTTTTGCAGACTAGTCGGTACAAAATGGGGCCTAAACCTTTGGCTATACACAACCATTGTAAGACCTATAGTGACGTATGCATGCGTCGTATGGCACAGGAAGACCGACTAAGTTACATGGAAGGAAGCACTCGCCAACCTTTAAAGAATTTCCACTACAATGACAACGGGAGCACTTTCCTCCACTCCTACTGCGGCGCTCAAAGCACTGCTTAACCTGAATACTCTGCACGTGCAGGTGCAAATAGAAGCCAGGGCAGCGTTAGTGAGAGTTAAAAATGCAGGTAGTACAATATGAAGATCATTGGCAATGAATACTATATTTATCTTTACTGAAAGCCAAGCAGTTATTCTAGCTCAAGGCTCACAAAACTCGTAAAAGAATGTGTCCAAACCCTAAATAAATTCGGTGAAACCAATATGGTAGCGCTAGTTGGATACCTGGGCACTGTGGCATCGTAGGAAATAAAATAGCCGACGAACTAGCCAGAATGGGGGCAGAGGGGAGAGCGTAGGGACCTGAATTCTTTTGCGGCATACCCAAATGCTCAATTACTAACTCGCTCAAAAGATGGGAGCTAAACCAAAGCATCAAGCTATGGTTAAAGTCACCAGATCGAAGAGCACTCCAAAGCGCTCTTAGTGGGTTTCAACGCAAGGTTCACTTAAAAGGCGCTTACTATGAGTAAGAATCAAATCAGAATTCTTACCAGAACCCTAACCGGGCACTGTAGACTAAACAAACACATGTACAAGATGCGTCTAAACGATACTAATGTTTGCAGGTTCTGCCACAACGATGAGGAAACACCTATACACATTCTATGTGGCTGCGAGGCAATTCACCACACTAGAAGCCAGCACCTCGGAGGGCACCTAATCACACCTGACAACGTTAAGGCCACTCCACCAAGATGTGACTTCATGGTCAGACTAGAACTTGGAAATATCCTTTAAGAAAGAAAGAGGCGTCACAATAGATCTCTTAGGTCGCAGCGACTTCTGGGCTACACATCCCGGCCTCTATCCAGATAGAATGCAAAGGCAACATGCGATTCGATTAATGTAAGAGAAACTATATAATAAACAAATATTTATAAAACATAAATTAAAAGTAAAACTTTAAGATGATAATGACAAGGCCGATCAGTCACCCAAATAGCACCCGTTCACGAGTATGACGCATGGGTCAGCGTTTTTAATTCGGACCAGTAGTTCCTGCGATTATCGCGTTCAAACAAACAAACTCTTCAGCTTTATAATATTATTATAGATAACAACATGGTGTATGATCCCTCCAGGAGAATTTTACTAATCAGACTGATTTATAAAGAATATTATAAAAATTATTATACTAGCATATTTTTTGTTGCAAAGGAAAACTGACTTTTTAATGGCGCATTTAATCCATAAATCCTCAATATTGCAACTGATTTTTAACTCATTTGCCGTCAATTAATTTAAAATTCTGGAAACACGTTAAAAGCTTAATGTTTTGTGTCTTCTCAATAGAGGTTGACGGGCCTTGTATTCAATTTTTAGAAGCAATCCTGAATATTACGATCAATCAACCTTTATTTTTTTAACTACCTACTTATAATTTATTTAAGCAGTTTAAGCACCACTACAAACTTTGGTACAACTGGAAAGATTTTATCCCGTTGTACCAACCGCACATTATCCAACAATTCCCTGTTGTATTTATAAGTAATATGATGCGTATATTATGTGATACATTTAGAAGTACCTACTAACGTTTTTAAACTTTCGCGATTTTTATACATATTAGATATATTTCGGGACTTAATCGCGTGAATTATTTAAAGGAACCAACCTTTTATTTACCGACCCGTGACCACGATCAGTGCAATTCGATCGAAACGTCGGGTAAATAAAACGTTCGTACCTTTAAATAATTCACGCGATTAAGTCCCGAAATATATTTAAAACCTACTAACGGTTGGACTATGGGAAAGCGTAGGTGATTATAATAATAGACCTTAAACAATTTAGCATTTACTCACCTTATGACACCCAACGATAAATACCAAGGATAGCACAAAATCTGCGACAATTAAAATCGTTGCTATACCAACATACATATCCGCTACCCAGTCCCAACCCAAAATGGCGCTAATACCATGGCCGTCACCGTACATCTGTCAAATTGACGTCAAACGTCGGCCGGGAAGGATACGAACGATATATCTTTAGAATTATGTATTAAACCTATTTAAATATATATATATAATTGTTTGTTGATAAATAAGCTATGAGAAAAAATATAACTTTGCACATACCACCTTGTAGAATTTTATCAATTGGAAGTTAAAGGCGCGTCACGTGATTTTTTCTCCTTTTATTTATAAAAAAAATCATAAATAATAATAAAAGCCATTAATTCAAATACTAAATAATTTATACGCAATAATATAAACCACTAAACAATAATCAATCATAAAAACAACCCACCTCATACATTTTTTTTACACCACCAGGCCACTTAAGACCGGCACTTAAGTACCTGATAAGAACGACCCGAAACGTAAACAAAAAAAATATTGTTTACTTTAAACTTCAATTGTAGCGTGCCTCGAGGTTCGAGTGGCTATAAATCTTATCTTAATAGCTTCAGTCGGTCTTTGTTCGTAACATAAACAGTTCCAAGTGCTATAATATTTATTATGTAAACAAACGAGTTCCAGCTAACTCGATATAGCGATAAGAGTCTTGTAATATGATACCAAAATGGAGGGTCTCACACTATTGCGTATTTATCGTAATTTATACAATTTTATTTTGCATGTTAATGTATATTCTTTAATTAAATGTTATTTACTAATTAAAAAATACAAAAATAGAGATGTTTTATACGAAAATATTAGAAAAATCACTGGTATTGCCTCGGCCCCTCGGACCCCCGGGGGTCCCTGAATTTCGTTTTTTTTTTATTTTTAAGTTTACGAAATATCTAATCGGAGTAATTCAAATGAAATGAGTGATAAGTCTATAGATATGTATGTTATCGGTAATAGTAACAACAGTTTCCAGCCACAAGAATGTTTTTGTTATAAAAACAATAAAACAATACGATTTTTTTTTTTTTGTTCAAAATGGCGGCCAATTTACGATAAAATGTAAAATTTGTATCCAAATCGTTATTTGAGACGTTGTGTTTGTATTAAAAAGTGTTTATGACTTACCTGTCGATGTTTTTATCACAGTATAACACTAAAACAACACAGTTTCACACTGACTACACCCTTCACAAACAACACAACAACACACAATACCATGTATAAAAGCGCGCCAACGGCAACTAAATACAGACGAAATAAACAGGTTTAATATGAAATTATGGTGTAACTGTGGTATTATTATGCATCTTTATCCAACGATCTAACATTCTGCCAAGTTTGAAAAGGATAGGTGCAGGTTTAGTAGGTTTGTTTGAACTTTAAAATATAGTCGTACCGCGACCTCCAGGAGGTCGCGGACAGTCATGGGTATTTTAGTCGCGACCTCCTGGAGGTCGCGGACAGTCGAGGGGCAGGGTCACGAGTTACAAAATTGGTTTTGGTAGATACTGCATGCCATACGAAACCCAAGGAGATTAACAACACAATTGATATGCACTGAAAAATAAAAGTAAATAACTTGAAATATCAAACAGGAATCGTAGCGGTGGATTCGGGTTTTGCTGTTATGTCACTTTTATAGAAGTTTTATTATAAAATAAAAAAAATATTGCTAAAATGGGGAAAATTGACGCAGACTAGGCGTCAATTTTCCCCATTTTAGCAGTATTTTTCATTGATGAAGGCTATGGCTATATAGCATCATCATGACGTGATGCTATATAGCCATAACCTTTCTCGATAAATGGAATGTCTTACATTAGATGTTTTTTTTAAATTCGATCAAGTAGTTCCTGATTTTATCACGTTCAAACAAACAAAACAAACTCTTCAGCTTTATAATATTAAGTACAAATTAATTTTACGTTTATGTTGATCTCAAACTGTTAAAAAATATTTAATAAATATGTAATATTTTTTCATACTTACCTAATGAATAATGTTTAAACTTTGTCTATACTTTTGGTGTCTAATAATAAGGGCAAAGTTCTATACACCAAAACCGTCCCAGAAAAAATGCAGTCTAAAAACAAACTCTTCATCCAAATCGGATCAGTAGTTTTGAGAAAAACGCGAACATACATACATACACACATACATAAATATACGGGTCAAACCACTTTTTTTCGGTAAAAAAATTAAACTGATTTAAAAATACTCACCAGTCTCAAATATCCCCACACAATAAGTCCATACCGCAGAGGCAGACAAAAACAACATCTCTTACACACGGGAATTTCTGTATGCATTTTATATTTATTTGAATATCTGTAGGAACAAGCTACCGTCGTTAACTAACTAGTGAACACTTCATGGACATAGCAGCTACTGAGATAATAATTCGTAATTGCGTTGCGTTGAATTAACCTTTACAACTTTATTTTGAGATAAACTTATATACTTAGGTACATATATATTGCCATATAAGTTCGCTAAAGTTTTATTTTTTTAATTTGTTCCGCCCAGTTTTTCAAAGCTTAACCAAATCAAAAACCGGGCAAGTGCATGTCGGGCCAAACACAATGTAGGGTTCCGTAGTCACGCCCCCCTCTCCCTTCTCTATCTGAATATGGAGTGGGTTGGCGCGGCTTATGAAGTGGGTTGCCTGTAGTTTGTGTGTCATTCTTACAACGTTATACCTACTTAATAATAATTTTCAATGGAATTTGTACGAAATTTTGTTACAGAAGTAAAATATAGTCTTTAAAAAACTTCTGACAAAGATTTCTGAACTATTTATAGTATGTACTACTAATCACGTTACATATAGGGGAGGTACCCTAAAAAAAACTGTTTTTCATGATTTTATTCTTTCATTTTGTCGGCGTAAGTAATATTTAGTATTAGGAGGCCGTAATAATTACGGCCTTCTAACACTAACAGTCTCTGAGCAAAGCCGCAGACTGATGGACAGACGAACGAACTTGGCGAAACTATAATAGAATTTTGCTATTTTGGCTACGGAACCCTAAAAAAACCGGACTAGTGCGAGTCGAACTCGGCCACCGTGGGTTCCGTACAAATTTGTAGATACATACTATAAATAGTTCAGGAATCTTTGTCAGAAGTTTTTTAAAGACTATAATTTTTACGATTTAATTACAAATGTATAACTATACAAATGTATAGTTTTCAGACTGTTCCCTATACTTATAGTATAAGACGACTTGCCAAATTTCATAATTCTAGGTCAACGCAAAACACCCTAAGTATGAATTTTGATTCCTTGTGAGTGTAGAAATGTACGTTTTTTGCGGCATAAACGGCCGTATCTTTTTTTAACATTAGCTTAGGAGTGTGATTTTTTGACAGCTTCAAGGGATTGGAGACCTGAGTATGGTTTTAATTTCGTTTTTTCCTTTTGAGGTACGGAACCCTCAAAAATACTGGGTTAGGTACTGTCTCGGAATGCTCTGTTGTATAAAATCTAGATATCCTTTAATATACATATGCAATGTATTGTTTAATACCGAGGTTGAAAATATAAAATACAATTTCTAGTGATTTAAGCAAAATAATACTTTTTGTTTAAAGACGACTCCCGCAGTAGAGTCCATCCCTGTGTCGCGGGAGACTTTACAAACATACGAATCACGGACACAAAAGTACACCCAGACTCGAAACAACCATTTGTAGATCACAAAAAATGGTGTCCCAAGTGGGAATCAAACCCACATCCTCTGACCTCTGGCATAGCAGTCTGACACACTTCCACCGCGCCACCGAGGCATTTCACCTGTGACATGCTTGTGACTCACTTTTTATGATGATAGTAGATAAATAATCGTCCATTTTAATATGAACGATTCCGTGGGCGGTCCAGCAGTACTTACCTAATTCTTGGTTAGTAAGGTCGCATGTGAGAGATATGGCTACACAAGTAGACATTTATGTTTGTAACACAGAATGGCTAACGACAGACCAATTTGATATTAAATAAGTAGGTACTTATGTACAGTTTGTCTATATTATAATAACAGACATGGCTATGCAAGTTTAATAAGTAAAGTGAACAATAATTGTATCATGAAATAGGTTATAACAAAGTAAAAGTACTTACATGGTACGTAATGTTGGTTAGTTACTTCTTATATCGAAATTAATTACAGCGGTAGTGTGTATTGTATAACCATTCTAATATTAAATAATTATTTTATGGGTTAAAGTAAAGGAAGTAAGATTTTTCTCATAATACCTACTAATTTATAATATTTGATTGATTGAATTTGTCCTTTATAAGGACCGTTAGACTTTAATCAAAAGATATTCTGATACCATCTTCTGACGGGACAGGTGCGATCTTATAAAATTGCTTAAATTATGAAACTGTTGTTTTAATATTGTGTTTGTGTATTGTGTATATTGACTGATGGCAAGATATTGTAATGTGATTCGATGAATATTATCCTGTGTGGTTCTTATCAACTATTTTACAGTGATATGGTTAACATTGCAATTATGTTGTCATGAGGATATACATAATAAAGAGTTTCTTAAGTACACTATAGGACTTTGTGGTATCGTGATACTATTGTAATATTGTTTAAAAGATTATAGTATTACTGTTTGTGTGTATTGACTGATGAAAGGGTATTGCAATATTATTTGATGAATATTGTATTGTGTGATTCTTATCAACTGTTTTAAAGTGATATGGTTGAACGTTGCAATAATAGTCCTGAGTATATTACTAAGTTTCTTATATTATCAGAAAGTATCCCTGTGGTACTATTGTAGTGCTATGTATAGCATTTATAATATTACTGTTTATGTGTATTGCAATGTGATTTGATCTGTATTGTATGTTATGCTACAAAGCATTTTATGGTATATATTATTTATACCTAACGTAGTTGTAAATGTTCAATAGTCCTGAATATATTACCGAGTTTCTTGTAGTACCTTGTAGTGCTGTGTGGTACTATTGTAGTGTTGTTTATAGCAATATAGTATTACTGTTTAAGTGTATTGCAATATGTTACAAAGTATCTTTATGGTTTATGGTAATTATACCTAATTGTAATGTAGTTGTAACATATGAAATGTTGTGTGGCAAATGTTTATTAAGAGACGGGCTAGTTTCTTGTTGGCTTCTTTTCCTAGCCAATAGGTCCTATTTGAAATCAATATTAGTATACCTACCTATTCCTGAATCCTTGATACAACCAGACCGAACAAGGTTATGAATATATGATAGGTACTTGCCATTTATTTTTTTGTATTATTTACCAACCTAGTTGTGTTAGATTGCCTCCCAATACGAAGCTTATTGATAAAGAAGTTTATGTCCACATTTAGTCAGAATTCTGAGTTAACAGATGATCAAATGACTAACTTATATACATCCTTATGAAGTGGTTGTATATGTATATATTAAAGTAGTTAAACGTAGTCTTTAAAATAGTAGTCGTAGCAGTTCTTCATTATTCTACGTTGAAAGTTTATTAAAATGTTATGTTAAAAACTCGTAAAACTCGCTACAATATCTACAGATTCTAAGTCTATTTTCTAACACGTGCGAGGTAGTTAAGGCGGGCCCCTTCGACTGTGAACCGCTTAGAGAGATATAGTGTGTGTACTAGTGTCTACAGGCCAAGATGTCTAGCACATATTTTTTCTTTAAGTAATCTGGTTTTTGTTTTGTTCCGTAATTCGATTTGATTGTAATGAGAATGATAGTAGCAGCGGTGCAGTGTACAGCTCTATGACTTTGGGAAATGCACTTTAGGTAATGTGTATAATTAGTTTCCTGAAGACTGATGTTTGCGGAATCTGTATCGGCAGGTGAGTGACAGAAATAATAATACTACTAGATACTAATACTAAAAACAAAACTGAAGCAGGTAGGTACCTTACCTGTATCTTTTGTTTTTAGTATTTTATCAAATTTATAGTTATTTTTTTTGTTCTTTCTATAATTTTATTTTTTAATCAACTCATGTTGGTCTGTACCTATCTATGTTTATTCCAAAAAGAGTTTGCAAGTGTAGTGCACTATAATATGTAACGAATCAATTAAATTACTATCTCAATTGCTTCTTTGTCCAGACTATAAAGTGTTTCCTAGAGTTAGTTATAAACACGACAGATTGCTCCTGCAGATATTCAAGTAAATATATATGCGTACAGAAATTCCCGTGTGTAAGAGATGTTGTTTTTGTCTGCCTCTGCGGTATGGACTTATTGTGTGGGGATATTTGAGACTGGTGAGTATTTTATATTGCTTTTAAATTGTATTTATTAAACGTCATGAAGCTCCGACAAAAGAATTTACAACATGGATTTTTTTAGAATTTACTTAATAACACAAATAAAGAAATTACTAGAAGCTTCTAATGGAAACGGATTCAGACGAGTAGGTTTTGCGCGCGTGTGTAAAACTTCCGCATCGAACCTCAAATATATTGATTGCCATGTCGACCAGGGTCCTTATTGAATATGTTTTTTTTTCGATTTCACGGCAAGCCCGCGCGAATTGTCGCATGCGCGGTGCGCTCAAAGATGTCCGCGCGCATGCGCAATGCATTTCCAAGCGCAGCTTTCTTTACACCATTATATCAAGATTTTGACAGTTAAAAGCGCGGGCTTTACGCGCACGAAATAAAGATAGTGAATAAGGACCCAGTAGTGGCCTATAAATATCTATCTGTGTAATGCTCAAAACACATTATTTTCCTATGCGTAACTAACTACAAATAATTAGTTAACTCGAGCGCTCGGAGGTGCGGTAGGCGGTGAGAGCGGAGCGTTCCACACGCCGACCGCACCTCAGAGACAGGATTATCACGTTGACATAATTCGCTCTATCGAATTAATGGTTTTGTTTGTGTTCCTCATTGCAGTCTCAATTTTCAGCTAAATTTGAATATGCGTAAAACGGTTTACATTTGGTTTAAATTTGAATATTGGTAAACGGTTGCCTTATAACATCCAACAATAACACTAATAGGTACATTATCACCAATTTGTAAATAATATAAAACTTAGATGTGACAAAAGACCAGTAGCATATTGTGCGATTGAAGCTTGAAGATAGTTCCTAATAAATCATTTTATCATTAAATTTAAAAAAGGGCAACTAAAACGCCTATTAATAAAATCACAAGTTAGCACTACCAGCATCACTACCACCACCCCCACCAGGAAACCAAATACTACACTTGTGAAAAGTCGATCTACATTCGCAAACAAGCTTGCCTTAGAGAGATAAAGTTTGCAACTTAATAAAATTGGTTCCGTTCACACACACCTTAACTCAGCGTCCCCAATATGAGCGAGCTATTGGGGTACTACTGCAGACGTCGCGGGTAGTTGATTAAATTTAAAATCTCCTTCCGCCCATTTTTTTAAATTAGATAATATCAGTATGAATCCTGTTTTAAATAATGAAGTTATTCATATTGTTAATTTAACGGTTTTTTATGGGGATTACTTTAGATAGTAAGTTACAGCGGGCGCCCAAATATCATGTCTCGCAGGCAAATCAGTTCTGCAGCGTATGTTGTCAGCAAAGTCAGACAGATTACGGATATGGAAACAGCAAGGTTAGTTTATTTCGGGTGCCGTAGGGAGCTGATATTCAAACAATTTTTATTCTTCAAAAACGTGCAGTGCGTGCGATTTACAAACAAGGTGCCCGCGAGATCTCAGTATATATTTGCAAACAATATGTTTGTTCAACAAAACATGCATTTCATTCACTCGGTGAACACGAGAAATAAGCACAAATTAGTAGGTCAATATCGTAGGCTACAAAAATCTCATAATTAATTTATGGTTCTTTCTGTGATATCATTTATCAAGGTACCAGCTAGTATTATGAGTCTATCAGTAATTAAGTTTAAAACTGTAGTCAAAAATCATCTTATACGTAGAGGTTATTATACAATTTATGAATATTTAAATATTAAAGAAAAATGGATCTTGTTGCTTACACCTTGTTACTTTATTATGCTTGGGTGAATTTTGTTGTCATTTTGTTTTAATTGTCACATTGATTAAGAGCATGATTAGACTTTTGTAAGTAAAGATTCGGCGTGACGTGACATTCTTTTCTTTCTTTTTGTATCTGAAATAATATTTTATGTATTATCTTTCGTTACCAGTACTTTGGAAAATATTTAAGTACATATAGTTTTTGTGTATGTTGTAAGTAGATGCTCCTACTAATTGTACTAGGGGGGTGTCGGAGTGACACCCCCGGTTTAGGTATATTCGGGCAACGCGCCGCTCGAGGGGCGTATGGCAGTAGGCTGTCTCTCGGCTCGCACGACCGTCGCGGTCACGTCGCGCATATTTAAAATATTTTTTTTTCTTTTCGACACTCGCAATGACTTCTAAGCCTAAACACCAATTTCATCATCATCATCATCATCATCATCATCAGCCTATCGCAGTCCACTGCTGGACATAGGCCTCTCCAATTGCACGCCACTTTGTTCTATCTTCGGCTTCTCGCCAACACCAATTTAATCCGTATAAAAGATATTGCTGTATTTACGGATGACTGATAGTGAATCAGAACTAATTTTTTTTACAATTCCACTGCGTCATCGAAGTATGTACGTGTAAAAGCAGCGGAGGCAGCCGGTCGTTCTTTTTTAATTCCTTAGGTCCTTAAGGACTTAGTAATAGTTAAAATAAAAATCCTTAATTAGTTGCCCAGAAATAATATTAGGAACAGGATATGATAATGTTTACAAAAGAATATCTACACCCGTGGGAATCGAACGCACAATAATTGGAATTTTATGTTTATAATGCTAAATGTACGTTTGTAATGCCTAATCTACATAATATTTATATTAAACCTAATAAATTGACTAGGTGCAAAAACTTGTCAAGTGACAACCCCGTGCGGACTTCGCAGCTCGGTCATAAATTCACGGTTCGCGCGCGGTTATAAGTTACAATTTAGTTTGCAGGCAAATACACCTAAACCTGACTACTATTACTTATTCTGTAGTTGTACTCACTAAGGCTGATTTTAGTTTTTAACTTATGTACCAACTTTTTAATAATATAATTTGCATCAGTCCTTTAACATGGTGCATAGTATATTAGTGGCAGCACCTTACTCCCATAACAAGTTTAAAAACATTTAACAGGGTCGACAGTTTTTATTGCCATGTTTATTTCTCCGGCTTCACCTATTGTTCGCGAACTTGGCATTACATACATGTAGAATCCCGACGTATCACAAGTGTTGTATTGTATTCTAAGTAAATAAAGAAAATAGACATTTTATTTTTAAAAAAATATATATTATATTAATAATACTTAACATGTTCTATTTATAATTTTAAGTAAATAAATAATTTGTTTTTATTTTTCAGTGCATATCAATTACGTTGTTAGTCGGCTTGGGTTACCTATGGTTTGCAGTATTCTTCCACAAAAAGTTTGCAACATCTGACCGCGTATATAGTGGTATAGGAACGACTATAGTGATCTCAGATTTTGTACTTTCCTTGGTACTCATTGTTGGGTGTCATAAGGTGAGTTTAAACCCCAAAAAAAAAAATCAAAATGATTGAGCCTATGGAAATAATAAAAAACTGCCTAAATTATTCTAACATTTAAACTTTTACGTTGCATGATTATAACTATTTATTATACGGGAATTAACGCGCATTGTTTACCTTAAAATTGCTTGACGTTTCGACCAGGTTGCACCGGCCGTGGTCACAAGCGGACTCGTAGTCTATGATATCACGATCGGTGCAATTAATTTGAACGAAACGTCGGGTAAATAAAATGTTCACACTTTTAAATATTTTACGCGATTAAATCTCCTTATATCTAATAATACTCGACCGTTTTTATAAATTGGAATTAAAAATGTACTGATGCTCTCTTTTTTCATTGCAGAAAAACGTGAAACTTATGAAGATGTTTTACTTCTATAGCCAGTTGTTATTGGGTTTGACAACGGCTTTTGCTATATTTATCTTGGCTTGGATGATATTTTCCCTTGGATGGTACAGTTACTACTCCAAACACTATAGTGAAAATGGATTAATGAATTTCATTATGCACATTGTTAAGGATAGTATGTTATACTTCGCGCATTTATGTAAGCTTTCTTTCATAAATCCCAGCACAATTATTCTATACTTTACAATGTCAAATATAGATATTAGAAAGATTACAAACTATTCTATCGATATTTATGATTACACAGTTGTTGTTTTGAGTGCCTCTGTGGTGCGGTGGGAGTGTGTCCGACTGCTACGCAAGAGGTCGTGGGTTCGATTCCCACACGGGACATCAGTTTGTGTGATCCACAAATTGTTGTTCCGGGTCTGGGTGTACTTTGTGTCCGTGATTTGTATGTTTGTAAAGTCCCCGCGACATAGAGCTTGTACCCTACTGCGGGAGTCGTTTTAATAAAAGTGTTATTACCTAGGCAGCTATTAAATTACCTATACCTTGGCTAATACGGATTGTAGGAAATATAAAATTGATATTTTTTCTGCTTTGTTTCAGTCTTACAGTTGTATATGCTCCTGTTGGTGCGAAGCGAGATTGTTAAACTTAACAATGGCTGCCAATTCAGATTCTTGAACCACGCAACTGAAGCTCAGTGCAGTTTAGATGTTAACACCTTACCTATTCAACGTTTACATAGCGAAGATAATGACACGGAGGCATGTTGACAAGCAAAGAAATAACAGAATAGACCCCTGAATATTCAAGCGATACTTTACTTTGAGTTGTGTTCAAATGTATTTCTGTTGCTAGTTTACCTTTACGTTAGAGTTAACTGCATCTCAAAACTGAGTGACGATCATGGAGATAGAGTAAATAATGGAGGCCACATGTTGGCAAATAATAAAAGTGAAACGATATGACCTTCAAAATACTGTTGTCCTCTCCATCTATTTCTAAATAGGGGTTCTCTTTCTTAAATAGGGTGGCCATGTTTTTTTGTACTTCTGGACGTTCCTAAATAAACTACA
The DNA here is from genome assembly GCA_945859575.2 of Herminia tarsipennalis. Taxonomy (NCBI): domain Eukaryota; kingdom Metazoa; phylum Arthropoda; class Insecta; order Lepidoptera; family Erebidae; genus Herminia; species Herminia tarsipennalis. The sequence continues at coordinate 4,565,729 of OX243844.2, read as the reverse complement.
CTACAGTTTCGTGTACAATCAATGTACAAAGTGATTTTTGAGGAACTTTTTATCTTGTGGTGGATATAATTTGTTGCACACTTCGAAGAAGACGAACATTTGACCATTTCTCCCCGAAATATTCGGAAGGCCGTGAACCATAGACAATATTAAATTAGACCCTGAAGAAGATCCTCACAAAGTTAAACTATGTTGGAAGATCTATATGATTAAATATAAGACTCCTGAACAAATACTCAAGACTTTCAATGTCAAAAATGATTTTACTGCAGCAGAGGAAGACCATACGTAAGGAGAATGAGTGGTGTGAGGATAAGTAATGTTCTACTGCAATATTATGATTTCAATGTTAAGATTTAATTACAACTTATGGTAAACTAGCTTTCGCCCGCGGCTCCGGCCGCGTGGATGTCGGTTATCGACAAAAACTGTCTCTATAAAAACTATCTCGATAAAAACTATCTCCATACCAAATTTCATCTAAATCGGATTCGCTGTTTGAGCGTGAAAGCGTAACAGACAGACAGACAGACAGAGTTACTTTCACATTTATAATATTAATATGGATTAGAACTAAACTAATAATGTAATGTAATGTAATGGTAAAATATTATCATTACATGTATCTTCATGAATAAGCTTATTTTGTTAGCTTAAGCACGGGGTCTCATCACGAAGAAACAGAAATGTAGGTCAAATAAATATCAACAGATGGCGTTATAAGTATCGATTTGATATTGAAGTTTTTTAAAACTTGGAATATCAGAAGATAGGTACTAAAAATGAGTATTATTATTTTTTTATTATTAAGCTATACAAGGGGTTGTAAAATAATAGGTTCCTAAATCAAATTTCCATAACTTTACAAAGTTTCTGGCAAAGTCATAACTCTAGCGGCAATTTATTTGTACTACGTTATGATAGGCACAACTTAAACATTAAACTGGTTCAATCTAACAATAGATGGCACTATTTGGGAATTCCGATTCTGACCATACCTACATTTTGTTGATATATTTTACTTATTTTTCGACGAGAAGTAAGAGTGACATGAAGTTGTAGTAAATTACAACTAGAGATAAAAGAATTGGAGGCTTTTAAACCCCATAAAAGAACTAGACTCCTGTTCCATTGCCCATCATGTTCTGGAGGGAGGGGGTAACACCGGCCAAGAGTGAGTTAGTTCACGCGATGTGGCGAGGGGGGAGGGAGGGGGTTAATAAGTACATAATCATACACTTCCCCTCAACGCCTTAGGCAGGACCCGCTATTGAATGTGTATTTTTACCCGACTACGGAGGGTAATGTGTTTGACGTGTATGTATGTATGTATGTATGTGATTTTGATCAATTTTGATGATTCATACGTCGATCGATTCGTATTAATCTTGTAAAGACATGACAGCAATCTAAATTCAAAATGGCGACAGCCAGACGCCATATTGTGATAAAGAAAAAAATTAAAGTCAACCAACTACTAAACAAAGACTCAATACTGACTCGTTGGTCTTGCGCCTAGTCGCTCGTCGGTGGTGTCGGTTTTGATGGGTTTCTGCCCTATGACTCCATTAACTTCTATTGGGCTATAACTAGGGACAAGACTGCTCGTCGATCCTGCGCCTTGTCCCACTCAAATTTTATGATTTATTGACACATTTATGACACATTGATCCTGCGTAAAATCCTTATTCAAATTACCAAAACCAATCGGACAGCCGAAGTCCATGTTTTTGCGAACGAAAAAAAATATTTCAAATAAAAATGCATTTTAAAAATAATAATCAAGGTCAGGTTATAAATAGGTACGTACTTACACGTGCCAGCGGTGTTTTCAAAAACGCCGGCTTCCGATCAAATGTACCGACCGATGTCACAAAATGCCGAGAATAGAGAAAGTTAGCTCATAATAATGTATTTCATTATTTATACCTACAGTAGACGCGCACAGTTAGCGCGACCGCCCGCGCTAAGTCAATAAACTTTGGGTTATACAATAAGTAAAACACACCTTTTTGTAGTTTGTTTTAGATATGGTTGCTAAAGCTAATAATGAATTAATTTATATTGAATACCATACCTATATTACAAAGTAACCGAAAATAACTTAGACGAATGCACGGTTAGCCAATTATATAATAATATTCCAAAAAAAAGCAATGCCTGTGAACGATGTTTATGCAGTCTAAAGTACGTAAAGCATGCATTGTATGAAGCATGCCTTCTGTAGTGTCGTTATTTTATGTCGGTAGGGCCAGTCGGGCGGTCGGGCGGTCGGGCGCTTAAACCTGGTAATGCCGCGCATTGCTACACTACCCTAACGGTTATACGACACAACTTAAAATTTGTTTCTTTTTGAATGAGCCTACTAAAAACGTGTTTGTTAAGTAATAATCGGCTGCCTCTGTGGCGCGGTGGGAGTGTATCCGACTGCTACGCAAGAGGTCGTGGGTTCGATCCCCACCCAGGATAAAACTTTGTGTGATGAGCACGATGGTTTATTCTGTGTCTGGGTGTTATTTATCTATAATATGTATGTATTTAGAAATATATCAGTATGTTTATCAGTTGTCTGGTTTCCATAGTACAAGCTTTGCTTAGTTTGGGATCAGATAGCGTTGTGTGAGTTGTCCCAAGATATTATTATAATAATGTTGTTTTAATAGACATTATTTTTTTATTATTTTTCGTATTGTTTACCCGAGGAACTAACTTTCGGATCGGTCAAGGTTATCTTACAAATAGTAAATACGTAAATATACTAAATAAAATGGGACTAGACTATATTGTTTTTTATATTTGAGTTGATAGCAATCTACCCAACCTACGAGTTTATTTTTCGGTCCAACAGTGTGGTTCGTTACCGAGTTATGCGCAAATTTATAAAAAAAAGGACATAATGCGAAAAAACGAAAAATACTTGCATCAAAGCTGAACAATGTATTAACTTTTATAATTTTTTTTAATGAAAGCACTGTTTTCGAGATATGAGCAAATTCATAAAAATACAGTGTCCCTTTTTTATAAATTCGCTCAAACAGCAATTTTATACTTTGTCCCATACATTATCTAGTATTGGTGCAAGTGCAAGTATGTGCATCTAAAAGACAGACAGACTGCGCCTTACTAGGCGCAGTCTGTCTGTCTTTATTAGTTCATAAGATGTAGGCGTTTAAAGTTTTGACCCCGTGATCACATAGATCTCATCAAAACATCAAGTTTGAGTACAAACATGGTGGGTCTACGACTTATAGTTCGTGAGGTATAAGCGTTCAAAGTTTTGACCCAGCGATCACGTAGATCTCGTCAAAACAAGAGGTTTAAGAAGAAACAAGATTGGTCTGGGCCCCATAGTTCGTAAAATATAGCCGTTTAAAGTTTTGACCCCGTGATCACATAGATCTCATCAAAACATCAAGTTTGAGTACAAACATGGTGGGTCTACGACTTATAGTTCGTGAGGTATAAGCGTTCAAAGTTTTGACCCAGCGATCACGTAGATCTCGTCAAAACAAGAGGTTTAAGAAGAAACAAGATTGGTCTGGGCCCCATAGTTCGTAAAATATAGCCGTTTAAAGTTTTGACCCCGTGATCACATAGATCTCATCAAAACATCAAGTTTGAGTACAAACATGGTGGGTTTACGCCCTATAGTTTGTATGTTATAGGAGCTCAAAGTTTTGACCCCGCGATCACGTAGATCTCGTCAAAACAAGAAGTTTAAGTAGAAACAAGATGGGTCTGCGCCCCATAGTTCGTAAGATATAAGCGTTTAAAGTTTTGACCCCGTGATCACATAGATCTCGTCAAAACATCAAGTTTGAGTACAAACATGGTGGGTCTACGACTTATAGTTCGTGAGATATAGGCGTTCAAAGTTTTGACCCCGCCATCACGTAGATCTCGTCAAAACAAGAAGTTTCAGTACAAACAAGATGGGTCTGCGCCCCATAGTTTGTAAGATATAAGCATTTAAAGTTTTGACCCCGTGATCACATAGATCTCATCAAAACATCAAGTTTGAGTACAAACATGGTGGGTCTACGACTTATAGTTCGTGAGATATAGGCGTTCAAAGTTTTGACCCCGCGATCACGTAGATCTCGTCAAAACAAGACGTTTAAGTAGAAACAAGATGGGTCTGCGCCCCATAGTTCGTAAAATATAGCCGTTTAAAGTTTTGACCCCGTGGTCACGTAGATCTCGTCAAAACAAGAAGTTTAAGTAGAAGCAAGATGGGTCTGCGCCTTATAGTTCGTAATATATAGGCGGTAAAGTTTTGACACAAAGATCTTAACAAACCGGAACGACGAGTAAAATAAGTAATTGAAATGAAATAGAAAATCCCGATTTTCATAAATTTTAGCTAAGAACACTCGATCAAGTCAACTTTCAATCAAAAAAACTAAATCAAAATCGGTTCATCCGTTTGGAAGCTACGTTGCTACAGACAGGCACACAGATACATCATTAAGCAGATACGCGTTAAATTTATAACACTCGTCATTTTTGTCGAGGGTTAAAAAAAGAGTTAAATACCTACTCCCGATGTGGTCATTAATGAATATTTACAATAAAATTATTTAAGGACTCTGACAGTTACACTCTCAAGGGCCGTATTATTAAAACGATCTCAAACGTAAGATCGACCTTGAACACGAGTTCGAGACTCCGTTCTATTCAATAGATGAGTCATAATACAGAAAAATTAAGGCAAAAAAATAATATTTTTGCCATTGATATCGTCACAGATAATATAATACTATAAAATCGTCGTTGATTAAGTCAATTTTAATCCTAAATTGTGGATTTTGTGAAATTATGCATAATCTTTTCACGATTACATTTAAATAAGTATAAAAAAATGTTTCCTGACAATAAACCAAGACCAAAAAGATGATTGATGTAAGTATAACATTTTGGACAAGGGTCACCCATCTATGCACCGACTGTGGTAAAGTTACTTAACTTACGCAAACATTCTATCATAATAGAAGTAGGTTCAACTTTGAGGTGTACACCGACGAGTTACTTTAGCAATAACAAATTCGTTTAATGTAATTATGTAGTGTCGTCGCCTATTAGGGTCAAATTACAATATTTTTGTGGTCTGCACTCGAATGACGTCATTTAAAGCGATTTTCTGCGTTATTTGTACGGGCGCGATATAAGCTATCAATACATGTTTATTAATTAGTGCCGTTTAGTAAGACGCTAACCGCACTTAGAAGGGAACTCAGATGATACCGTTCTTTAGAACGAATCTGAGCTTCATCTATTAATACGGACCTAAGCACGGCCGATGACCGCGTAGTAGCAAATAGCAACCAACTTTATTTCCAAGTAAACGCACGACCTAGAACAAACCAAGCGGAGGCCTCAATTTTCATCCCTCGATGTTTTTACCGCCATCTTTTGGCGACTTTAGTAAGGAGGGCCATTAAAATCAATCAGCTGTAGCCTGAATCACTAGATGTCGCTTGCTATGCACCACTGCTAATGCCATCTAACGTCTCCGTAAACGAGCCCGAAAACGAGCCCGAGTTAGGACGATCGCATTTCTTTGTATGGGATGAGGTATCTGTACTAGTATAGTATTATATTATCTGTGGCTTAAGTAACTCACAAAATAAAAACAACAATAAATATTACAAAATATTGTATTTCTTAAATGTTTTTTATACTATAAATTCACCGACTACATCCGAACCGAAGAATGTAAAAATATTCATACCCACTCAGTTAGGTTACAACGAGACGAGAAAGCAAAGTCAGTGTACCTTAGGCATGTCTGAAATAGCAAATTTCAATTTTATTGATTGTATTACTATACGACAAAACCGTTGCATATAACCTTATTACCTGCCTACATTGCCGGCGGTTTAATAGTTATTCTGAACTATGTCAGATCCTTGTTTATTGGGTAAAGTCTTTCTTTTTAGTCGTATACTCCTGGCAGAGCGGTCGTGATCATGGATCGTCTGGTGGGTTGCAAGCGGCTTTTACGATACTTCTCCATCTTTGGTGGCGTTTCGTGAACATTCACTAACGGAACACTTGATGGATGATTTAACGAGGACGGTCCATCTGGTGGGTAATCGGCCCATAGGATGTTGGCCTTCTACTCTTCCTTGTACCACCAATCATTTCAAGGAGCTTTTGTTGCGGATGACATGTCAAAATATGGTAAGAATTTGCATTGGAACTATCGACGAAAGTCTCTGTTTGGTGTGAAGCTCTTTTAGGATGGTAACGTTAATCTAGTGCGGTGTGAAGTTCTATAAATATATAAATATAATTTAGTAGTCGAGTCTCGCAATTTTTTTGAAGACTATATTTTTTATGATTTAATTACGAATGTATGGTTTTCAGACTTTTCCCTATACTTCAAGTATAAGACGGTATACATTTTTCCCTATAAATTTTGATTTCTTGAAGATGTCAAAATGTACGTTTTTTGGGGCATAAACGGCCTTAACCTTTTTTTAACGTTAAATTAGTTTAATTTTTTCACAGCTTCAAAAGACTAGAGACTTGAGTATATAGTTTTAATTTAAACTCCATTCCTTCACGCGTTCCCGAGATAAAAGGTCTTGACAGACAGACGGATGGACGGACACTACGTACTAGCGGTCCCGGCGAACTTCGTAACGCCCCGTAATATATATACACACATCAAAAGTGTCTAGGGATCAAGCATTTTTATGCGGATTTCTTGAGATTGTGATGTGGCTTTGTAATAAATTTATGATTTTATAAATTTATATGGATCCTTTTTGGTGCATTTCATAATTTGAATCAGGAACTGTGAATCAAATTCGAGTAAAAGATGAAAATCAGCTGTCAATATTTTCCCTATAAAACATACAACGCATTGAAGACATTATTAGTGCTACTGTTTCCCTACTACTGATTAAAACCAACGTTATTATGGAGCGGCGACGTCATTTAAGCAGGGAAGAAATGCTCAGAGCCGTGGGAATGATTGAAGCTGGTTCCCGGCAACGTACTGTGGCTTTAGCTCTGAATACAAGTCAGAGTGTTATCAGTCGACTTTGGACACGTTACCGAAGCACTGGTACCGTGGCTGAGCGCCATGGAGGACGGTATCGCTGCACCACACGGAGACAAGACCGATACATTCAAATCTTAACTCGAAGAGGTCCAACAATAACCGCCATGATGTTAGCCGTGAGGCTTCATCACTCTTCAGGGAACTTAATTAGCGACCAAACAGTCAGAAACCGCTTGCATGAAGTGAACCTTCATTCCCGAAGACCGCTACGGGTACCACCTATAGCAATGCACAATCGTAGGATTCGATATCAATGGGCTCTTGAACACAGAAATTGGGCAGAAGAACAATGGCGTTTCGTGTGCTTTTCTGATGAGTCTCGTTTTGGTATGAGACCGGATACAAGACGTATACGACACTGGAGAACCCCTGGACGCCAACAGCGATTAAAATCCTGCCAGGAAGTCCATCCTTATAGTGGTGAAACCATCATGGTATGGGCGGGTATTTGGATCGGCGGAAGAACTGAGTTGATTTGGATCAGAGGCAACCTCAACGTTCAAATTTATGCTGAGACGATTGTATCAGACGTCATCGTTCCTCTACAAGTGCAAATCGGTCCCTTATTTCAGTTAATGCATGATAATGCACGACCGCACACCGCAAGAGTTGTAAGACAGACTCTCGCCGCAGCTAACATCAATGTCCTGCCCTGGCCTGCTCAGTCGCCAGACTTGAACCCGATTGAGCATGCATGGGATATGCTACAGAGAAGAGCTCTGCCGAATATGGAGGGTATCCAGTCGCAAGAAGACCTTTTTTTGTTGTTGCAACGAACATGGGCGGCCATTCCACAGCGTGATTTGGATGAACTCATTTTGAGTATGCCAAACCGATGTTCTTGTGTTGTTAGTGTTCGCGGTAGAAACACGGATTATTAATTGTTTAAGTTACCCAATAAAATTTTAAAGAAAACTGTTATTTCAGTCTTTTTTTCGAACTTTAATGTTAGTGGTTCAAATGTCAAAAATCCCTTTATTAGGAAAATGGCAAATTTCTTTATTAATGCAAAGGTGACTTGGTTTATCGTTACTGTGACAAACGAAAACACTTTATTTGATGAATCCTTAAAGAAATAAAAGAAATAAAATCAATCAGGAGAAAAGTTATTGCAAAAATATATGTTGATCCCTAGACACTTTTGATGTGTATAATATATATATATATGACATTGCGCTTTAAAGGTTTTACAAGTGGACATCCTATGATGTGTCATCTCGTTGTTTAGATGGAGGCTAGCTGAGTTCTTTTTAGCCGTAATATACAGTTATGTGTAGGTACTCATGAGTTATGTGACCAGATGATTTCTGTGTCGTTCAAGTCTTTGTAAATAGGCCAAAAAATGCTGATCCCCAGAGCTGTATACCGTGATACATTTATATACAAGTACTTTGTTTCTAGCCAGACTACATATGTCTCAAAGCTTTTTATTCGCTTTTTCTTTTTGAGCCTTTATAGGATACGTCAGGTGCGTCTCCTTCTGAGGTATATACCTAAGTATTTCACTCATGTAAGACCAATCCATCAAGTGTCAATCAATCCCCTCTCTTATATATAAATGTTATATGGATCGATTATACTGAGCTTGTTCGATTTTTTCACTTCTTCAGCCTTGATCCAATTTTGCCCAGGTGTTCTTGCAGTTTTTTGGATGCTATATTTGGATCTTTAGTACAAGATATAACTGTAGTGTCATCTGCGTAGGTTACAGTAAACACTTTTTCTCAGATGGGTACTTGATCTGCGGTATATATTGTATACAGGACGGCACTACTGATTCTATTTGATAGATGTATGAGAGAAAGAGAGTCTTCACATTTGACTTGAAATGATGCTTCTAAAATCTTACCTACAAAACCGAGTTGTTTTGTAGGTAAGAATTTATTTATTTATTTATTTAAAACTTTATGCACAAAGTTGTACAAAGGTGGACTTAATGCTAAAAGCATTCTCTGCCAGTCTACCTTAGGGTGATGTAGAAATGGAATGTGTAGGTGCAGTAACCTAATTGTAAAATAAGAACTTCCTTAATATTCTTACATAATACACAAATAAAAATAGCTAGATAGAGAATATAAAATAAATACTAAAATCCAATATAACTATACAATAGTATACATACTTACAAAAATACATACATACATATATACCTACATACATAACTATACAATTTAGAAGCATCACAGTGTGATGACATGTGGCAGGTGTAGCTTTAGCATATACAGGAGTCCCTTGAGCCACACGCGATCAAACGCCTGTTGTATGTCGAGGAACACAGCTGAGAAGTATTATTTGTTCTCCAGCGCTTGCCGTATTGTATAAGATACTCGGTGTTTTTATTCTATCGTTCCATAATGTGCACGAAACCCGAATTGGTAGTCTGGTATAAGTTCTTGCTTCTCTAGCACTGGGAGAAGGCGTCTGTCTCAGTATCAATTTCTCGAGAACTTTTGATAGTAAGGAGAGAAGATTTATGGGCTTGCATGATGGACCTTCTGTAGGAGCCTTCACTGACTTGACCACCATGTTTATAATAATAATAATAAACTTATTTTAGTGTTACATTCCCTTTTTAGCTGCTGTGACATGTATGTTACAACATCTACGTATATACGAGGATAGTCAAGCCTGTCCGCAATCATTGCCAGGACGGTGTTGGCACAAGCTCGCACTTGCGGACCAGGAATATGCAACGCTTGCTCATCGTGTTATAAAAGCAATCAGTGCGCACCACCGCTAACATCCCTGAGGCACTGTAGTAGCGGGGTAACAAGTTTTTAAATAGCACAGTTTTTACTTTAGTAGAGCAGAATTTTGCTCGCACTGGGAAGGCCCTCCGCTCCCGTTCAATGTCAGCATTATAATGTAACTATATGACCCAGATATTTAAATTATCTTACCCTGGCTAGAAGGTAATCGTATAATGATTTGGGGTACGATCTCAAAGACCATACTGACTTTTGGTGACGTTATATCTTAACCCACAACTTGCGGCGTAGGCTCAGATATTTGTAACAAAGATTTAAGGCCACAGACCGACGCAGGACCATGTCGTCTGCGTAACTCAAGTTATAAACGCACACAACATCAATATAACAACCGACACTGGCTGCTGAGTGCGACGACCAGAGCATTTACATAAAGGTTGAAGAGGGAAGGCGATGTCCATTCGCCCTGTCTCACCCCACACTCCAACCAATATGGTTCCGACAGTGTACCCTCCCATCTCACAGTGTTGACTTGATGGCCGTACCAGCACTTAAGTGCTGGTAAGGACACTAACGTACCACAGGAACTTAAGATGTTAATAAGTTCCTGTGATAAGTTAACGTTCTTCAGCTTTTTCCACAGGATATCGTAAGATATCAAATCAAAAGCCCTTGACAAATCGAGGAAGCAAGCGTACACCGGTGTCCGTAGCGTTATATAGTACCTACCGAACAGTATGCTTGAGACACAATTTTGCATTTTCTGTAGACAATGAAGGTCGGAACCCAAATTGATTGTCATGCAATATAAGGTAATTGTTTAATTGTGTTTCAGGCAGACCATCAAATACTTTCGCGATTATCGTTGCTAATGAAATAGCCCAGGGTCCTTATTCATGTCATTTTTTTTCGTTTTCGCGGCAAGCCCGCGCGAACTGTCAAAACCTTGTAATAATGGTAAATAGCGAGCTGCGCTTAGAAATGCGTCAACGCGCTAGCGCGCGGACATCTTTGAGCTCACAGCGCATGCGTCAGTTGGCGCAAAGAAAAAAAAAACGTAAATAAGGATCCTGTAGTTGTTTTTGTCCTGTATATATCGCTTGTTTTATTTTTACTGGTACCGCCATCGTTTTCATTAGTTATGGGGATAAATAGGAGTTACTTGCGTAAGAACTACAAGACATAGCAAGAATTCTCGTTAAGCGTGGATGTTAAAGATGCTCAATGCTGAGGTCATCGTCTCCAGGGGACTCCTCCTCTGTTGATAGTTCCTTTGACTTGAGCCATATTCTTGGCAGAGAAGCGGAATCCCACGTTACCTGTTAGTACATCTCGATCTCGCATACATTGAGCTTTCCTTATAGGGGACTGCACAAACTTACCTAACCTAACAACTCACTCTATCAACACTAACCGGAACGCCAGACCGCGGTTTCATTTTGTTGGTTCCAGAAACGTCGGAAATTGTGCCTCGAGTGTTGTGAAGCCAAAATGTCTATCTTAATTTTCTCTTGATTATTTTGACACTATTTTAAGCGGGATTTGAATGTTCTGCGGGTTTCGCATACTTTTGCGTAATAAAGTTTATTAATAAGGTATGCAAAATATAATGGGTAATAATATAATGCTAGTACCTATGCGTATACTAGCATTACTACAGGACCCTACATTGTGCATGGCCTGACATGCATTTGTTTTTACTTTATAATATAACAAATAACTAGCAATGTGGGCTGCACATTTCTAGCAATTTTGTTAACTGATCCAGCTAAGTGAAATAGCTTGTAGTAGGAATGGGTCCAAGTCGTCGGTGGGATTGGATTGCGAGTCCGCTGCCGCTTTTTAACGCGCGCTAAGTAGGTACGTTTACTATTTGAAGAAGGCATTAGGATTAAGATCTATTTAAATGAATAGGACTTTTTTGTAATCTCAAGAAACGATACTCACAAAATAAAAATCACTATCAATATTACAAAAATATTTTATTGCTTACATCTTTTTTATTTCAATATTATCTACACCATCTACAGGGTCCGGTATATGGCGAAACTAAAAATATTGTAATAATCAGTAGGTACAGTCGCGGAATGAAAATGTTCGTCAGTTTTCAAATTCTCCTCTCATAAATAGATGGAACATACATACAATATGTCTGTCTCATTGAAAATAAGGTGTTAAAATAAGACGCATATAGCAGTGTTAGTTCCGTCAAAATAACGTTCTTGTCACTCGTAATTTTCTTTGGTTCGTGTTCTTATAGAGAAATAGTCGTTTAATGTTACTTATTCCCATTGTGGGTGTGATATTTCAAAATAGCTGTGCTTTCATTCGTGTCTGTCAACATGCTGTCAACCATTTTCCTACGTCATTAGGTACGTTATCATTGTCTATTACCTTGAAATAAAACCTTTTTCGCGTAGTTACGAAAAAGTTTTTATTTCAAGGTTCCAGGTGAGATATTAATCTGAGTAAAACCTTATTTTTAGTTTGACTTCATTGACATGTTGGCGTTACTGTTCCTTGATTCGGTTTCAGCATTACGTACATACCTGAACCGCGCCATCCCTTTCAAATAAAAAGTAAAAATTTACTGCGAAGCGTGAAAGAGAGAAAAACTCGTGTGGCCCTGTCTCTTTGACAGGTATTGTCCACAAAGTAGCGTTGTCTCTTTCTAGAGAGTCATCAGTTTTATGAGGTTATAGCGCAGGCCTAGTCTTTACATCAATGGGTTTAAGCAAGGTCATGAACATTCTCATGAGTTGTAAAAATGGCGGCAAACAGACATGGCGCTACCTTAACAGCTCCGCGTTTAAAGTGTAAAACAGTGTAAAATATACTTGAAATACGTGTTAACTGGACAAGAGCGAGACTTTGCGTTCAAGGAAGAAAACTAGAAAGAAAATAAACTTGAAACTGGCTTATGCACTGAATGTGTCAGCCATTAATAATAAGATGAAAAAAAAACCATTCTCATTCTTCGACTGTACAAATTGCTTGTTTGAGATGCACCCAAACGCTAAAAAACTGTTTTCTAATATTATAAATTAATTTACTTAAATGTAACTCAATGTTATTTAAATATATTAATCGAATTAAAATAATACCTACCTACTTAAACTCTAAGCCCTATTTAAATATTTTTTTTACTTTAATGGTTTTATACTTGATTTTATAGCTAATTTACTTATTTTACTAAATATAAATGAAAATTACAAAAATATTAAACAAACATTAAATCTTATCTACCAAACTGAAGGATCCTCATAATACTGATTGAATATGAATACTTACACAAAAGGACTAACAAAGGTGGGTCAGATTTATACCACCTTGTACAGACTGTTTGGAAAATAAAAAAAAAATATATAAAAAATATTTTTAAATATAACCATTTGGTCAAATGGTCCAAACGGAAGATAATATTTTTTTTAATTTAAAAAAAAACCATCAATTTGTTACACTATACTGCACTATACCATTTATATGACACTAGCTGTCCCGCGCAACTTCGTATGCGTCAATTTTCCCCGTTTTTGCAACATTTTTCATTGCTGCTCCGCTATTGGTCATAGCTTAATGTTATATAGCCTATAGCCTTCCTCGATAAATGGGCTACACAACAGAAAAAGATTTTTTCAATTCGGATTAGTAGTTCCTGAGATTATCACGTTCAAACAAATAAACAAACAATCTCTTCAGCTTTATAATCCATACTAATATTATGTCTGTCTATCTGCACACGCTCAAACAGCTAAACCGATTTAGATAAAATTTGGTATGGAAAAAGTTTGAGTCCTGTGGAAGGACATAGGATAGTTTTTATCACGATAACCGACATACACGCGGGCGGAGCCACGGGCGAAAGCTAGTATTAGTATAGATTAAAAGCTAATCGCGAGGTCGATGTCTGTAATTTATATATTGTACAACTTCTGCTTGTTGTTACATTTTAGGTAATTTAATTTAAGGGTACGTTACAGTTGGAATAGATCCATTCTGAATAGGATTCATAACACCATTCCCTTCTTCGTTAATACATTCTGGTGTTTTCATCCCATTAAAGTAAATGCATTTCTGTCCAACCAACTGGGTATTCGGTTCTTGATTAACTGGTCTTCGTAATGGTGCATTGTTGTGAAGATAAAGTCCGTCGACTGCCTTCGGTATCATAATTCTGACTATTGGGTCACTGTTTGCCAGCTTGTTGACGAATTCATATCTCACTTCAGGACCGGCTTTTAAAGCCTTGATGTCTTTCCTGGCCATAAAAACGATCAAAATATCCAAAACTGTAAAAAAAAAAAATTAGGATGTAGGAGTCATAGAGACAGATTATTTACTCCATCTCCATGGTAGGAGTATAAAACTTTTCATAACGCTCGCGCACTCCTAGACCAAATATAATTTTTATTTTTTGAAGACGGCTCCCGCAGTAGGGTACAAGCCCTGTGTCGCGGGGGATTTTACAAACATACAAGTCACGGAAACTAAGTACACCCAGACTCGGAACAATAATTTGTGGATCATATAAAGTGGAGTCCCGCGTGGTAATCGAACCCACGACCTCTTGCGTAGCAGTCGGACACACTCACACCGCGCCAGAGGCTTTAATATAATAACAGCACAATATTGATTCCTTACATGTTCCTGTTACACGTAGGTATAGGTATGCTACTGTAAATGCCTGCATATTGGTTAATCTTAAGTTTTACTGGTAAATGTATTAATTAATGGGATTTTACCACTAAAATCGAAATACGTGGTAGGTTTTACAGCTAACGATTGGTAACAAACTATATCAAAACGTGTTCATGGCCGCCGAGTGCCGAACATTAAATTGGTTTCTTCAAAACAAAAACTATAACGCGTACTAAATTAATTACGTATTTTTACCATGTCTTTTAGGTAAATCCTTAGATTTATCACTCGAATAATAATAAAAGGTCGATATGAACGGAGATCACGGAGCTTTTGGAACAATTACCTTCAAATAAATATTTTTTTAATATATCTTGGGACAACTCACTCACAGTCGTCTGATCCCAAATATCCAAATAGGCAAAGCCTATACTTACTACTGGCAATCAGGCAACTGATAAACATAGGTACTTCTAAATACATAGGTACATTATTACCTCTAGATAAAACACACCTAGACACAAAACAAGCATGCTCATCACACAAAGATTTATCCTGGTTGAGGATCGAGCCCACAACCACCGGCTTAGCAGTCAAAGTCACTAACTCTTCAACAGGCCAGACAAACCTAACCTTTAATAATTGGTAAATGTGATTTATCTTTATACTAGCTGTGCCTCGCGGTGTTACCCGCGGTTTATTAGCCTATGTGTTAATCCAGGGTGTCAGCTAACTCCATACCAAATTTTATTAAAATCGCTCCAGCCGTTTAGCCGTGAAGAAGTAACAAACATACACACTCACATACTCACAAACTTTCACCTGTATAATATTAGTGTGATTTACTAGATTTTTTAAGGTTTACCTTATCTAAGACATTTACAGGAACATGTCTATTAGAACTTTAAAAATATACTTACGCATAAAAACACCGACTGGCATAATCATTATTCCTCTGGATATAAATAGAAAAACAACAATATAGCTTGATTTCAGTCCCATTATACACAAACTACTGATGTAGTACCATTCTAAACACCATAGATTTATCTGAAACAATAAGTTAGTATAATTAACATATTTATAGGTATACTAGTATTGGTGATCGGTGTAGGTAGTGTTATTCTGCGGGATTCGTCAACCGTGGCATTACGTGGACATACCACCTTATCTTAAAATTTTAGATTCACCTCATCTACGGTATGTCTACTGTCACCTATTGGTGACAGTAGACGTACCGTAGATGAGGTGAATCTAAAATTATATCTAAAATAATCAAAACTATATATAATTAACAAACTATATATTAACAAACTATATATCATTAACAAACTATATATTCACAAACTATATATCATTAACAAACTCGTTAACTTAAAATGTCAAATTTGTATTAAAAAATAGGGTTGATGAGGATATATTTTTAGGACGAGTATAAGGATGAGGAAATATCCATGAAGAAGTGAAAGTTTATATATATTTTTTGTGTGTAATGGTTTATTTAAAAAACGACTAAGTGCATATCGAGCCTGCACTATGTAGGGTTATGTAGTTGCCCATCACAATAATACGGACTAAGAAGCTCAGAAAAATTATTGTTACTTGTGACTTGATAAACTTATCAAGTCTACTAGCTTTACATTTCACTATATTCTATAATTATTATTTTACATACCCGACAATAACCATTTAGCCGGCAGGGGGAAGGGGCACTTGACTCTAGGAAAAATTAGCACTTTACAGCTTAATATTTCACTTATGTATCCCTGAATCAAACATAGTTTTAACATACCCTCAATATCTTTAAAAGTTTTATCCAACGATACTCCACAAGATGCGGTAGATGAGAAAAACAAAGCGCATTCCTACTTTACATGTAGGGGCAGTACCTCATTTTTTTTTTATTTTATCATTTTATTGGTAACTAATATGCTGACCTGTTTTTGTTCCGGTTTTGTAGTAAATCAAAAACATATCTACAATTTAAAGTGTCACCTACCTATCTATCATTTACGTTTGAAACTATCTTAATCTGTGAACATATAAGGTAGCTTTTTGTTTGAAGATATAGTGATGGTACTTCCCCATAAATTTCATTTCATTTATTTAATTTAAAATCCCTTTTCGAGAATACCGAAGAGGAATTGTTACAAAATGAGGAAATTCCTCATTATGAGGATACTCAAGAGGAATAATATATCCTCATCAACCATAAAAAGTAAGAATAACTGTTACATAAAAACCTTCCAAATTGTAAGGGTATTGCAAACTGAAACATTGTTTTTAAACTTTGTGATTTTTATATTTCCTCTACTATTTAATATTATCGATTATTACGATAATAAATATTATAATTAATATAAAAATCACAAACGATGACGATACAAAAAAATTAAAATCCCCGAATCCCGGGGTATGTCTATGTTCACATAGTATTTGAGGTTATTAATCCTAAACGCCTCTATCTACCCCGATCACAAATGATTAAACACGTCAAATTGTAATGTACTAATAACTAGGTGGTAGGTGGTTAAGAATAAATATATTAAATATTTTCAAAATTGATATTACAAAGTTATTAAATGCTATGTAAAGAAGCAAGTGGGAGGTTATTATAACTACGGCCGTAAACATATAAACTTTTCTTTTTTCAACGTTTTAATTACTTTGAATTTGGAATGCGTTTATTATTTTTAAAAGTTCTTTCGATTTCGCGCCTTTTCACATATTTTATCGTGTTCATTATTTAATTTCAATATGGATTGCGGTGATCGCCTTGCACAAAGTGGGTATGGAGCCGTCGGTCATATTGCAGACACTTCAAAAGCTTGGTATCTGCCTAATGTTCGTACCTATATCGTACTATCAAGAGATACAACAACACTTCCTCTGTCGAAGACCATAAAAGAACGGGGCGGCCGCGTGCGGTTAGAACTACAAAGGCTGTTAATGCTGTTAAAGCGAGAATTCATCGAAATTCTATTAGGAAGCAAAAAAATCTTATCGCGAGAAACGAAGATTCCCACTCTGTCGCGTATTATAAAACAAGACCTGAAGCTAGATGCTTATCTATACTAATATTATAAAGCTGAAGAGTTTGTTTGTTTCCTGAGAACTATGGGTCCAAATTTAAAAAATCTTGTTCTGTTGGGTAGCCCATTTATCGAGGAAGGCTATAGGCTATATTACATTACGCTATGATCAAAAGAAGCGGAGCAGCAATGAAAAATGTTGCAAATACAGAAAAATTCACGCAAACGAAGTTGCGCGGGACAGCTAGACGTCGATATACAGCACATGCCATAAATCAATTTTTACAATTAAAGAGAGTACATCGATTAAAACGTCTTCAATCAGTTGAAGAGCACAGAAATGTCCTCTTTAACAATGAAAAAAATTCACGATTGAAGGGCACTATAATAAGGAAGATGATGAAGTGTACGCTCACAGTTGTAAAGAAGCTGCTCAAGTGGTCGGAAAGGTACAGCGTGACTTATCAAGGCGTCACAAAGCTACATTTTCGTGAAAAAGGAGTGAAAACTTCAGCCAAAGTGTATCAAGAGACAGTCTTGGATCGTGTTGTGAAACTTCTCAGCAATACACTTTTTAAAAATGTACTGTGGACTTTCCAGCAGGACTGCACCTGGTCACGAGGCACAAACTACCCAAGCCGGGCTTGAAACCAACGTTACGGACTTTATAAGAGCTGAAGACTGGCCCTCATCTAGCCCAGGAATCAACCCTTTAGACAACAAATTATGGTCAGTTTTATAGGACATAGTCTTGTGTGACATAGCGAGTCCTTGTACAATGGATGTCCGTTAAACATTGTAGTTATAGGTTAAGAAATGATTTCCACCAAACGGCTCGCATCGCATCGTATCGCAAAAGAATACGCACGGATGCGGCCACAGCCGATCGCGTCCGGCAGGATGTCGACACATACGATCGGCTCCGTATCGTCGCTTGACGTACCTACCTGTGTCTAGTAAAAAAGTTTCATTCGAAACATGTTAACTTTTTTTACGTGTTAACTAAGCCGTACGGAGCCGTACGCGCGTCGCATCAAACTTTCGGCTACGTTCGTGCGTCGCGGAAGACGCCCGCAGTGGAGCTGCTGTGCTCGGCTTTATAATATAGAGTTTAAATACTGTATACACGATTTAATATGGTTTAGTGGAACTCATTTTTTAGCCGTCGGTTGCGCCCAATTTCTATCCGATCGTGTCGGATTTTTGTTCTATGAAATTCAGTCATCAGATAATGAGAGTGAGGGTATAGAGTGTACACTTGCGTCTGCGCATAGTGGGCATACTATGATGTCTCTGGCGTAGTTGGCACTAGCCAACCGAGATTGTTTAGGAGATCAGTATTTTAGTTTTAATTAATGTTTCATAAATATTTGTATACTAGCTTTCGCCCACGGCTCCGCCCGCGTGGATGTCAGTTATCGCGATAAAAACTATTCTATGTCCTTCCTATGTCCTTTGGAGATAGTTTGAGTCCCGGGACTCAAACTATCTCCTTACTAAATTTCATCTAAAATGGGTTAACTGTTTGAGCGTGAAAGTGTAACAGACAGACAGAGTTACTTTCACATTTATAATATTAGTATGGATTAAGTAGTTTTTCTTAAATTAATCGAATCGCATGTTGCCTTTACCCTCTTCTGTAATTTTTGTAAGTTGATGCTCCTATTGATTTAAAACTTGATTATAACCACTTTACATACTATGGTTACTGCTTTCGTGAGTTACATGGTGTAATGGTTGCAGCACCTTACTGGCATAACTGTGTATAAACAAATAACTACTAGCTGAACCGCGCAACTTCGTATGCATGAATTTTCCCCGTTTTTGCAACTTTTTTCATTGCTGCTCCTCTCCTATTGGTCGTAACCTGATGTTATATAATCTACTAGCTTTCGCCCGCGGCTCCGCCCGCGTGGATGTCGGTTATCGCGATAAAAACTATCCTATGTCCTTCCCCGGGACTCAAACTATCTCCATACCAAATTTCATCTAAATCGTTTAGCTGTTTGAGCGTGAAAGCGTAACAGACAGACAGACAGACAGACAGACAGACAGACAGACAGACAGAGCTACTTTCACATTTATAATATTAGTATGGATAACCTTCCTCGATAAATGGGCTATTCAACTGTAAATATTTTTTTCAATCCGGACCTGTCCTTCCTGAGATTATTGCGTTCAAACAAACTAACCAACTCTTCAGCTTTATATTATTAGTATAGATATTGTAATAATTGGCATTTTATAAAAGTGGCCATGCGTTTTTATTGCCAAATTAGTTTCTCATGACTTTACTCTCACGAACTTGGCATTATATATAGACTAGTTGTCCCGCGCAACTAGTCGTATGCGTAATTTTTCCCCGTTTTTGAAACATTTCTCGTCGCTTCTCCGCTCCTATTAGTCGTAGCGCGATGTTATATAGCCTATAGCCTTCCTCGATAAATGAACTATCCAACAAATCGGACCAGTAGTTCTTGAGATTAGCGCGTTTAAACAAACAAACTCTTCCGCTTTATAATATTAATATAGATTATTATATTCCAAATTTTGTCTGACGTTCTTAAGCATTGCATTCTGTAACCTAAGTGAATAAAGTACCTACTTTGACTTTGGTTGCATAAATAATTTACTTTCGTATAATTATCACATAAGTACATGCACAAATGCATGTTATTTTCAATGCGTAGTATACAGTCATTGCTTATGACATTTACCTATGGCAATTGTGGTTTTCCTTCAGGTTTAATGCGTCATTACAAGACTGTTGTTGTGGACACATAACATAACAAGAGAACATAGGCGTACCCAGAGTAGATACTCAATACACATTAGGCCGATTTTTAGTCACATAATATCTAACCACTGATGTGAGGATGCGAGAAGTCGAAGAAAGAACAAAGGAGCGTGCAATTAGAGATGCCTATGTCCAGCAGTGGACTGCGATAGGCTGATGATGATGATGATCTAATCCCTCTCGGAAATTGCAAAAAGGTAGGGGATCAATATATGTTCGTAAACTTTCGCGATTTGTACACATTATAGATTTTTTTAAGCTACATACAAATAAAAGGTATTTACGCGATTAAGACCCGTAGCTTATAAAATTCTATAATGTTAGCCACTGTTTAGTTTTGTTTTTGTTTTTTTAATTAAAAGATAACTAGCAATGTGGGATTGTGGTCCCGCATTACTAGCAATCCTGTTAACCCCTCCAGCTAAGCTCAATGGCTTGTGTTAGGAGTGGATTCACGTCGGTAGTATAATGGGTAGGATTCGAACCCGCAACCTCACGATTGCGAGATCGATGCCTTAGCCATTAGGCCGGTTAACACCACGCCGGTACTCTCTAAAGGATTACGTAGATGTATTTAGTGTGTATCACGGTGCATCCTCATTGCTGTTATTAGAAAATAATTAAAGAGTTCCATTGCCGTCATGCAGCATGACACGGGCAGAGGCAGTACAAATAGCCCGTTCACAAAAAGCTGAACAACACATTTAGGTACTCCTATTATTGTTTTTAAACTTTCGCGATTTTTATACATATTAGATATATTTCCGGACTTAATCGCGTGACTTATCTAAGGTAGAATATTATTCTGACTTATATGTTTCGATCGCACTGCACCGATATGTGCAATTCGAAACGTCGGGTAAATAAAAGGTTCGTACCTTTAAATAATTCACGCGATTAAGTCCCGAAATATATCTAATAGGTACTCCTATTCATACGCTTGCTCTCGTGTTCGTTTCTTGCCCGTTGAATGTCACT
Source organism: Herminia tarsipennalis (assembly GCA_945859575.2). NCBI lineage: Eukaryota > Metazoa > Arthropoda > Insecta > Lepidoptera > Erebidae > Herminia > Herminia tarsipennalis. The sequence continues at coordinate 4,544,504 of OX243844.2, read as the reverse complement.
TTGAACGCGATCATGGTCCATATTCACGTTCTTTTTTATTGTTCCGTAGCCAAATGGCAAAAACGGAACCCTTATAGTTTCGTCATGTCCGTCTGTCTGTCTGTGTTACTCAAAGACTATTCAATGAATATTGATGAAATTTAGTGAATAGGTGTCTTGTAGTACCCGCTACTTATTTTGTTAACTAAATAATAAAAATAAATATTTTGAGGGGGGCACTCAAACATCAACGTGTTGTACGTCATTCGACAGGTCTTTTAAAATCATTTTAAGGTTTCTATTAAACTGTTTTGATTGAGTATACATTCGCTCCGAAAGTAACATAAGTTGTGTCTCCCCCCTTGACTTTCGAACTATATGACAAAAAAATATGAAAAAAAAAACACAAAAATCACTTAATAAATACTTTTAAACTAAAAATATTTTGGACATGATCGGATATACCGTCATTAAGTTATTGCCGAAAAACTGCGTTTATCAACTAAACGGCGTAAGTGCCATAAACAAACGCTATTCTGCTGATACAATTATTCAAGACTGCAAAATCCTACACTGAGCATGGCCCGACATGCTTTTGCCCAGTTTTGATCCGTTTACTCGGCAAGCTCATGCGAAATGGCGCATGTGCGGTGCGCTCACAGATTTTCATTTCTAAGCGCAGCTCCCTATTTACCATTATGACAAGATATTGACAGTTCGCACGGGCTTGCCGCGAGAACGTAAATAAAGACCCATGTGGGCCCACCTTTAGATCCGTTGGCCCGCAAGTTTTGGCCGAGACAGTTAATACTTCTTAACGGCTACTTAACAATAACTTAGTTAGCCTGTAAACTGTCTATTAAAATAGCCAACTTTAGTAATGATACTGACATACTTGCGTTTGGTGCGTTTCAGTAACTCTCGGTAGATAGAAAACCTTTTGGGCACAAATGTCAGTTTCAATAACCCTCGGTAGATAAAAAAACCTTTTGGGTACAAATGTCAGTTTCAATAACCCTCGGTAGATAGAAAACCTTTTGGGCACAAATGTCAGTTTCAATAACCCTCGGTAGATAAAAAAACCTTTTGGGTACAAATGTCAGTTTCAATAACCCTCGGTAGATAGAAAACCTTTTGGGCACAAATGTCAGTTTCAATAACCCTCGGTAGATAGAAAACATTTTGGGCACAAATGTCAGTTTCAATAACCCTCGGTAGATAGAAAACCTTTTGGGCACAAATGTCAGTTTCAATAACCCTCGGTAGATAGAAAACCTTTTGGGCACAAATGTCAGTTTCAATAACCCTCGGTAGATAGAAAACCTTTTGGGCACAAATGTCAGTTTCAATAACCCTCGGTAGATAGAAAACCTTTGAGGCACAAATGTCAGTTTCAATAACAGTTTCGCTACTAGAGTTAGCTTGTTTAAAAGACAAATAACGATAAATTATTGAGACCAGCAGTAAATGTTTCTATCTTTTAATGTCTTTGTTAGGGCTTTCAATGTGAATAACTTACCTTCTGATAAGCGATAACAAATACAGTTATAGCTAGAAGATCGATCGTCATAGCTGATAAGATAAGAAGGGTCAAATTGAAATTCACCTCCAACACCACCAGCATGTAAATATAAAAGCCGATCAGGAACATGGTAGTGAACTGAAATGTAAATTAAAAAAACAATTTAAAGAATCTGCAATTTTTTTCAGATTCTGATTATCAGATTCAGATTCAGATTCAGATTATCAGATTATCAGATTCAGATTCAGATTCAGATTCAGATTATCAGATTCAGATTCAGCTTATCATCATATATCATAAATATTTATGGTCTCCACAAGATTCTACACTTGCACCTTCGCGTGACGAGGATAGTTGCGGACAACCTTACCGAAGCTTAAAAGCAGGCCCATGTGGAGTGGTGCCGTGATACGATTAAAAAAATTTAAGCAGGCTCGTCTCGGCGCACTTACACCATTCTGATTCTGATTCTGGATTTATCAATACGATCCAGAAACAAAGCGTCAGTCGACAGTTTGGCCGTTGGTACGTTTCAAAAGGTACCAACGCCTACGAAAGAGAAGCGATCGAGAAGCGCAGGAAAATTTTGACCGCTAGTTTCTTCACTTTGACGGGGTATCTGGTTTCAATTCCATTACGAGACCAAAGCAGCATCAACGCCGAATGGTATACCACAAAATGCCTGCCAGAAGTTTTGTCTACAATGAGCAACTAGCAACCGAATACCGGGCTCCACCGGGTACTGCTTCACGATGACAACGCGCCCGCGCAGTCAGTGCTCAAAACGAGGGACTTCCTAGACACCACACCGTTCAAAGTATTGGGTCACCCTCCGTACATTAAGTACTAGCTGTCCCGCGCAACTTCGTATGCGTAAATTTTCCCCGTTTTTGCAACGTTTCTCGTCGCTGCTCCGCTCCTATTAGTCGTAGCGCGATGTTATATAGCCTATAGCCTTCCTCGATAAATGGGCTATCCAACAAAAGAATATTTTTTCAAATCGGACTAGTAGTTCCTGAGATTAGCGCGTTTAAACAAACAAACAAACAAACTCTTCCGCTTTATAATATTAGTATAGATAAGTAGGTTTATATCTGTGATATCTATTAATGTAAGTAGATACCCATATTTGCAATAAATACATCGATTTGAATTCGATTTCGGATCAGATGTCCGTGTCTGAGTTAGACAAGATATAATGAAATCGGTTTAGTGTAACGAGTTAAACGCACTTACCTCCTTCAAATATCCATATACCAGGACACTAGAGTGTGTTGCTAAACAGTAAAATTTGTCGTCATCCTCTCTTCTTGTCGTGTTAGCTGTGTTACCACTCATTTTTGTTTTTTTTTAATCTTCGTATTCTCAAAAAGAAAATAAATTTTAACCTAGAAAAAAGAATGTACTGTACTGATGCACTAAATTATTTTTTTATTTTCTTGTTTCTTCTGGGCTATTTTGAATATAGAATTTTAAACAAATAAAAAACATTCGCATTTAACTTAATATAAACCACACCTTTTCAAGTAACAAGCTTGATTTAAACTGAGTTTACAATTTCCAACACATTTAATTAAAATAATCCAACTAAATACAAGGAAATACACAAACAATTATCCTGTAAATTGTTATTAAGGAAATAACAGATTTATGATGTCATTTTATTCTATTTAATAATTTTCATAGTGACATGAGCTTACTGTTAAAGTTTTCTTCATTAAAAAATTGTCTCTCTTATTCACAATGGTGCATTTAGATGCGCGGCATGCAGCACGGCAAGCAACCCACGGGACGCCGGTACAAACAAGCCGTTCACAAATAGCCGAGCATCCATTCACACGCTCGCGTTGGTGTTCGTGCCCGTTGAATGTCGCTTTGAACGCGAGCATGTAAACCCGCAATACTTAGGTAGCTCGATAAATTTTAAGACAAGAAAAAACTATACGAGAGACGTAAATTTTGTTTCTTGATAGAATTAAATTTATTTTTTTTGAAGAGTAAAGCTATCAAGTGAAGTGTTGATTGCGAATTGAGAAAAGAAGAACTGTTTTTGATGCGTGAACAAATTTATGTGCCTGGCCGGTCATTGTTATCAACGGACGAATTTCAAAGTTCATCAATAAAACCCGAGGAGTTTGTAGTTTAGTTGATACAACTAATACTCCACAATCATCTAAATACTTGACTCATAATTTATGAGGCTCGTCCAGCCACGCGCTGGCACAGATTTTTGCCTCTTTCTGCTTGACAAGTAGTGTTAACAAAACGTTTTGCCTCATCCTCATAATTACAAACAAAACTATGTATTTATGTACAATAATCTTGTTAATAAGTTTATTTCATACAAAATTCAGATACTTACATACATAATTATTGCAATTATTGCAATTTCATAATAATGAGCTTTTTCTCACTTTTGCAATTGAGCATTCAGATATATTATTTCTTGCTTTTTTTTAAATTGTTTATGTATTTTGTGATTTTAGTCTCAGTTGTTTTAAGTTTCAATCCAATTTCAACTAATTTTATAATATTTCTTTATTTGCTAAAATATGGTAGTACATTGGTGTTACAGTAAGATTGAGTTCGGACATATTCTGCCATAAAATTACGTGCAAATATATTTAGTGATTTAATAATTGTACATTCAATTGTTTATTACTCATCCATGCTTAATATATTATATTAATTGTATTGTTGTTTATGTCAAATAATCATAAATTAATATAAATATTCATCATTCAAGTCATTTAAATTCATGTCAATAATCCGTAAATTAATCATATAAATAATGAGTAAATTTATCAAATAAACGACCTACCCACATATAACTTTATTTTTTCTCTAACATTTATTTTCTTGTACTAAACTGTTTTCTTCTAATTCTAGTCCTGAGCTGACAATGAGTACACACATGAAGAACATGGAAAAAACTTTTTAACAAAAAATATTACCGACTTTAAAAATAAATACAAGGCAACTAAAAAGCAAAAAATAATATACCTAGAATAACAAAAACAAATTAAACATTTTGAAGTTGGTGCCATGAAATAGTAGTCTTTATGTTTTATTCGGCACCAACTTCAAAATGTTTAATTTGTTTTTGTTATTCTAGGTATATTATTTTTTGCTTTTTAGTTGCCTTGTATTTATTTTTGAAGTCGGTAATATTTTTTGTTAAAAAGTTTTTATTTCTCACTTTTTAGTGGGTTGGTTTATAATTCACTTAAGTTACAATAGGCTTATGTCATCTGCTCAAATCCTTTTACGAAATATTGCTTGCTCCGATGCAGGGCCGTTAATTGTTGAGGAGTTCACTATCAGCTTTATTACATTGTATAATAGTAGTATATCGAGATTAAAGTGCTACTCAATACCATATTAAAGTACTTAATTGAATCGCAAACTGTGAAATATTGAATAGGTCTGCTCGTAATTTTTGGTCTTCATCATCAGTTCCACTTCACCAATTGGTGTTTTTTGAGAGTAAATGCACGAATCACTATGAAATATACCTAAATCACTGTAGGTGTGCTTTTAATATTTTAAGAGTTCCCTCGATTTCTCCAGGATCCCATCATCAGATCGTGATCTGGGGACAATGGGACCAACTTGGAAGTATACCCTTTCAAACACAAAAAGAATTTTTCAAATCGGTCCAGCCGTATCGTGCGTAATTGGTGAACAAAAATACAAAAAAAAAAAAAAAAACACATACGGACGAATTGAGAACCTCCTCCTTTTTGAAGTCGGTTGAAAATAAACTGAAATCAGTCCTACTTGAATTGAAGAAATACAAAGAGGACAACACCCAACTGCTGCCAGAGCGCAGCGACTGTAAGGTAGAAATTGTTAGATTAAATGAGAAGGTAGCTGCACTGAAGAAACAACTTACAGAACTGGACGTACAAAACCTGGATCTTCAAGAACAATGTGGCCGTCTTCAACAGGAAATTGACTCTTTTAGTGACTGTAATAAAGTGTTTGAGTCTCTGAGTCACAATACTGAATTGCGACAAGACCTGACTAAAGCTCATAAGACTATAGTTTCCCTAAATCAAACAATACAGACAACAAACAATGAACGATGAACTCTTAAGAGTAAAGTGTGTGTCGCACTTAAAACTTAAATTATGTAACCACAAGATACAGAGAAAATACTCTAAATTAAATAAATTATTAAGCAATATTAAAAAAACAACGTCATAAGTTAGGAAAACTTAAAACTTTATCTAAAATTAATTGTAAATTGACAAATGAACACAAAAGACTGCAATCAGATTTGGACAACTGCAAAGATCAAATCATTGCCAGCAAGTTAAGGTATCACCGCGACACACAGGAGCATAACACACAAATCACAAACTTGCACACCCGTCTAACAACTCTCATGCTTGAACACCAATCAGAAACTCAAGTATACATTAACAAGAATGAGGAGGATCTAATGAAACATAGTTAAGTAATACCATTATTAAAAGCCAGATCAAAGAACGACTCTAGTAATTATAGACCAATATCCATCTTGCCAGCTATTAGTAAAATTTTCTAAAAGGCCATACTTATGCAGTTAGAATCACACTTTAATTTTAATAATCTACTGCATAACGATTAATATGGTTTCACAAAGGGTCGCTCTACTGCTAATGCAGGCACAAAGCTATTGAAACATATATTTAGTACCTGGGAAAATTCGCAGGATGCCATTGGTGTGTTCTGTGATCTTTCTAAAGCTTTCGATTGTGTGGCACATAGGACACTTCTGCTAAAACTTAAGCATTACGGTATTAAAGGCAGAGCTGGGAAAAATTATCAAAATCAATAGCTCAAGTGGGAAATCAACATCGTCAAGAAACCAGAAGACCCCAGTTCAAGCCCGAGTAACGGTTAATTTTTTCCCTTTTTTATTTTGGGGTTTTGATTTGTGATTTATTATTTCATATTTTTTTAGTATTATGTCAGTAAGAACAAAAAATATTGTTCAAATTTCATCAGTATGTAATATAATGTTCAAGATTTCACTTCTGCCGGCACTTCTGGAGTGCAACCCGTCGTTTTTTATCATCAACTATCAACATGTGAAGCATAATTTAATGTGTAATTTATTATTGAAACCATATAGCGAAACAATATTTAAAAAATGCAAACGTATCTCAACATAAATATTTAAAACGAAAATAATTTTCAACATGACAGGATAAACCATTTTGAAAAACTGCGCTTCTTAATTAAAAAATATTAAATGCTCTATGCTATTCAGTAAAACGGTTACGAAACCCTACACTGAGCATGGTGTGACTGTTGGACCATGCTCAGTGCTCAAGCATGTCGGATTCCGACTTCCTCTGCGTAAATTTTCCCCGGTTTTGCAACATTTCTCATTGCTGCTCCGCTCCTTTTGGTCGTAGCGTGATGTTATATAGGCTTTCCTCTATAAGTGAAAGAATTTTTCAATTTGGATTAGTAGTTCCTGGGATTACAGCGTTCAAACAAACTCTTCCGCTTTATAATATTTGTATAGATATCTCATCATCATCAGCCTATCGCAGTCCACTGCTGGACCTCTCCAATTGCACGCCACTTTGTTCTATCTTCGGCTACAAGTCGCTCAGCGGGCTATAGAAAGGGCTATGCTCGGAGTTTCTCTTAGGGATAAAATCAGAAATGAGGTGATTCGGCACAGAACCAAAGTTATGGACATAGCCCACCGGATTAGCAAGCTGAAGTGGCAGTGAGCTGCCCACATTAGTGAAGCCGAACCGACAACCGTTGGGGTAAACGAGTTCTTGAGTGGAGACCGCGACTTGGCAAAGGTAGTGTAGAACGCCCTCAGGCCAGGTGGAGTGATGATTTATGTAAAACGGCTGGCAGGAGCTGGATGCGAGAAGCCGAAGGTAGTATAGATATGAAGCTCAAAAACTTTTTGGCTTTGTTTTTTTTTTATTTATTTAATTAAAATACGAGTACGTTTAGCTATTTTGATGATAATTGGCTTTTTATCTCATGTGTCCATGGTTTTCCCCGGCGCAAACAGATCGTTGTAAGTTAAACGCGTGTAACTTTTTATCTGTCTATGACATCATCACGTCCTAACAGATTACCAATTATAAAGAAAATTATATATTTACAAAGCTGAATTAATCAGAGTATTTCTTGATTTTGTTTCATTAAAATCCGTCCAGCCGTTCCGGAGAAAATTAGCTGTTTGTGTCACGTGTCGGTTGGTTTTTTGTTTTGCACATGACTTGTTATTGTTGTGTCCGATGTGCAAGTTTAAATGTTATCATCTGTTATCTTGCTGTTCTCGTTAACGCTATATTGTTGACTTATATTATATATGAAACCCTAGCATCAGTAGGTTGGATATATTTCTCAAGCACAGTCGTGTTAAATACATTAAAACAATTTAAGTTTTCTCCAAGACCATAGAATTTTGGGCTAAATTCTTCTAAATATTTTTTGGGCTAAATTCCTCTGTTATTTTTTATTGTTCTTAGTGTTTAAAGGGGATTTTAAGATGCATGCAGAGGTACCAATTCTTACAAGATGTTGTTGCTGCTTTCCACTAAGGCGTGGTTTGATTGCGTGGGGATATATAAAATTGGTAAGTAAAATACAAAGTGCTAGCTTTTTCTAGCAGTGCTACGTTTTTATAGCATAAGTGCTATTCTGATGTATAAACTACATGTAAACATTCATCAAAACCGTTCTTTAGTTTTTTGCGTATAACAGTAACAAATATTTAACCATTTTCATAAACTTTTGTATATATTTTTTTACTGACTCCCGCAGTAGGGTACAGGCCCTGTGTCGCGGGGGACTTTAGAAACATACAAGTAACACACACAGGCACAAAGAACACCCAGACTCGGAACAGCAATTTGTGGATCATACAAAGTGTCCCGTGTGGGAATCGAACCCACGTCCTCTTGTGTAGCAGTCGGACACACTCCCACCGCGCCATTTTTTATTTATATTTATAATATTATTGTTTGAAGTTCTTTTACGGTGCCTTACTCCGTAGGGTAAAATTAGATCTTTAAAGTATCACTTAATGATCCGTTTGTGTCTGCCAAAACTCTTTTTCGATCGACAGATTTTCTTCGGTTACTGTCCTCCTTTGGACGTGGGGTTATTTCATCCTTTTCCTTTAACAATATTTATCAAAATTTATAATTTTGTTTTTTTTTTTCCTACAGACTTTATCGATTCTCCTGATGTTTTTTATGATTACCACACTGTACATGGTGGCATACTTTGCTATGGCGTATAGCTCTGTGGCTTTATCATACCATTTTGGGATGCTTCTTATTCTTCTGATAATTACGATTGCTGATGTCATACTACACGTGATATTTCTCGTTGGTGCACATAAGGTCAGTTTTTATAGCTTAATAAACATAAGATTATCAACTCTCTAAGATGACACGTTAGGGAGTTCAATAATGATAAGTGGGGTATGATAAATAGAATACAATTTTAAGAAGTTGTGCTTTACATCAGGATAAAATGATGGCTTAGATAATACACACCAAAGCGGCTGTTAACTGGAACTACTTTGATTTTTTTCATATATCTGTTAAGGTTATATAACTTTCAACATAATACCAATGATAAAAAAAATAAAAGATGTTGAAGCAAACAAAGTGGTCCCTAATAAACGTCACCATCAAACCTATATATGAAAAACTTTTTAACAAAAAATATTACCGACTTCAAAAATAAATACAAGGCAACTAAAAAGCAAAAAATAATATACCTAGAATAACAAAAACAAATTAAACATTTTGAAGTTGGTGCCATGAAATAGTAGTCTTTATGTTTTATTCGGCACCAACTTCAAAATGTTTAATTTGTTTTTGTTATTCTAGGTATATTATTTTTTGCTTTTTAGTTGCCTTGTATTTATTTTTGAAGTCGGTAATATTTTTTGTTAAAAAGTTTTTATTTCTCACTTTTTAGTGGGTTGGTTTATAATTCACTTAAGTTACAATAGGCTTATGTCATCTGCTCAAATCCTTTTACGAAATATTGCTTGCCCCGATGCAGGGCCGTTAATTGTTGAGGAGTTCACTATCAGCTTTATTACATTGTATAATAGTAGTATATCGAGATTAAAGTGCTACTCAATACCATATTAAAGTACTTAATTGAATCGCAAACTGTGAAATATTGAATAGGTCTGCTCGTAATTTTTGGTCTTCATTATCAGTTCCACTTCACCAATTGGTGTTTTTTAAGAGTAAATGCACGAATCACTATGAAATATACCTAAATCACTGTAGGTGTACTTTTAATATTTTAAGAGTTCCCTCGATTTCTCCAGGATCCCATCATCAGATCGTGATCTGATGGCAATGGGACCAACTTGGAAGTATACCCTTTCAAACACAAAAACAATTTTTCAAATCGGTCCAGCCGTCTTCGCGTAATCGGTGAACAAACATACAAAAAAAAAAATACAGACGAATTGAGAACCTCCTCCTTTTTGAAGTCGGTTGAAAACTAGCTGTCCCGAGCAACTTCGTATGCGTCAATTTTACCTGTTTTTGCTGCTCCTATTGGTCGTAGCGTGATAGTATATAGCCTTTAGCCTTCCTCGATAAATGGGCTACCCAACAGTGAAAGAATTTTTCAATTCGGACCGGTAGTTCCTGAGATTACCGCGTTCAAACAAACGAACTCTTTAGCTTTATAATATTCGTATAGAAGTATAGATGTAGAGAGTGCGATTTAGAACTTTACTCGGAATTGATATAACTAGGATTTAGTCACCTAAGGATGTCAAACAAACATACGATTCTCTCTTTAAACTGCATCTCTTCTGTTTACACGGACTGGATCTACAATATACATCTATTGTACGTTTTTTGAGCGATTAAATCGCTACTCGCTTCTCGCTCATTGCCGTTGGTGGTACAGGTTCCCAAGACTTGCGCTTAATGCCCAACCTGCCTGCATAAAGAAATGATACATTTGTGGTTTAGTTACATAGTTTAAAATCGATGGTTCGCTTCGCGCTTTGGTAAAGCGATCAAAAGTGTTTCTTTCAAATGCAATTAATGTTAAAGAACACAAGAAGTTCGTAATTCAATTTAATTAAATAAAAATTCGTGGACAACTCATCTATACTAATATTATAAAGCGGAAGAGTTTGTTTGTTAGTTTAAACGCGCTAATCTCAGGAACTACTGGTCCGATTTGAAAAATTCTTTTTTTGTTGGATAGCCCATTTATCGAGGAAGGCTATAGGCTATATAACATTGCGCTACGACTAATAGGAGCGGAGCAGCGACGAGAAATGTTGCAAAAACGGGGAAAATTTACGCATACGAAGTTGCGCGGGACAGCTAGTTAATTTATGTAATTTTTAATCGAAATTTGTCTTCATTTTTATATGTTTTTTTTTTCTGTGCTACTACACAGAAAATACGTTCTAATATATGTGTATTTATTTCAGAAAGAGGTAAAGCTTTTGAGGGTGTACTACTATTACAGCCTGACTATGTTGATACTATCGGGTGTGTTGGGCACTATCGGGTTCTGTTTTGTACTGTCCCGTTTTGTGACAGAATTCAACGAGTATGTTCTGACATTACTAATTTCCGACTTCTCTACTCTCTTCACTAGTTTGGGTAAGTCTTCACTGATATTTATTTATGTTTAAATTGATTTGGTTGTAAGTATTTTTGTAACCGCAAAATGGGTTTTGATTATAGGTAAATAAGTAGCATAAAGTTTAAAAACATATTGTACATGGTATCATACATTTGACTGTCACTGTGGTGCGGTGGGAGTGTATCAAAAGTTTTTGCAATTATGTCAATAAAAAATCCTTGATAATGGGGATGTGGACTGTCCAGTCAAATCAGTATCTCTTTATGAAATATCAAAACAACACGCTCTTTTGTATGAAATACTGACGCGTAACGTCACAACTCAGGATTGTCAAATCATTATAGTATTTGTTTTGATGATTATAAATTATTACACACGTTAAATTGTGTAGTAAAATAAATAACATTTATTCTGATCTTATTATGACGTACTATTGCTTGATTACTAAAATTTAATTTTATGTTTACTGTAGCCATTATTCCACTATAACACATAAGTACAAGTAGAGTGCACCCTCTTAACCGATAATACAAGAAGCAAATCTGAGCAAATTATTATACTTATATTAAAACAAGTGTAATGTATGTTATATATAGTGATAAACAAATAGGTTTAGAGATAAGTAATACAGTCAGCGACGGAAGTCAACATTCAATCATACACTAATATGACTCACATATTAACAGTAGGTTGAATACAATAATTACTTCATTTTTCAATTTCAAAAATGCAATTATTATTTTAATACGAGTAAAGTAATTGGCAAGAAATGCCTATAAAAATACTATAGTATGTACCTTTTGTCATTACATATTCGCGATTTATACACATTATAAAATTATACTACGGGTCTTAATTACGTGAAGGTTTTTTTGCACGACGTTTAAATGAAATGAAAACGTTTCGACCGTATTGCAACGGCTGGCCACGGCCGTTACACTACGGTTAAGACACGTAGTGTATATAATTTTATAAAGAAACACGAACGATTCATTTATTAACTTTAAGCTATAAAATAAAAACAACAAAAAACCATTTTCTTAATCCGCATTAATGTGATGGGCAATTACGGAACCCCACATTGCTATGTTGCAAGTATGTCACAGAACTTTCAACACAAAAGCTAAATACAAATCATATCATCTTGCACGTCATACATGGTTATGTATGACGTGCAAGATAAGATTAATTTAAGGTCTTAATTTTAAGTAAGATTACTTTTAATGTTGCATGACATACACGTCATGCTGGTTGAATTAGTTGAATCCCCGCGGGAGGGGGATCAAACCTTGATACTCTACCGAAATCTTACAAAAATAGTATCTACATTTTTCATAAAAACAACGACAACGCGCGAAGTAAAAGTACTACAAATGGGTTTATGTAGAACATAAACCTATTTGTAATACTTCTACTTACTTTGTACACTCACACACACACACAGTGTATCCGATAATTGGTCGTGGGTTCGATTGCCACATGGAACACCACTTTGTGTGATCTACAAATTGTTCTTCCGAGCCTAAGTGTAATTTGTGTCCGTGACTTGTATGTTTGTAAAGTCTCCCGCGACACAAAGCTTGTATTGTACTACGGGAGCCATTTTTTAAAAAAAAAGTTAGGTACTATTCTTTATTGATTTTGGTAGAGTATAATAATGTGATCCCGCAGGGATTCGACTGACTAAATTGGAAGAGTTTTTCTTTCAGTTTTAAGTAATCTATATATTCCTTTCAGTCCTCCAAGCATACATTGTTCTTCTGGTGAGGAGTGAAATTTTCAAACTGAAGAACATGGGGTCTTTCAAATTTGTAAACAACGCCGCTGAAGCCCAATGTACCCTTTATGTAGATCAGCCTTATAAGAAAGAGTGGGAAGACAGGATCTACATTGAAGATGGGAAAGAGATAGATAATAAATATTTGGAGAATTTAGTAAAAGTGCATAATGTTTAAAACAAATAACACATATAATAAAAAATGTTAAATGTGACAAAAAAATATGTAATATATTTAAAAAATCATTTGAAACTTATTTTTTTATAATTATCTTGTGAATATAAACAAACACAACATAACTAATGGCTAAGGCATTGGTTTCGCAATCGTTAAGTCGCCATCTTGCGGCGGCCATGTTTAAATGAGTCAATAGACTTGCTTTTTAATCAAAACAGAATATTGCAAGGGTCCGGAGGTACCTACCACTCGACTTGGTGAGAGTACCTGTCACTAATTTTCTTTGTTGCAGATCTCTCTTTTTGAGTGCGGTCTGTTAATCTATTCGATTGTTGTAATAAGGGCATTTCCTTACTACTTCAATCGTGGTGATTCACAGATCGAGGGTGGGTGGTGGGATCCCTCCATTACAATCTACTTATGTCAAATATACAAAATCCATTGGAAGTCTTGTTGTTGTGGTGGTAACCTGTCCAGTGACTGTAGAGGCCAGTTCGCTAGACTGATTACGTAAATTTTTTTTGTCGTGTTTGAAGTTCCTTAGATGGTTTACCCCCGAATACTCAAACGATACTTAACTTTGAGTTATGCTCAAAAGTATTTCTATCGCTAGATACTATTCTCCTTTAAGTGACAAGTCTCCCCAACGACCGGTGAAAAAAAAAGCTTTATTATCAACTAGCTGACCCGCGCAACTTCGTCTGCGTAAATTTTCCCCGTTTTTGCAACATTTCTTATTGCTGCTCCCCTCCTTATTTCTCCAATATTTAATGGATGTTATTATACATATAAACCTTCCTCTTCAATCACTCTATCTATTAAAACAAACCGCATCAAAATCCGTTGCGTAGTTTTAAAGATTTAAGCATACATAGGGATATAGGGACAGAGAAAGCGACTTTGTTTTATACTATGTAGTGATTCACTTAACTAGATTACATAAGAGATCGCCTTTTAAGCAAATAATTGTTTGTAGTAGGAGATTTTGCTCTTCTATTAACAGTAATTCATAAACATGTGCAATTATATTTTAAATACTAGCTGTGCCCCTCGGTGTTACCCGCGGTTTATTAGCTTATGTGTTAATCCAGGGTGTCAGCTAACTCCATACCAAATTTTATTAAAATCGCTTCAGCCGTTTAGACGTGAAGAAGTAACAAACATACACACTCACATACTCACAAACTTTCGCATTTATAATATTAGTGTGATTTAGTGCTTCAATTGATCTAAAGACTTAAATATGTCGAAGCGCTAGGGTGGCTGTTTAAGCTATTAGCGGCTTAATATTCAAATTAACGTTGTGGTAAATGGTAATCGATCTTATGAACGCAGATACCTCGAGCAAGGTAAAGTCCGCCAACTGTTATAATAATTTCGACTACAGCACGATCAACGTAACTTGACCGGATTGAAGTTAGGTTTTTATCACTTTCGCGCATGTCATAGAGATGCGACCCTAAAATTACTTACGAAATCGTTTAATCGATTAAAAATACTAACAACATTTTAATTCAACAATATAAAAACACTATTTAAATGAGTTCATAAAAGTTTAAATTTAGAACAGTTACAGTAAATACTAAAGAAACTTTGAAAAACAATTAGTTTACAAAAATAATCACAAAAAAACATGAATTAGTAATACTAATTATGACAATATAATGCGCAATCGCATCTCTAATCCTCTTGGTTTAGTTACCGCCCCCGCCCCCCGCTTCCTGTCACCATTTACTTCCAAAAAATGCATCTGCGCAACCACTTGTCGCCTACTTCAGTCCGGCCTAGTTACGTTGATCCAACTGTACTCAAATGCCACTGCATCACTGATACTATAACCACACTAACACTTTGCACACACGACTATACAAATAGTGACGACTCTTTAATTAAATAGACACACTGCCCCACTACCGGCACTTCAAAATGTAAACGTCGAACTAAAGACACATCTTGCGGCGGCCATGTTTAAATGAGTAAATAGACTTTTTACACTACTATGGCCAAGACAAAAAGGAAGGGTAATGTTTTTAGCTGTCTATATTAAATCAAAACAAATACTAGACCAACGGAAACCAATTAACGTTTGACGTACTGCCTCTGTGGCGCGGTGGGAGTGTATCGGACTGCTACGCAAGAGGTCGTGGGTTCGATCCCCACCCAGGATAAAACTTTGTGTGATGAGCACGATGGTTTATTCTGTGTCTGGGTGTTATTTATCTTTAATATGTATGTATTTATAAGTATGTTTATCAGTTGTCTGGTCCCCATAGTACAAGTTCTGCTTAGTTTGGGATCAGATAGCGTTGTGCGAGTTGTCCCAAGATATATTATTATACTAGCTTTCGCCCGCGGCTCCGCCCGCGTGGATGTCGGTTATCGCGATAAAAACTATCCTATGTCCTTCCCCGGGACTCAAACTATCTCCATACCAAATTTCATCTAAATCGGTTTAGCTGTTCGAGCGTGAAAGCGTAACAGACAGACAGACAGACAGACAGACAGAGTTACTTTCACATTTATAATATTAGTATGGATTATAATATTAATAATTATCATGTGTGTGTGTGTTGTGTGTGTGTGTGTGTGTGTGTGTGTGTGTGTGTGTGTGTGTGTGTGTGTGTGTGTGTGTGTGTGTGTGTGTGTGTGTGTGTGTTTGTATGTGTATGTGAGAGTTGTCCCAAAAAAAAAATATTATTATTAAATATACGTTTTAATTTTATTTTATTTTAATAAATGTAGTCATTTTTATCCGGAGTCATTTGATGTCCTTACCACATTCATCAAAAACTGTTCAAGCTTTTTGAAGTTATGGTGGAATAAACTAGTTTAAAACAAAAATAGATAGGCACAGCCACGGAATTAAAATTTTCGTCACCATAAAGTCCAATTTTGTTTGAACCGAACCTCCCCCCTCCCACATCCGAATAATGCGTCTTAAGAAGTAGGTTCTCTGTTGTTTTTGTTTCATACTTACAACGTTATACCTACTTACATATTAATAATTTTCAATGGATTTTGTACAAACATTTTGTTACTTCTCATTTGATCAGCTTGTTAAGCCTACTTAGCTGTGATAGTTTTCCTTTTAATTTCATACTACTGCCGTCAATTTTTCACATACCCAACAGCAACCATTTAGCTGGCAGGAGGGACTCTAACAAAAATTTGCACTTTAAAGCTTCATATTTCACAAACGGTTTCTAAATCTAAAAATAGTTTTCGCAACCCCGAAACGTTTTTATAAGACCTGTCTACCACACGATGAGGTAGGTGAGGAAAAAAAAATGAGATCCCACTTTTCAAGATTTTATTCTTTCACTTTGTCGATGTAAGTAATATGTGTATCCATGCAAAATTGCAGCCTTCTAGCACTAACAGTCTCTGAGCTAAGCTGCGGACGGACCGACCCACATGGTGAAACTATAAGGGTTCCATTTTGCCCTTTTGGCTACGAAACCCTAAAAAGGTTTTAGTTCAACTATCCATAGTCAAAGAATATTGGTCTAAATGAATTTAAACTCTGTTGTCAAACAGTTAAGCATAATTTACTACAAACAAGAATACAACTGCCTGGTGAAATACATAGTTTTGAAGGATCAACTCGGACTTCAATAAAAATGCGTAGGATTACAAAGTAATAAACGGATTTTTTTGAACTATTACACTGTTCAACACGCGAATACAAAGTGTCAGTCATCTTTCTAGTTCCTCTCCATGTCGGAGTGACATCAACGTCAACGTCATGTGATGTCACTACCGACATTTATATTTTGAATATCAACTGTCTAAATGAAATCTCAATAACGTTTTTAAATTATGATTGAGTTAAATTCTGATAAAAATAGAATGAATTATATTAAATAACGGATTAGAATAATATTGAGTCTAACAGTTTGAAAAGACCGCGTTATGACCGCCTCTGTGGCGCGGTGGGAGTGTATCCGACTGCTACGCAAGAGGTCGATCCCCACCCAGGATAAAACTTTGTGTGATGAGCACGATGGTTTATTCTGTGTCTGGGTGTTATTTATCTATAAGATGTATGTATTTAGAAATATATAAGTATGTTTATCAGTTGTCTGGTTTCCATAGTACAAGCTCTGCTTAGTTTGGGATCAGACAGCTTTGGGTGAGTTGTCCCAAGATTTTATTATTAAAAAAAAAAAAAAAAAAAAAGGTATCATGTGCTTGTGAAGTTTTAAAGGTGTATATTCAAAATCTGACGAACGTTTTCATTCCGCCACTATACCTACATAGGTGTATGTGAACATTACTTTTTCGACATACTGGCTGATATTTTTTAATAAATATGGATAAAAAGGTAAAGTTTTATATTTTTTTTTTGGATAGGTATTCAAGATGAGGGGATTTTCATTTTTGCTTGTTTGTCTATCGTTGCATGTTGGTATGTTACGAAATTGGAATTTCCAATTAATGGTAATGGGAAACACACTTTTTAAACCAGTCGTGTAACTAAGATAACCTTTGATTGGGTCGTGTCTTATTAACGTAAGTATTGACATATTTATTAGCTTATCTTCATACTTACGACAATAGGTACTTACGTCTGTTATTTTCCTCAAATTGTTATAAATACTTATTTCAACGTTTATAATAAGTAAATATATCTTCTTCATAATTTATTATTCTGGACTTTCAAGTAATAAAATACTTTTGACTTTGACTTTGACGCATCGTTCTGTGATAAAGGTTATCAACCATTTTCTAGCAAGTACAATCTATAACTATCGGTTAATACGCCATTTTATAATAATTATAATATAGAAAACGCCGACAAACACTACCTACTTACTGATAACAAAATGAATAATTGTATTTACCTCTATAATATGATAAATAAATGAAAAACCAGTTAATTTATAATAATTTATTACATATCACATTGTTCGTTTACCTACAATACGTTAATATACACTATTTACAAATAATGTTAAGGCACTTTAAAACAGTGTAAAAGGCATCACGAAATGTTTTTCTAATTTCAACTCTGTGGCGAAGAAAATATGATACCTACATAATTATAATAATGGCGGAATAGGGACAGATGTCCAACAATGAAACATTTGTACACAAAGAAACATTGCTATACTTCATGGAGTATATTGTGTAAGGACACTCTCGAGAACCCCTGCAACTACCCCAGTTGGCATAGGCGTCGCGTGAGAGAAGACATTTTTATTTTTTCGGGAAAACTAAGTATTTTTATCATATTTTGTAGGTTTTTTATGAAGTTATGGTGGGATATTTCATAATTTTCGTGTTTACAAAACATTAAACATATTCCGTAGTTTAGCTTCGCCTAAAAAAGATATACATACCTATGTATACATATGTATATCTTTATATCTTTTTTCCGTTTTCGCGGCAAGTCCGTGCGAACTGTCGCAAGCGGGGTGCGCTCAAAGATGTCCGCCTCGCAAGCGCGTTGATGCATTTCTAAGCGCAGCCTATTTACCATTATGACAAGAAGTCGACAGTTCGCACGGGCTGGCCACAAGAACGGGAAAAAGTACGTGCATAAGGGCCCTGATAACCAATAAAATTTGCCTCTGAAGATACCTCAAAAGATTAGAGAGAAAAATGACTTTGAATTTTGACTATTTCATTGTCCGACGTGTGACCCTACTCATACGCTACTCATACGTATATAAGACACCGATTACTGTCACGTTGTCACTATCACTTAAAGCTGAATAGAAGCGACAGAAATACTTTTGAGCACGACTCAAAGTTAAGAATCGTTTGAATATTCTGGGGTTATACTTAAACAGTCGTGCTTGCATGCTTTTCAAATTATATACAACTAATGGAGAAGACAATAAGATATATTCGATTTTAAACTTATGAGGGCTTCTTAGATTTAAAAGATAAAGGTAGAGCAATATATGCTCTACCTCTATCTATAAATACTTATAATAAAAATGCGAAATTGCGATTGGCTATCTGTTGTAGATTTGTTTGTTACTTACCTAACTAAACGCATTAAAAAATGACAAATAGATGGTATTCTCGGAAAGGACATTGTATACCTACGAAAGCTTATAGTTATTACATAAATTTAAGTAATATTTAATCTTTAGCCATGATAAATTATATTAGAAAAAAAATATCTTGTCAATTTCTAAAATGTGTAGTTAGTACATACATTCATATCAAACAGCATTGCAAATATAATATGTATCGATAGGTAGTTGACTTAGGCACTAGTCACAATATCAATAGGACTATTTTCTATATTCTATAGTACAAAAAACACAGAAAATAATAATTTGTTTAAACACAGTTCCTAGCAAATTCGCCACTCTTTATCAAACGACTTAAAAAAAAAATGAAGTATTTGTTCACCGATTATGCGAAGACGGCAGAAAAAATATTTTTGTGTTTTATAGGGTATACTTTAAAGACGGTCCCGTTGTCATCAGACGAGGACCTGATTATGTGATTTAGGTGTATTTCAGCAGGTGTAGTGATTAGAGCATTTACTCTTAAATAGCACCAATTGGTGAAGTGAGATTGATGATAAAGACCACAAACGGCGAGCGGAACTATTCAATAATTCACGACTTGAGATTCAATTTCTTTAATATGGTATTGAGTAGCACTTTATTCTCGTCATACTACTATTACACAATGTGATAGAGCTAAAGGTGAACTATCTTGTGAACTCCTCAACAAATAACGGAAAAGCAATAGTTTGGTAAAGAATTTCAGCAGTTAACGTAAGCTTTGTAACTAATTAACAATTTAAAGTTGGTGCCAAATAAAATATAAATACTATTATTTCATGGCACCAACTTCAAAATGATTAATTTTGCTTAGTTGCTCTATATTATTTTTGCTTTTTAGTTGCCTTGTATTTAAAAATGTTAATAAGTTTTTTTCTACAACAATGTTGATCAACTATTCATTATGAATATTCAAACGATACTTATCTTTGAGTCGTGCACAAAAGTATTTCTGTCAGTGAGAGTAACAGTGATAGAATGAGAGAAACCGTCTCAAAACTGATAATGTTTGAGTATTAGGCGCACGTACCACAAAAAACGGAGAGTACAGAAAGTGACTTTGGTACACACTGAAGCAACGCACACGCATACCTGACTAAGGCGCTTCGCAGACGGAGCAGAAACTATTGCAACAACTGGTAGCTAGTAAGTAACTGTTTATATAAGTATATCTCAATGGAACTGCACACACGTAGCAATTCATTAGTTCATTCGTAGTTTTCATTTGCTGCAATCGATGACTAAGGTCGTTTCTATTTGCAGCAACTAGCACCTGTTGAATTTGTACCGGTTGTGTAAAGTTACTGGTTTCCCTATCCAGCAATCGCAACGCGTCAGACGATTTTATACCCTCCCCCATAGCGTCATTATTGCTCAACGTTGCTCAGATTGCCATAAAATTGCGGCAATTGTAAACCGGGCTATTTGTTGTAGCAACTGGCAACTTTTAAAGGAAACTTTAAAAAAGTTGATAGTAGTCTCAACTAAAGTTACCTACTCCGTCTGCAAAGCGCCTAAATCTCAGATCACATCGACAGACAACTTTATAGATACTAAATATCTATGTGTAGGTTGCTCTAGCGCGTTTGAAATATGGTTACTTTCTGTACTCTGTTTATTTTATACATGAACAAACTGAAGCCTTATGTATACTTAGGTAAAAATAAACTATTCTTAAACATCTACTACATCTACAGGTACCGTTGTTGTATCATAAATGCCATTAGTTTCAACTTTTCCTTCATAAACTATCTGCTGCAATGGGTTGTCGTATACATTTGGCGCTGAGGAGATGTCTATCTTCCTCAATAGACTCCTTACTAATATAATGAGGTAGATTTGGATGCCTGGAACAAAACAATCACTTTAATTTAATAATGAGGATGGAGATAATAAGAAAGGATAAAAAAGTGCTGGTTCTAGGGAGGGCAACCCAGGGTCTGGACTTCGGACGCCACACTGAATAGGCGCCAAATAGCACGTTTAAGGGGTAAAAATGCAATGTTAAAGAGAGTGCAAAAGGTTATGAAATGGTGCCAAAATCACAAGTCGAGTGAAATTATTTGCAGCTCCCCTCTACTACTCCATCCCGTCTGTCTGATTAAAAACTTACATTATTATTATTACTATACTATACGTTTTTTGCAACATTTCTCATTGGTGCTCCGCTGCAAATGATCATAGCGCGATGTTTTAAAACCTATAGCCTTCCTCGATAAATGGGCTATCCAACAGTATAAGATTTTTTCAATTCGTATCAGTAGTTCCTGAGATTATCGCGTTCAAACAAACAAACTCTTTGGCTTTATAACATTAGTACAGGCAAACAAAATAAACAAACTCTTTAGCTTTATAATTTAAATATAGATTTAATCACCTACGTCGTACTCTCGGTTCAGCAGAAAATTTAAGCAGATTATGGAAGACCGCTGGGATGGACTGGATGCGGTGTTGTGGCGTAACTTAGGAGAGACCTATATCTGGCAGTAGACCGATACGAACTGATCAACGCCAGCTTTAGTTCCGATTCAAGATGGAGCGAAATAATCTTTCAGCACCTTTTGTCAGCCTCTTAAAAGCGCCATTATTATTATTTTGTTTTATATAAGATTATTTTACGCATTAGACTTCATAATGCCCTTTGCCACCTGGCGCCTAGAGCAACCGCTCCACTTGCTCTACCCTAGGTCTGGTTTTGGGGCTGATGATGACATGAAGATGAAAAGTATATGTACTTACAAATAGAGGCAAACATAAGAGGTCCAATCTCGAAGATAAGATAAAAGCTGACTCTATTACCGCCAGCAAACTCGATGATTTGCAATATTATTGAAGCCAGGATAGTCATCAATGAGAAGTAGTAGAACACCTTTAAGTATGCCATTATTTTCTGAAAAGAACGAGAGATCAGTTAGTATTTATCTTTACGCTATTGCATACTAAGTTTATTTTCAAGCCGTGTTGTACAGGATTAAGAAAAATGCCATTCCATCTCTTCCCGGGGGTGTTGTCAAGGCGACTAAGGTATAACCACAGAATAAGTAATAGTACTACATACAGAAGATTCACTCCCTAACAAATGTCACGTTTAGATATAAACAATATACCTAAACTCGCTAGAGCTACCTGCCTGCAAGCTAAAGTGAAACTTATAACCGCGCGCGAAATTTTCATAGCGCGCCCCAGTTTTATGACCGAGCTACGAAGTCCGCACGGGGTTGTCACTTGAGAAGTTTTGAAATTTATTGGTTTTTAGATAATTAGATTATGCATTACAAACGTACATTTAGCATTATAAATATAAAAAATCCAACTGTCGTGTGTTCGATTCCACCGGGTGTAGATATTCCTTTGTAAACATTTTCCTATCCTGTTCCTAATATTATTTCGGTGCAATTAATTAAGGATTTTTATTTTAACTATTACTAAGTAACTAAGGAATAGAAAATAACGACCGGCTGCCGCCGCTGCTTGGTATTACACACCGGAGGCCGGGGAGCAGCGTCCTCTGCGTTCTTTAAAGCTTTACTGCGATCGCCAACCTTCTCGCCAAGAGAGGCGATTTTTGCAAATACCCCTAGGATCTACCATAAGTAACTTCTACTGGGGAGACCCGTGCCCAGCAGTGGGACATCGTATAGATTAATTGTTACCAAGTACTGTCATCGGGACAAAAATAAGATATTTTTAACAGACTTCAAAAAAGGAGGTACTCTGTTTGAATCGTATGTATGTTTGTATGATATGTATAATATGATATAAAGAGGAAAGATTTGATTGTTTGTTTGCATTGAATAGGCTCCGAAACTACTGGACCGATTTTAAAAATTCTTTCACCATTATAAAGCTACATTATCGAGAAGTATAATATAAGTATAATAATAATAATAATATATTTCATTGTCAAAAAATTAGAGATCCCTACGAAAATTACAAAATGCAAGTTTGACAATGAAATTTTGCATAGATCGGTGACGTACAATTTTTATTCTTCCCTTGATTTTCGAATCTTGAACTCAGTTCATTTTTAAGGGTTCCTAAATAAATATTGAAGTGGGGCACCCATCCAACAAACGCGATTTTTTGCGGTTTTTTTGCACGATATTATAATATAGTGTATAATGTTGTATATACAATGATACGGAATACTTCGTGCACGAGTCAGACTCACACTTGGCTGGTTTTTCATAATTATCGCAACAATTTACATCCACACGAGTGGAGTCACGGAGAAGAGTTAGTTTATCGTAAAGAGCTAAGTCGAACAGTGATTCATTCAACACACACTGTAAGATTACTAGGGTTCTTTGAAAAGTAGTCTTGGGTTGTTAGACAGTTGATAGGTCTGTCACTATGCCCATGAGTCATCATACCGTTTAATAAAAGTAATATCCTCGTCAGAGATGTTAAAGCATAAGTGTTGAATAAACAATCTGTCTCTGTACAAAATTTCATCAAAATCCATCTAGCAGTTCGCGTCTAATTGACAAACATAAATAAAGTTTTGAGCTAAACATTTTACCCTTAATGGATTTTGGTTATTACGAACTAGCGGACGCCTCGCGGTTTTACCCGCGTAGTTCCCGTTCCCGTGGGAATACAGGGATAAAAATAGCCTATGTCACTTAGGGTTAGTGTAGCTACACAACGATGAAAGAACTTTTCAAATCCGTCCAGTAGTTTCGGAGCCTATTAAATACAAACAAACAATCAAATCTTTCCTCTTTATAATATTAGTATAGACTAAGATATATTATTGTAGTGCACAAATGCTCCATTTCCTCACTCATAATGACCAATATAACACACTACCAACGAATATAATCCATACTATCCATACTAATATTGTAAATGTGAAAGTAACTCTGTCTTTTACGCTTTCACGCTCAAACAGCTAAACCGATTTAGATGAAATTTGGTATGGAGATAGTTTGAGTCCCGGGGAAGGACAAGGGATAGTGTTTATCGCGATAACCAACATACCAGCGGGTGGAGCTGCGGGCGAAAGCTAGTACTACATATTATATTAACAAGACCACTTATTTATCTAAATACATAAACGGCTATTACACTACCCTAAATCAGGGCCCTAAATCGAAGTTGCCTTGAAAAATTGTTAGAGAATAGACCTACTAATTAGACCTCTCTTTTTAAGGGTTTAGGGACCCTGATTGAGTGTAATAAGCGCATTATACCTACTTATTTGAGTACATTTAAAATATCTGTATAATACAAATATTTTCCTTCCTACAAATGCTGTACCGCGCACATTATCACTTGATTTACAGCAATTATTTTATAAATAACTCGTTAAGATTGTTTATTATCAGTTGGTACAAACATGAGCAATTATTTATTGGTCTTGAATAAGCTATACTTGAATGCTTAAAGAAGTTTTTAAATTCTTCAAATTAAATGGTAGTTAATGTTCTCCTACCTAACCGTAAGCGCATCTAGGATTAATTTTCGAAAGGAGGAAGAAGGCATAGTAAAGCGTAAAATTGGGAAACTTGACTTTTCAATTCAATTCAAATCAAAATTCTTTATTCTCGTGATACGTCGATACATCGTAACACTTGTGATACGTCGGGATTCTACATGTACATGTAATGCCAAGTCGGTAAAGCCGGAGAAAACCTGGCAATAAAAATTCGTGGCCATTCTTTTTAAATTACAATTTTTACAATATTTGACTGTTTATGAACTTGATATGGAGTATAGTGCTGCCACTAGTTTACTATACACCATATTAAAAAAAAAAAAACTGATGCAAATTATATTATTAAAAAGTTTGAACATGAGATAAACTAAAATCAGCCTTAGTGGATACAACATAGTAGGAGCATCTACTTTATCAATAAGCTATTTAAAAAAAGAATATCTTAATTAATAATCGCTATAATCGCTTTACCGCACTGATAGTATCTAGTAGATACTCTGGACAAGCTACCGCCGACAACAACACGACTTTCATTTGATTCTGACATTTCAACGATCACTTGACAAAATCAAATAAAGCCGGCCATTTGTCATAAATGTCAAAAAAGTTCGCATAACGTTTTTTTTCTTGTCCTCCATTCATTCATTTGCTCCAGGAGGACTTAGCAGGACGTTCATTCGATTCGGCATTTAAATGACTGTCACTTTGTACGGGGTTGCCAGACAATTGACGTATAGACCTGGACCGCGCCATCCCTTTCAATTAAAAAGTAAATATTTACTGCAAAGCGTGAAAAAGAGAAAATCTCGTACAGTCTTGTCTCTTTGATAGGTATTGTCCACAAAGTAGCGTTGTCTTAAACTAGAGCGTGGTCAATTTTGTGAGATTATGGCGCAGTTCAGGTCTATCCGTCAATGAGCCAGACCTAGAGGTCAGGGCTTTACCAGAGCATGAAAGCGTACCATCTATCCTCTCCTATGAACAATGTCTCGGAGAGCACGTGTATCTTGACTTGTCGGGTTTCCATCCAATCGGACTATAACAACGCACTTGCGTCTCCGCATGCACTTGTTTATTACTTAAATTCGGGTGAAAAGTTCTCCTGCGTAGTTCATAATCATTATCATAACCTTGTACTTGTTATGTTTGAATATATATTATAATGAGTAGTAATTCTAAAAATATATAACAATACTGCTTATTTACATGGACATGTACCTACTTGGTAAAATCTGTACCAAAAGGCTTACTTCATCTTTGATGAGATTGACCGGAGTGACATGATTGTGACGAAATTAGATAAAAACATTACATTATATATCTACTACCTAGGTCTTTACTAATACTACGGGTCACTACTTAGGTAGATATAGGTATATTTTATATAAACTTTATTTTAAAGAGGAAAGATTTGATTGTTTGTTACCTATCATAATTTTTGGCGCTAAAATATTTCAGTTGTTAATTTAAAGCAGTCGAATTTTTTGTTTTGTAATTATTTAGCTTATTGTTTGCTTCCGATAATAAAAGATAGGTACCTTATGTGCTCCATAAATTAGAAGCCCGTTGAAGACCAGCTCGATGCAGTAGATTGCAACGCAGAACTCTGCGGATATGTCAAAGCTTGATCCATGGTACACAGCATAGAGTTCATAGGAGTGATGTACCGAGTAACTGTACATGCCTATCATGAACGCACTGAAGAACTGGAATAGAAAACATTTATATATTAAGTATTAGTTAATAACATAAGAATGGGATGATCCCCAGCCAAATGGATCGATGACTTTAAGAAAGTAGGTAGAGATTTTACAGAGACCCAGAGTATACTTAGACTAAAACAAAAAATTGTGGATTACACAAAGTGGTGTTCCGTGTGAGAATCAGATTTACAAACTGTTGCGCGGCAATCGTATGCATGCCCACTTTGCCGTCGTAGTCAAAAATTGACAAAAAAATTACATCATTAAAACGGAGTGACGTTACATTCACCACAGATGAGGTGAATTATTATGGCCTGTTACATTCACCACAGATGAGGTGAATTATTATGGTAGGTACTCCGTTAAAAGGCAATGATAACAATCATTGTGCAATTTCCTTTTAACAAAATATATTGTCAATCTGCCACGCGGATGCACTAGTGATTGATATACTTAATTTCAGGCTCTTTACGTAGAGTTTCCTATACATTCCCTCAGAAGAGACAACAGGTTTTTTACCAAGGGAAGGCACATCTGACCAACTCAGAATCTGACGTATTTACTCAGAAAGTGACCTAATACGAATCTGACCTTTATAGGATATAAATTGAGGACAATACGCATCTCACTAGTATCTGTATAAGCACGTTAGATTCTAAATGCAAGTGAAATTACTGAGCTTAAATATTTTTTACTAGCTGTACCGCGTAACTTCGTCGGCGTAAATTTTTCCCGTTTTTGCTATATTTTTCATCGCTGCTCCGCTCCTATTAGTCACAGCGTGATGTTCTATAGCCTATAGCCTTCCTCGATTAATGGGCTATTCAACAGTGAAAGAATTTTTTTAATTCGGATTAGTAGTTCTTGAGATTACCGCGTTCAAACAAACAAACAAACTCTTCAGCTTTATAATATGAGTATAGATGTTAAATTATTATCTTGGCCAAACTGGGATTTCGAGGACTCTGATACTGTTATGGGCTAGTAATCCTTACCATCAGGCTCTCGACCTGCTTGTCTTTTCTCCTAGGGGTATAGAAAATTGTCAGATCTCCATCAGGTAAGAGGCCAGCAGTGGGAACGAAGAGGAAACTTTTTATAAAGACCCTTAACTGACGTAAACACGCAACGACTCAATCTGAACTAATTCAGACAGAATTCGTCACAAATAAACACATGTATAAGCTACAAACACAACAGTACATACACACAATAAGGATATCCGAAAAAACACAATTACACTATATACTTACAAGATTTATATATCCAAACGTTAATATACCTCTTCGTAAAGGCATACAGAAGCAGCAACGGCCGAGTAATGGGAAATCACAGTACATTTTTTAAGTTTATTTTTTAAAAATGGGAATAATGTTGATGCGTCCTCTCGCTGTATTTGTTGTAAGCACACTGTCCTGTCCACCCACTGTTATCGTCTTACTGATTCAAGTCATTTGTCGGAGTATTTATCTAATGGAGACGCCTACTGGACCGGGCTACCGCAAAATAACGAGAATACAAAAGGTTACTTTCTTAACTGCTGCCTCTGTGGCGCGGTGGAAGTGTGTCCAACTGCTACGCAAGAGGTCGTGGGTTCGATTCCCACCCAGGATAAAACTTTGTGTGATGAGCACGATGGTTTATTCTTATTCTGTGTCTGGGTGTTATTTATCAATAATATGTATCTCTTTAGAAATATATAAGTATATTTATCAGTTGTCTGGTTGCCATAGTACAAGCTCTGCTTAGTTTGGAATCAGATGACGTTGTGTGAGTTGTCCCAAGACATATAATATTATAAAGCGGAAGAGTTTGTTTGTTTGTTTAAACACGCTAATCTCAGGGACTACTGGTCCGATTTGAATAAATCTTTTTTGTTGGATAGCCCATTTATCGAGGAAGGCTATATAACATCGCGCTACGACTAATAGGAGCGACGAGAAACGTTGCAAAAACGGGGAAAAATTACGCATACGAAATTGCGCGGGACAGCTAGTTATTATTATATATATTAAGTACATCGCCGTCGTCGCTGGAGTAAAATACTTAAACATCGTTCAAGAATATAGAATTACAGTCCTTCAGACCACTTTGTTCGGAAGGGGTTTCAATATTCCGTGATTGTGAGCGATGTATCTTTGTGTTTTTTTTTTACACCACGATATGAAGGGAGGAGTAGGTTGTGCATCTTTTGGTAAGCGTCACGCTAGCCCATAATAGTATCAGTACCACCTAAATTCTTGTTTGGCAAAGATCAGAATGTCACAGCAGAGCGCTTCTCCTTTGAGACATTAGTTCATGAGTAAATTTTTCACTTGCTACAGTGCCCTTCAAACGAAACACAGTGATAGGTTAAGATCACTATTTCACAGAAGAATAACTGACACTATGGTTATACCAACCAAGACGGCCAGTAGCTTAGGTTTAGATCTATTACCGGTTCAGTGAAACACGTATGAATATTGCCTTCTATACTCTCGATATTTTGTGGGGCTACTCTCCAGTTGTTAAAATTGATAACGCCGTATCTAAACTGCGGTTAATCATGTTTGTTTTGGATTCACCCTGTTTTAATTCCGGGAATATATTATTAATGTTTTGTTTTTAACAACAAATTTGTTGTTGTGTTGGGTTTTGTAAAAAACCAATATGATCACATTTTGTATTCATTGTTTTGTTCCAAAAAGTTTCATCAAAACAATAGATAGTATGTTTTGGCATTAAGAAAATAAAACTTGCATAATATATGTATTTACTCGAAAGAATAATGTACTCGTACCTGTAATAATTTTGATGTAATGATCTCCAATTATTTCCCTGGGATTCCAATCATCAAAGCCGAAGAATTATGAATCTGATAAGTGTACCTAACATGTTTCATTGTGACTCATTGTCACAATGAAACAGTTACACTTACTATACTATTCTGAGAGTTAAACTTGTGAACCATTTATACATACTTTGATAGTAACCCTTACAGGATCATTTCGTTGTCATTCTGTGTTCTTCAGGGTTCTTTTTCTCAGGAATAGAAGAAAGGTATCAAATTGAAAAGAATGTGAAATAAGAACTCAGGATAGAGAAGTGAAAAAATGTAAAAAAAAAAAAAAAAATTGTTCTTATTTTAAGAAAATGTAATGTTTTTTAGGAGAATAAATTCTTTAAACCGAAAAAAACAAACTTTTAAGTCAAAGTAATCGAAAGATACGGCCTTTTTGGTCCGTTTATGTATTTATTTATCTACTTAGTTGTTGCCAGCTTTCAAACAATATTTTTGATTGTTTGATTCTGTTGTTCCAGAGTGGAGTTTGAACAAAAAATTGTCGATACACCGTTTTGCCAATAAGCATTCGTTAACTGCATTCGGACCAAAACTCTTGACAGGAATCAACAATGTAAACTTTATTTAGAAAACAGTAAGGATGTATATTCCTTGGCCATTATCGTTACGTTGCATTGATGCGGGTCGAGTAGTTACTTCAATGGGAATCCCAATCGTTTTCTGAATTCTTCTACAGTCAAATATTAAGTATTTTGAAACTTTTTCGGATTTGGTTTTACCACATATGTACCTAATTGCTTATACTTAGGTGCTTGTTCGTTATTAATTGAAAATATGAAATGTATGGAGTTTCTTGAGCTCAGTATGCTTACCTAGTGTACCTTCATTGGATCACACTTTGCCCGTAGAACGTTTCGCTGTAATCACCCTTTATTGACTGGTGGTTTACCGAAAGAAACCTTTACCGTCTATAGATACCTACGGTTCAACGTAAACACTAATTACCCGACTGTAAAGAAGGGTTATTTTTTCGCGCGTATCTTGTATGTAATATTCTTTAATACCTGATATCTTACAATCCACTGAACGGATTTATACAACTAAATTTATAAAAAAAAAATTACCGACTTCTAAAATAAATACAAGGCAACTAAAAAGCAAAAAATGGTATACCTAGAATAACAAAAACAAATCAAAAATTTTGAAGTTGCTGCCATGAAATAGTAGTCTTGATGTTTTATTCGGCACCAACTTCAAAATGTTTAATTTGTTTTTGTTATTCTAGGTATATTATTGCTTGCTATTTAGTTGCCTTGTATTTATTTTAGAAGTCGGTAATATTTTTTTGTAAAAAAGCTTTTCATTTCTTACTTTTTAGTGGGTTGGTATGTAATTCACTTAAGTTACAATAGGCATAAGTCAACTGCTCAAATCCTTTTACAAAATATTGCTTGCCCCGATGCAGGGCCGTTAATTGTTCAGGAGTTCACTATCAGCTATATTATATTTTGTTATAGTAGTTTAACGAGAATGAAGTGCTACTCAATACCATATTAAAGTAACTGAATCGAAAACTGAAATATTGAATAGGTCTGCTCGTCATTTGTGGTCTTCATCAACAGTTCCACTTCACCAATTGGGGTTTTGTTAAGAGTAAATGCACGAATCACTGTGAAATATACCTAAATCATTGTAGGTGTGCCTTTGATATTTTAAGAGTTCCCTCGATTTCTCCAGCATTCCATCATCAAATTGTGATCGGATGGCATGATGGTCCTATACTAACTTGGAAGTATACCCATTCAAACACAAAAATAATTTTTCAAATCGGTTCAGCTGTCTTTGCGTAATCGGTAAACAAACTTCGTTGCTATCATTATGTATGTATATACTCTCAAAAACACCGATCGCCGAGAAAGCGGCATATTCTGTCAAAGTCCGAACTAATATGTACCTACAGCGGCAATAACATTTAACAACATACTTTAGGCAAAGTCGAAATAAGGTCTATTTTACTTTTTTATTAGTCCATTTGACAGCGTTTATAAAGGATATTGGCACAGTAAAAATATGTATAGGTAAGTATACTTTAACTTCACTGTGATATAGGGTTGGATACCTATTGGAATCCTTTTTATTATTATGTATGTACTGATTGAATCCGCGAATAAAGAAATCTTTAGCTGCGAATATAGGAATTGGGTCGCATTTTTTTATCCGTAAATAGTGAAAACACAATTGAAAGAAGCTCGAATATGGAACTTTTACTGTATGGGTAATTACTTAGTTAATTTCTGATAATATTGTGTGTTTACAATAATACTTAGTGTTTTTATCTTCATTACGGTAATGTGATAAGTTCAATTAAACATTTAATGTATCTATAAGTAAGTAAGACTTACTAACGAGTTACGATAACAATAAATATCGTTGTTATTATTATGCATAAGTTCACGGTAAGTAAAATGACGACGGCGCGGCGTTTTAAAAGATAACGAAGAAGACCCATTTGATCTTTGCATGTATCTATACGACTCATTTTTTTTGGTAAAGTGATATCATTAATATATAAAACAACAAAAATTCCAACTTATTTTCAGCCTGTACCGGTCCACTGCTTGACATAAGCCCCTAATTTAATTGCCACTGGGCGGGCCGCCGACGGTATAACAAATTCCGGCGTCCAGTTTGCAAAGGTGCCGAGTGATACACGGTGGATTTTTGGGGGTGCAAACCCCACACTATCTCCATGTCTTCCCCAGACGGTGAGGGTGTTCGTAAGGTTTTTTTCCCGCCACATAAAAAAAGAGGCCGCTGCTAATTTAGGTAAGTACGCCACAACATCCGGTCCTCCAATTCATCCCAGCGATCTTATCTAAGTCGTCGGTCCATCTGGCTGGGGGTCATCCTACCGCAACGTTACCGAGTCAGGGTTTCCACTCTAGTACCTACCTAGTCGTTTGCTAGAAGGGTCCGTGATTTGTAGCAACCATAGTGACCCACCACATGGAAAGATCAACGAGGTTAAGCAACGCATCTATGAAACGGCAGTGGTAATACCGGTTCAAAGGTGAGTGACCGCGCCAAGTGACAACGAACGGTCTGACGTCTGATCTCTCTTTGAATGTAGAATCACGGCTTATCATAGCTTCGGCAATCACGGCTTTAGTGCCCTGAACTAGGGATGAGCAATCCGCGGCCTGTGCCCTGGGCGTCTTAAACGAACGTTGAAAGGGGCGCCTAATGCTATGTTGGAAATGGCGCCATACTTTGCAATAGCAGTGTGACGTGCTTATAGTGCTACGCAAAGCCATATTAAAGTAATCGAATCGTAAACCGTGAAATATTGAATAGTCTCTAGTCATCTGAGGTCTGAGGGAGGTAGGTAAATACACGAACCACTATGAAATATACCTAAATCACTATAGGTCTGCCTTTAATATTTGAAGAGTTCCTTAGATTTCTCCGGGATCCCGTCATCAGATCCTGATCTAATAGCAATGGGACCAATTTGGAAGTATACCCTTTCAAACACAGAAAGAGTTTTTTAAATCGGTCTAGCCGTCTTAGCGTAATCGGTGAACATACATAAATAAAACCATACATATTGAAGAACATAGAACCTTCTACTTTATGAATAATGTAAACTAGCTACCACGCGCAACTTCGTCTGCGTAAATTTTCCCCGTTTTTGCAACATTTCTTATTGCTACTCCGCTCCTATTGGTAGTATCTTGATGTTATATAGCCTATAGCCTAACCGACAGTGAAAGAATTTTTCAATTCGGATCAGTAGTTCCTGCGATTACCGCGTTCAAATAAACAAACAAACAAACTCTTCAGCTTTATAATATTAGTATAGATAATCACCAATTTTCTACCTTATCCTCTATTACATCGTATTTATGGAAGTTATTGATGTCATTTTACTCATTAGGTAACTTACCTAACTGACTTTCAATATTACTATTAAGATTTTTGATACCTACTTACCTCTAATATTAATGAAATAATCTTCTGAAAACACACAACGGCTACAGCCTGTTTAAAGGTAGGTTTACTTGACCGGTGATAAGTAAAAATGCCCCCTCTTTCCCCTCAATTGGGATCCCCAAATCATCCCCTGGTTACACTAATTTGGCCCGTATTTTATGAAATAAGTACCTACTTACCTAGGTACTCCAATTCCATAGACTTTCTGGTTTTACGACATTTTCCTTAATGGTTTAATTACATAAATACCTATATTATTAAATAGATAATAGATAGAAAGGCAGATACCTAATGAATCATGTGTTGTCTTCGTATATCACCAAATTTCGTAAACGAGATAGGGATTCAAAATGCCCGTAATCCATTGGTCTACGTTATCGTCATCGCCCTTTCTCTATCAGATAAACGATACCGGTTAACTCATATCAGCAGTTAACGCATCACTCACAATATTTTTGTAACATGATACACCTATTCTTAGACATTTAAGTAAAAAAATAACTTTAAATATTTAAAAAAAAAGTGATTCGAATAAAAAAAGAATTGCGTGTTATTTTAGTTCGTAAAGAGGTCGATTGTGAAATTCAAGACAATGGCTTTTGAGCTACCAAGATATAGAAAGTGTTGTTGTTTATCTTTGAGGACTGGGTCGCTTATTATAGGATATGTTTCGATTGTAAGTAGTTTTGTTTTTTTTATTTATAATAAAAATTTTAGCTAAAAATATAAAAAAATGCGCCTAATCATTTTTTATAGCAAATTGACATTAACGTAATTATAATAATTTGATAGGGGTAGAGGTTATTCCATTTATCTTTAAACCCAGTTGTTTAATAGAAAAACACAGGAAATTAAAAGTAATTGTAAAAAACAAAGTTTTATTAATGATCACTTCAAATTTTATAAGATTAGAAAATAGAGATAGAATAAATAGGTAGGTACGGATTTAGCTGTATGATTAATATTTTTATGGGATAAAATTCTGTGTCATATTTACCTAATGATAACAATTTATTGCAGTTGATTATGTATTTACTATTTACGGAACTTAGTATTGATAAATTCCATAGTGACCTAAATATCTT
Organism: Herminia tarsipennalis; assembly: GCA_945859575.2. NCBI lineage: Eukaryota > Metazoa > Arthropoda > Insecta > Lepidoptera > Erebidae > Herminia > Herminia tarsipennalis. Next base: position 4,510,398 of record OX243844.2, on the reverse strand, counting down.
GTTCAGGCTAAGCTTGATTCATAGAAAAATTTAACCTTATACTTTTCGCTAGATGGCGTTGTCCTTAATATTATTTGTCTCAGTGTTGCCATAATTAAGACATTACTTCTTCTACTACCAAAAGCAACAATTAATGTTTCAGCTATCAGTGGTATTTTGTCGTTTACATGCTAAAAATATCAATCTTCACACACAGGGCTGTGCAATTATAAACCTCAGCAGCGCATTTGCCACCATGTATAATACATAATGTTATTTATTATTTCAGATCATAGCCCTCTTAGCTCTCTCCTCAATATCCTGGTTCATCTACAGAGTAGTAACATTTGTGGATACTCACAAGGACAAACCACAGTCGGAACATTCGCCTGGTGCCATGAAGCAGACCGCAGTGGATCTTTACATATCGTTGGCGTACTCCCTCCTAGTGTATCTTTATTACCTCATATTTAGTTTTATATTGGTTATCGGAGCACACAGGGTGAGTAATTTACATCAGAATCTAAAGGTTCTGAATTATGGTAGTGAGAGGGTTTATACCACTTTCAGTACCTACAAAGAATGACTATTATACTGGGTATATAGGTACCCAGTGGGTATAGGATGATGTAGGACAAATAGTACCTGTGGAAAAGCCATTTTTAGGGAATAGGTAATGAAGGTGGTATTACCCTACCCCTGTCGGTGTCTGCTCCAACGTAATACGAGCTACTCACATTTGACCGATGTTGGGGGTAAAATGCCTTTTAAGCACTCAAAAGGGGTAATGAGATCAAAATAGCTGGGAACTACTGCTCTGGTGGGTATATTTATACCGGTAGGAGTAGATTCGATTTCCACCGAGGATCTTTTAATCTTTGCGTGTTGAGCACGATTATTTGGCGAAGGAGTCATGTTTATTTAGGTATATGTATGTACATTAAAATAGTTACAATTAAAAATATAATTATAATTTATCTATACTAATATTAAAAAGCGGAAGAGTTTGTTTGTTTGCCTTGTTTGTTTGTTTGTTTGTTTAAACGCGCTAATCTCAGGAACTACTGGTCCGATTTGAAAAAATATTTTTTTGTTGGATAGCCCATTTATCGAGGAAGGCTATAGGCTATATAACATCGCGCTACGACTAATAGGAGCGGAGTAGCGACGTGAAATGTTGCAAAAACGGGGAACATTCACGCATACGAAGTTGCGCGGGACAGCTAGTAATAAATACAATCGTATTTATAATTTTTGCCTAACTATAATAGTTTGGGATCTAATTATAAATCAGTATGTATACATATATCATAATCCTGATCGAATCTATGATACAAGGGTCTAAAATTTACATTCCGCTAGGTTGGAAAATATAGATACCTTACTCCAGTTTTTTTTTTCAGAACAAACCCTCATACCTGAGACTCTACTATAGGGCAACTCGGATTTTATTTGGGATGGGAGTTGCAATGATTATAATTACAACAATTTTCATAGGAATTTTAGCAGCTGTTGCAGTATTAAAATGGGTTTGTAAGTATAACAACGACTTTTTGATAACTTTTTTAATATTTATTAATAATTTCAACAGAATTTTATAAATACCTGTAAAAGTATTATTTGTAGGCGTTGACACAAAATACCCAAAAGGTAACCTTCATACCTACTCTACCAATCTCGGAACGGCTTTCGAACAAAGTGATCCGAAGTGGTGTGAAATTCCGCGTCCGTGACGATGTCTATATGGGCATTGCACCAGCGAGATACGTCCACAGATTAATTTTTAATATACTAATAACCTCCAGCTCTTGGCTGAAGTTTTGAAAAAAAAAAAAACAAATGTACCTTCAACACCTACATTTGTCACGCAACCATTTACCACACAAATGAGAGACCCCGAAGTAAAATCATTTCTTTATCAGGTTTAAGGCCTAAGTCTCACAATAAACAACGATTTCACTCCAGTAAAATAGTCTGTAGGTGGTAAAGGTCATAACTTCAAAACCAAATGGTAGATGATTAGGGGTAAATATATTTAAAAAATCTAAAACTGATATTACAAAGTTATTTAGTGATAAGCAAAGAAGCCACGAGCGGAAGGTTAATGGTGTATTACAAATCATCCTGTATAAGGTTACCTTTTGTACTCAGCTTAAAAATACAGTGCAGCTTAAAAATACAGCATTAACTTTAATAGTTAAGAAATACTAGCTGTCCCGCGCAACTTCATTTGAGTAAATTTTCCCCGTTTTCGCAACATTTCTCTTATCTGCTCCGCTCCTATTGGTCGTAGTGTGATGTTATATTGCCGAGTAAGAGAATTTTTCAATTCGAATCAGTAGTTCCTGAGATTACCGCGTTCAAACAAACAAACTTCAGCTTTATAATATTAATATAGATAGTAAGAATAGTGTAGCAGGAGAAAGGATTATGAAACAATCAACGCTTACTAAAACTACTTCAATGCCTTATGGACGCTCTAGCCACGCCAGGGTCCTTAATCACGTTTTTTCCGTTTTCGCGGCAAGCTCGTGCAAACTGTCAAATTTTTTCCTAATGGGAAATAGAGAACTGCGCTTAGAAATACATCAACGCGCATGCGTGGTGGACATCTTTGAGCGCACCGCGCGCTTGCACCAGTTCGCACGGGCTTGCCGCGAAAACGGAAAAAAAGAACGTTAATAAGGACCCAGGCGTGTCAAATGGAATAATTGCCCCCCCCCCCCCCTTACCCCCTCCTCAGAACATGATCTTGGATCCTGCACCAAATTCTCTGTTAACAAAGTAATATAAGTCTGTAAAGAAACAGTATAAATTTATCATTATTTTCTGACTTTTTCGTTTATTTGCAGTCACTCTACTTTTCTGTTTGGTGATCGTCAGAAGTGCTTACCTTGAAATGGAGGAGACTCAAAAACGGCCAATCGATCAAAATATGACTGAATTAGAACTACAGCCACAAGGACAACAACAGCAGGCACCATTGATGGCTTGATTGAGAGTGTACAAAAATTGCACCCGATTGCACCTATTTTAGAAGTTAAATTTTACCTAGTTACGAATAGATTTGTGTTACTTTACTATTTTATTACATTTTGAAATAGAGTTAGTTTTAATCACTTAAGTTTATATTTTTTTGTCCTTGGTAAAAGACTTGGACCGCGCCATCCCATTTGTCTGCAAAGCATGAAAGAGAGAAAAAACTTGTGCGGCCCCGTCTCTTCGACAGGTATTGTCCACAACTCAGATTATAATAAATAAATATGATCGACGTGGCGTCATTAAGAAGATAGACAAGGATAGTAATTAATTACGTTGCCAATGAAAAAGAAAAGTATGAAACTTTTTTTTGGCCATATCATTGTAGCCGGTTTCTTCTGTTTGGCCTACTGTGGCGAACAATGAAACTTTGCCAAACAAGTTAACGCAAGTTATGTTTAATCGAATAATTTTGTGTATTTCACTAATTGTTTGTGTACTGAGGTAAAGGACTCGTTAAAAATAGTTTAATTAAGTGTGAGGAATATGGGTAGCTCTTCATCATCTTAGCATCTTATGCTGTAAGAGCCGCAGTGAAAGGAAAACCAAATTAATCACATTTCATTCGTAAGTATTACAATCTAGTGCTTATTTTACATCGCGATTAGTTAAAGATGCTTTGAAGTGATCCTTTGATTGAATTATTATGTTAATATTGCAATTATAGCCTCAAAGTAAAACATTGTAGTGATGCCCACTTTTCGAGTTCAATTTTTCCCAATCCTAGTCTCTAATGTTTTAAATTTAACTCTAAATCCTAGTCCACAATGAGCGTCAGCATCAATTTCGATTTGATTATTTAACTTTATATTTGATTTCATACAAGAACGATATATTACGATCTAAAAAGCTCAAGACTTAGTTACCTACTAAGATTTTTTACTGAAAACTATACCTACATAATAATGAGGATTACATTGTAGTTAGTTAATTGTCATTTTTTTTTTCTTTGTTCTTATATCTGTAATGGGAAATAACGAGGTCTCTCTCACTGAATTTTTTTGAGCTTATAGGTACATGAATGAAACGATCACGGGAACTTTTAACTAAAAATAAACAGTAAACACATGCACTTCAAAAATTGAGCTATATGTGGTTTAAATATTTGGCAATCACTGTTAATAAACCTGTTTTTCCTAATATGTTCCCTTTTAATTAAGAAAGAAAAAATTGTGTTTTTATTATTATTTTTTTATCAAACAAACCTTGAAAATAATGTAATTTTGAAAAATTTAAAGATTTATAATATACAGTAAGTGTTGTATTTTAATTTATGTTACAAAACGAAGATATACTTTGCGAAAGGCGACAGAATGACTTTAGTTGCTAGCCGTTCGTCGGAACTGGTTCTGGTTGATATTTAGTCGAAGTAGTGTAAACCACTGTCCACTATAAATAAGTACTTTATTACAATTAAGTAGTCCTTTTGTGACATTTCTGAAAACTTAGCTGCGCATTTTACACAAAAGTTCTTCATTACATGCGCATTTTACACATAAGTTAGTCAAGAAATTACATAATACAGGCAATAGAGGATTTATTGTGAGTTACTTTTTTTAGATAGGTTCAGTAAGACGTACTGAATACGCGAATACGTACGCGCTTAAACTAATGCGCTTTTAGTAATACAACGAGTACAAGGTGAAATGTACACATTTATAAATAAAAAGATTTAACTGACTGTGATCCTATGATTACAATTAAGACCTTTGATACTTTTTCGTTGAAACATGTATTCATAATTTAAAAAATATAGAAGTATATCGAGCTGAATTCTAACTGCCAAAAGTTTAAAGAAACGGGAAGAAGAAAGTACATACGTCTGCTGTATTGGATTTTTTACAAAACTGACATTGACACGGCCGGAGCTACTGTGCAAAATATTTGTTTTGTTGGAGCAGTAATAATACTTAGTTTTAATATACAACTATCAATACTTGTTCGTCGTAGTAGTTCTAGGACATACTTACCCTTGTGCTACCATCTCTAAATTATAATTTCCTCATTTTTCATCACATTCTGGTTAGACGTTTATCAAGGCTTAATACTAACCCCGAGGCCGAGGGGACCATCTCCCCCCGATACGGTTGTTTTGTGAACCGAAAATCTTGTTTTGTATTCAATTTCTTGGCACCCCCGGTGTCAGGCGAAACGAATGCAAGCCCCCCTCATTCTAAGCATATTAAATCCGGCACTGCCATTTACCTCTCAGAATGAAATCTTAGATCCGCCCATGTAAGGCAATAATCTTAAAGTATTAATAGCTAAGTGTGAACATGTTCATAATAATGTGTGGTGAGCTTTATTGTTGTGTTTTAATGATATTTGTAGTCTGAAATGCGCTTTATACCAAAAAATATTGGATGGTCGATGATTGGATTAAAAAGTGACAATACAAACAGTAGGTACTAGCAACATTAATAAGAAATGTCATTAGTTTATCCTACAAAATAAAAAAGTACGGCTTAAAGCGCCTGTCATTTTGAATTTCTATCTCTAACGTCCTCTAACACACGCAACTGTGCCTAAAAATATCGTCATCTCTCTTGGACACTACCTTTGTTTGACAGTTAATCTCAATCTCTTTAATTTTATAGTGTAGTACTTCCGAACGTTGCGATGTGATCGTGTTCTATCCTTGGATTTTCTTTGTATTTATTGGAAAGAAGCAATGAAATTGCAATAATTAGGCTTATAATTGAAAAAATAATAATGTCTAGTAAATATACGCAAAGCAGTAGTGTAATCGCAGCTCAAAATCAGGTTTGTAAAAGGAGGACGGCGAATTTCTTTAGAGGCTAAAATCTTCAAATATGTATGTGTTTGTTATTGTTAAAAATACACAGATTTAAGCAAAACGTGCTTTTTATTTCTTGTTTTTAAGCTGGTACAATGGATAAACGAAGCGGGGATGGCAGAAAGCGGCCGAAAGGGCGACTTGTTAAGAAAGATCATAGAAGTACTGTTGCACCAGTGTGCGCAAATGATACCTGTGTATCTAGAGCATATTCTTAGTTTAGCAAGCGACAAATCTACGGATGTGAAGAAACAGGTTATCGCGTTTATCGAGGAGTTGAGGTGAGGATAATGCATGAAAATAGTACATATATGATTTCATAATATTTGTAAATAAAATGCAAGTTTGATTTACAAATAACGATCCATTGATTAGCAGTAGTTCTTGAAGGCTATTTCCAGAACTTTTAAAGCATAAAAAGTAAAGAGAATGTGGAGGGTAACAGTTTAAAACCCTCTAAAGTGGTGCTAGCATATGTATAGTCACCAATTGTTTCATTCTCTAATTGTCACTGCATACTATGTTATACAGTGACATGCATGAGACAGTGATTGGTATTAATGTACAGTACGATCAACGTAACTAGGCCGGACTGAAGTAGGCGACAAGTGGTTGCGCAGATGCATTTTTTAGAAGTAAATGGTGACAGGAAGTGGGGGGCGGCGGCGGTAACTAAACCAAGAGGATTAGAGATGCGATTACGCATTACATTGTCATAATTAGTATTACTAATTCATGTTTTTTTGTGATTATTTTGGTAAAGAAATTGTTTTTCAAAGATTCTTTATTATTTACTGTAACTGTTTTAAATTTAAACTTTTATGCACTCATTTAAGTAGTGTTTGTATATTGTTAAATTAAAATGTTGTTAGTATTTGTAATCGATTAATCGTTTTCGTAAGTAATTTTAGGGTCGCATCTCTATGACATGCGTGAAAGTGATAAAAACCTAACTTCAATCCGGTCAAGATACGTTGATTGTACTGTAGCCAGTGACAGATCCAGGATTGTTGTTGGGGAAGGCTTGGATTGTTGTTTGGGGAGGGCTTGCATCACTTACATGAATCAAATGATTTTGGTGGGCAGTTGTAGACAGATTGAAGCATGCCTATTGAAGAATTAGTTACCTTGTAACTACTGTAGCACTACCAATATTCAATGCATTTCAATGGACACTTTGATATATAATGTATAAATGGATTTGGATTATCTATACCTACGTTATCAATCATATTCTTAGTTGCTCACAATCTTTGGAACTGTAAACATGGCAAGTAAGAGAAAATCAATGTGTATTGACAAAAAAGTTTTACTGATACATTTTTAGTGATGAAAAATTGTGAGACCTATATCATAGTTATTGGGCTATCGCCGCTTCGGTTTTTGTTTTTACAGGACTTAGCTCCACTTAGCTCCTTAATCCGACTATTGCTGGTCAAAAAAAGCTAGGGCTAATTAATCCAATCAAATGGGATGTATTTCTCTTTGTTTTACAGGCATCCGGGCATAAATCTTTTAAAGTTATAACCATTAACCACTATCCCTTTCATAGTACAGTTACAAATCTCCTTATAGACATGTTCTCTACATGTACACAGAATATGAAGAATACAGAAGGCAACTTTTATACCTACTTCACTCGAGTGACAAACATAGACATCATTGTCATCATTCATAGATATAAAACTCCATCTTGTAAAGTTATGTGTTGTACCATGTAAAACAAAGTACGATTTGTAGAGGGCCCTAAGTTTACAACATGTTACCAATATCTATTAAAGACATAAATGATGAACTGCTAAAAAAAGCTTCACAAGTTGCTTACAGACAAATGCTTCTATTTGGTCCAAGAATGTTTTGATGACATGTCACATGACTGTTATAAATGATTTATAATGAAAACTAGTTTTCCCGTTTTTGCAACATTTCTTATTGCTGCCCCGCTTCTATTGGTCGTAGCGTGATGTTATATAGCCTATAGCCCTCCTCTATAAATGGGTTATCCAACAGTGAAAGAATTTTTCAATTCGGATCAGTATTTTCTAAGATTACTGCATTCAAACAAACAAACTCTCCAGCTTTATAATATAAGTATAGATTAGAGACATTTGTAATAGTTATACTTTTAATTTTAATTGACTTTAACTACTTTGTGGCGAAGACTGCCTCTGTGGCGCGGTGGGAGTGTGTCCGACTGCTACGCAAGAGGTCGTGGGTTCGATTCCCACACGGGACACCACTTTGTGTGATCCACAAATTGTTGTTCCGAGTCTGGGTGTATTGTGTCCGTGACTTGTATGTTTGTAAAGTCCCCCGCGACACAGGGCTTCTACCCTACTGCGGGAGTCGTCTTTAAAAAAAAAAAAAAAAAAACTTTCCTTTATTTTTTATTATTATATTAATGTAATTTTTAATAAATATTGCATGCCCGAATGGTGGGACATCGCTGAGCTGATTTAATAGTATATTAGTGGCATTTATGTAATAATTGTATATTTAATTTTTGATTCCATTTTAATTGATTTTATTATTATTCATTTTCTATTATTATTTTAAATATTGTATGCCCAAATGGCGGGACATAGCTGAGCAATTTTATGATTCAGAATCAAATTGATTGATTGATTGAGATATGAATCTAAAACTACATTGCTGCACTTTGCTTTTACTAAGTCTATGTGTGCATACGTCATGAGCATTATTTACTTAGTTTGTTTTCTGTACTCAGTATTCTGTGACACGTCAATTACAGGCCCCATTAACCTGACCTCTCACTTTTCATTTATTTACAGCAACAATCACTCGGAGCATATACCTAAGATCATTGCACAGTTAAGGCTGCTCGTACAGGACTCAGTAGTAGCAGTACAAAAGAGAGGCATTCAAGCTTCAAGTATTGTGTACAGAAACACTCTAGTATGGATATGCAAGGGAACGGCCAGTGTCTCGGACATGCAATATGTTTGGGAGAACATTACGCAGTTGAAGGTATGTAAATTACACAGTTGTATCTTAAAATGTATTAACTTATTTAGTCAACTAGTTTATGCTTGCGGCTTCGCCCACTTTGATGCCATATTTATCGCGGGCTTTGAGCGCGGCGACCGAATCAAGAAATTCCGTAACAAAAATAAAACCTAACACCCCCCACTCCGTATGTAACTGTAACTTAACGTATATGTATATGGTACGACTGTACGAAGCTCGCACGGATCGAGACGAGCTGCTCCGTAATGTAATGAAAAGAAAGAAAAAAAATATATAATTATTTATAATTGCATAAGTTAATAAAAAATGCCTAAACTGACTGACTGACTGACGATGTTCCCACAGGAATGGTCAAGATACCAAAAATCTATAAGCTATACTTAATAAGCTCTAAACTAGGGTCGTCGCAAGAAAACAATTACATGAATTATTTGATATGGTCATCTACATTTATTACCTACCGCGCAACTTCGTCTGCGTAATTTTTCCCGTTTATGGAAAGCACCCATGCTTATTTGATTACCCACAGCTCTTAGTCCTCAACATGATAGACAGTGAAAATGAAGGCATCAGGACCCACTCTATCAAGTTCTTGGAGGAGGTGGTATTACTTCAAACACCTGGCGAAGGCGGAGCTGATGACTTCAGCCTGGACAACTTACCGTCCCACCTGCCTTTTATAAATAGACGGGCATTGGATGAGGAGTCTGAGTAAGTCCTTATTTTAATTTGTAGAATGTTTTTCTTTATTATGTCACGAATGTGCCATACAGGCATAAAGCAAGCCTGATTTGGAGGCCTGTAACTTTGGGGATAGACGTACATGGAAATGGAGACCGTATTGCAACGGCCGTGGTCACGGGTAGACTGAGGCCGTTGCAATACGGTCGAAACGTCGGGCAATAAACAAGGTTAAATTATTAAACCTTAAATTATTCACGCGATTAAGACCCGTAATATATATATTTCCATAATGTGTACAAATCGCGAAAGTTTATCAACATTTATACATGGAAATACTCAGATGTTTTTGGGCATGAGCTTGAGCCGTACTTCTCTCATTCTGGATCCATTACCATACCGTAGTAGTATGAAAACAAAAAATAAAATAATATTGTGCTCTATTTTCCATATAAATTTCCTTAAAGTCCATATTTTCGCCGCTGCCGCTCTTTGTACAGCGATATGTTTATTTGTATGCAGGCAAAAAACAATTGGCAGCCATGATCTCATGAATCATTTTCTTATTAAACTTTCAGGCACATATTCCAACTATTGGTAAAATTCCACAACTCCCAACACATATCAAGTGTTAACCTAATGGCTTGCATGACAACACTATGTCTACTCGCAAAATTCAGACCGAAATTCATGCCTCGGGTCATACAAGCCTTAGGCGACCTACACACGACTTTACCACCAACACTCTCTCAATCACAAGTGAATTCGGTGAGAAAACATCTTAAAATGCAGCTTGTAAACCTGATAAAGCATCCATCATCGAATGACATGGTACCACATCTAACTCAGCTTCTCTTAGACATTGGAATGACGACGCAGGAAATTAATAAGGCAATACCGAAAGAGAAAAGAAATAAGCGTTTAGGAGAAATCAAGAATGGTGACACACCAGCGAAACGGTTTAGGGTCGATTCCCCTCAGAGTAACAGCCAAGGAAGTGACAGCAATAGTCGTAGCGACTTTAATATATATGACGATGACAGTCAGTCAACATCTGCGCCGGTTGTAACCAAACAAACTGCTACAGAAGACTCAATATTCGAAGGGTTAAATAACGTTGATAATGTAGTTAATCTAGTAACGCATACACTAGTGAATCATCTACCGAATGATATGCCAGAAAATTTTGTGAGCGTCTACAAATGCATTCCGAATGCTGGGTCTAAAGTTCAGAAGAAAAATCTGGCGAAAATGATGCTATCGTTGATTAAAGGGGAGCCTGTAGTTGCGCCGGTACCGCCGCCAGCTCCCATCCCTCCTCCAGCTCCTATACCTCCTCCAGCGCCAGTTGTCCAACTTACTTTAACAGATTTGGCGGCAAAAATACCTTTGCTAAGAGAAGATGATGAAAAAGTCACTCTGAAAAATGCTGTGGCGAAATTGCAAGAGTCTACAAAGGCGGACAGACAGATGGAAAGCGCTGTCTCTAAATTAATGGAAGAAACCAGGTCTGAGCATCTGAAAGAAGAAGAAAGAAAGCAAAAGGAAAAAGAGAAACCAGTGCCGCCGCCAACTCCAACTGTACCAAAGCTCAAACAAAAAGTAAAACTTTTAAAACTGCAAGAGATTACGCGTCCTATTCCTAAAGAAATAAAGGAAAAATTGATACTTCAGGCTGTTGCTAGAATTCTTAAAGCTGATACAGATGCCGCAATTGGTGGAGCGGCTAATATTCGGGCGAAATTTATAACTCTATTCGCGTCAAGTTATACTCCTGAACTACGGGACTTGGTACTGAATTATATATTAGAAGATCCAGTTAATAGGATTGATTTGGCTTTGTCTTGGTTGTATGAAGAGTATGCTTTCATGCAAGGTTTTAACCGGCATCCAGTGACTCTTCAGCCGAAACTTAATGAGAAACATGATCAGAATTATAATCAGTTGTTATGTGGGTTGATTACTCAGATTTGTGAAAGTGGGGATCCTGTAATGGAGGGGGCGAAGGATATGTTGCTAAGAAAGGTTTTTTCTGAGTGTCCAGTTGTGACGGATGAAGCTGTGGATTATCTGAAGCATTTGGTTACTGAAGAAAAGATTGCGCTGTTGGCATTGGAATTGTTGGAAGAGCTTTGTATTATGAGGCCACCGCGAGCTCATAAGTTTGTGACGGCATTGCTGAGTCATGCTTGTGAGTATACTTTTTTTATTGATATTCTTATCTATAATAGTACTAGCTGTCCCGCGCAACTTCGTATGCGTAATTTTTCCCCGTTTTTGAAACATTTCTCGTCGCTTCTCCGCTCCTATTAGGCGTAGCGCGATGTTATATAGCCTATAGCCTTCCTCGATAAATGGGCTATCCAAAAAAACAATTTTTCAAATCGCACAAGTAGATCCTGAGATTAGCGCGTTTAAACAAACAAACAAACAAACTCTTCCGCTTTATAATATTAGTATAGATTATAAAGCTGAAGAGTTTGTTTGAACGCGATAATCTCAGGAACTACGGGTCCGAATTGAAAAACATCTTTTACTGTTAGATAGCCTATTTATTGAGGAAAGGTATAGGCTATTTATCATCACGCTACGACAAATAGGAGCGGAGCAGCAATAAAAAATGTTGCAAAAATGGGGAAAATTGACGCAGACGAAGTTGTGCGGGTCTGCTAGTACAGTATAAAATTAAGTCGTTTTTCGCGCTTAGATCTTCCAAGCTGATTTTAATGTGGTTTTAACCATCAGTTAGACAATTTCTTCCTGCTGGTTAATTTGTATAATAAATAATACATGCATTATGACTGCCTCTGTGGCGCGGTGGGAGTGTATTTGACTGCTACGCAAGAGGTCGTGGGTTCGATCCCCACCCAGGATAAAACTGTGTGATGAGCACGATGGTTTATTCTGTGTCTGGGTGTTTTTACCTATAATATGTATATATTTAGAAATATCTAAGTATGTTTATCAGTTGTCTGGTTTCCATAGTACAAGCTCTGCTTAGTTTGGGATCAGATAGCGTTGTGTGAGTTTCCCAAGATATTATTATTATTTGCGTGTAGAAACCGCTAATTGATAACAACCCTTTATTTCCTTTTTAAATTTATAATTTTATTGGTGTCAGAATCGCCTAATTATTATATTCATTTGTTATATTTAGGATGGTTTTAGGGTTCCGTACTCAAAGGATAAAAACGGGACCCTATTACTAAAACTCCACAGTCCGTCTGTCTGTCACCATGCTGTATCTCATGAACCGTGATAGCTAGACAGTTGAAATTTTCACAGATAATGTATTTCTGTTGCCGCTATAAAAACGAAATAAAATTAATATTTAAAGGCTCCCATACAAAAATCATGATTTTGCCGTTTAGTTTAGTGTCTAATGTTGTTAAAGATAATGGTATAGAATCCTTTGTGCCCGAGTCCGACTCGCACTTGGCCGGTTTTATACTTAATGCGATCGCAATATTACTATTTCAGTGAACGAAAACGAGGAAATACGCGATGTTGCTATTAAATCGGCTGTCAAGATTTACACGCGTTGTTCAGATTCAACTCGCAACGTCATTGAAAAGAATGCATTATTGTATTTGGGCTTCATATCTTTGAATAATCCTCCGCCGGAATTGTGTGACCCTAGGACCGGAAGAGGTGTATGGACTGATGATTTGTACAAGATTTGTCTGAATTTAGTGATGGAACTCTACGCGGTGAATGAAGGTGAGTAGAACGAGTTGAGTTTCTTATTTGATCCTACGAGCCGGTTCGAAAGACCAAATAACACCTTATTCTGATTGGCTTGCTCGTCTAGTGGTTAGTGACTGAATGTTAAGCCGAAGGTCGTGGGTTCGACTCCCAGGATAAAATTTTGTGAGCGCGATTGTTTATTCTGTGTCTGGGTGAAATTTATCTGTGTCAGTATCTTACGGGAAGTAGCATATCGGGTTTTCTTCGAGTTTCCCTCTCTTCGCACTGTTTATGTTTGCGTTGTATTGTCCCTTAGTCGCATCTTACGGACACCCTTAGGATGAGATGGGGTGTTGTTGTTTGTATTCTTACTCCGTCAACAAGCGGTTATCGCAAACTGACATGGAAATCGGCACCATTTTCTATAAAACATGTTTCGACATTCCATGTCCATGAGCAATGAAATCGGAGAAAACGGCGGTTGCCTAATGGCTAAGGCATCGGTCTCGCAATCGTGAGGTCGCGGGTTCAAATTCTACCCATTAAACTACCGATGTTAACTCACTCCTAACACAAGTCTTTGAGCTTAGTTGGAGGGGTGAACAAGATTGCTAGTAATGTGGTACCCAATCCCACATTGCCAGTTATCTATATAAAAAAAAAATGTGTGGCACTCGGGACTGCCGCGGTAAAGCTATTGCATAGCATTTTTATAAACTTTAGCAATTAAAAAAAAATATATTTTTTTTTTAATTAAAAAAAAATCTTTTTTAATTTTTTTTTAATTGTTTTTTTTAATTAAAAAAAAAACATTTTTTTTAAAGAAAAAAAATTAAAAACATTGTTTTTTTTTAATTATAAAAAAACAATGTTTTTAATTTTTTTTCTTTAAAAAAAATGTTTTTTTTTTAATTATAAAAAAACAATGTTTTTAATTTTTTTTCTTTAAAAAAAATGTTTTTTTTTTAATTAAAAAAAACAATTAAAAAAAATTAAAAACATTGTTTTTTTTTAATTATAAAAAAACAATGTTTTTAATTTTTTTTCTTTAAAAAAAATGGTTTTTTTTTAATTATAAAAAAACAATGTTTTTAATTTTTTTTCTTTAAAAAAAATGTTTTTTTTTTAATTAAAAAAAACAATTAAAAAAAATTAAAAAAGATTTTTTTTTAATTAAAAAAAAAATATATATTTTTTAAAAAGTTTTTTTTTAATTATAAAAAAACAATGTTTTATTTGTTTTTTCTTTATAATTTTTTTTTTTAATTTAAAAAAAAGTCATTAAAAGTTCTGGTATTCATTGATAAATGGCAAAACTAAAAAGTATCACCGCGTGCCGGTCGGAGTGGAGTTAGGTTATTTTCGTTACGGAATTTCTGGATTCGGTCTCCACGCTCAAGGCCCGCGATAGAAGCTATGCAATAGCTTAAGAAATGTCTACATTCTTTGATCATTAATGATCATACCTATTTCAGATCTTATAATCAAAGTGGCACGTGTATACGGTTGTGCCGCTGCAGCTGCTAAACGCGTAGTACTACGAGCAGTGGAAGGGCCGGTTCGGGCCGTTGCAGGTGAAACACCGTCTCCCGCCATACTCGCACTCCTGGACGAGTGCCCGCCCGGAGCTGATACGCTCATCACTAGGCTCGTGCATATATATACTGAGAAAGGTAATATAATCTATACTAATATTATAAAGCTGAAGAGTTTGTTTGAACACGGTAATCTTAGGAACAACTGATCCGAATTGAAAAATTTTTTCACTGTTGGATAGCCCATTTATCGAGGAAGGTTATATAGCATCACGCTACGACTAATAAGAGCGGAGCAGCAAGGAAATATGTTGCAAAAACGGGGAAAATTAACGCAGACGAAGTTGCGCTGGTCAGCTAGTAATAATAATAAATATTTATTTAGGTACATAAATAAGATTGTAGGTTTACACAATGTTCTTAATTATGTTAGGCTTATGGTACTATTTTAAAATCTACAATAGTGATGTGGTTGAGTACTGTTCTCCTAGATAGGTTACAGGATAGCCTGTGGTAGGGATAAACAGTCCCGTTCCTTGGAATGGTTTGGTTTACAATAGCACGTGGTGTGGATTGGATGATTGTGTGATTTTTTTGGGTTTAAGATGTGTTTTTGATAGATTTAGATTATAAATAATGAAACGTAATGAAATTGTAAATTTTTAAATATCATTATTTCGTAAAACCAAATTAATGATTGTTTGAAATTGTCAAATTAATACCTACATACTACAAAAATAATACAATAATGAACTGTTTAAAAAAAAAAAACGAAATGAAGTAAGACGGTAGTTCTAAGTGTAAAGCTCATGAGAAGAAGCTGCCAAGAAACTCATGAACCACTCTTTTAAAATCAGCAGTTTTTCTTTACAGTAATAATTTCATTGAATGAACCAGTGTGTTTGGTGAATGTAAACGTTTAAACCACAATTGATCCGGCATCATCGCCGTCACCTATGTGCCAACCAACTTCGTCCAACCCTGACGAGTGGGGTCTACTTCAACTTATACAGAACGCTGCTCTACAAATACCTCAATAATAAAAAAATAACGCATGACGCGTGTACGAAGGGGCGGATCCAAGGGGAAGAAAAACGGGAGCAATCGCCTCCCCCCCTCCACCAGACTGCAACAGATTTTAAAGCTTTTATGCTCACACTTGACTACCGCTTCACTACATAGTATAAAACAAAGTCGCTTTCTCTGTCCCTATATCCCTATGTATACTTAAATCTTTAAAACTACGCAACGGATTTTGATGCGGTTTTTTTTTAATAGATAGAGTGATTAAAGAGGAAGGTTTATATGTATAATAACATCCATTAAATAGTGGAGAAATAAGGAGCGGAGCAGCAATAAGAAATATTGCAAAAACGGGGAAAATTTACGCAGACGAAGTTGCGCGGGTCAGTTAGTTAACATAATATATTACATCACGTTACGACCTATAGGTAGCAGCACTGAAAAATGTTGCAAAACGGGGAAAATTTACGCATACGAAGTTGCGAGGGTCAGCTAGTGAAATACTTATATAATAATGGTCTCGTAAGTGATGTTAGAAGATATATTTCATTTTTGTTTATTTTTTTTACAGCACCGCCCACTCCTGAACTGGTGTCGAAGATCCGTGAGCTGTACGCAACGAGGGTATCTGATGTCAGATTCTTGATCCCTGTACTCACAGGATTATCCAAAAAAGAGGTAAGGACTTCATATCAAATATATCAGTCGAGGAGTCAAAAATAATGTGTATTTTTTTTAAGGCAACATCAACAATAAGCAGGCTTTACAAACATACGGACATAAAATTCACCCAGACTAGAAACAGTGTTGGAATGGAATTTAGTAATTTGCACAGGCAGTCGCAATGCGGATGTTCACTGTCAAGTCAAATCAGTCTCTTTTATGAAATGTCTAAACAACAAGCTCTATAGAAATGTGTATGGAATAACAACCTATGATGTCATAAGTTCCTATTGTCAAATCATTACTTTTAATATTCGTTTTCATGCTTTTAAATTAAAAAACATGTTAAATTGTGGAAAAACTCTTCCTTTCAAAGCATTTTAAGACTTAATATTGTCTAATTTGTATAAAATTTTTATTTTTTTTTTGTAGTCAACTACCCAATTGACAAATATTGTACCATCTCTGTAATTTGTGCCATTACTCTTTAGTATAGAAAAAAAAAACTTGAGCTCAGACGCTCATTGTGAAAACATTCATAGGACGAAACTCTCTGGAATACATATTGATCAGGGACCTACCTTCATAATATGTATCTTGGTTATTCGATACCTATACTACTTCTACAATAAGCTCATTCGACATGGAAATTAATAGAATACATACTTTAAATTTTTAAGGATCAAATCAATGGAGCATTTGACTGTCAAGTATACAGGGTGCTTATTTTAATTTTATATATAATTTCATCATTGTTATTTTCATTCAACTTTGTTTTTTAGAGAATACTATTCATTAAACTAGGGCTTCCAATCCCGGTATTACGGGATCCCGCGCTGTTTTTGCAATCCCACTCTTGTGGGATTACGAGCGCGACATCAAGCGGGATTTGCGGGACTGCGGAATAACACACTTTAGACAGGATATTGTGATGTTCAAAATTATTTATTCTGTGACTGGTTGGTTGAGTTGTCCTAAGATATTATTTTACTATTATTTATTGCACTTGAGTTTAAGCCGAAGTGTGGAAGCCGAAGGGTCTTATTCTGCTGCTGTCTAGATTGCTTTTAAAATACATATACAGAAATTTGGCAGACGATGGTTTAGAACTTTATTTTTTTTTTTACAAAAATATCAAACTGACTACTGACCAAATATTCAAAGTTTAAATTAAGTTTGTCGACAGATGAAAATTAATGTTGTTGTTATTTTTGATCTCTCAAAGTGCAACTTGATTTATCTCTGAATAATAACAAAATCTAATGAAAGTGAAAATATTTTTTTTTTTTTTTTTTTAAACAACTTCTGCAGCCAAGAGCCCTCCGCGATACAGGGTTTGTATCTTACAAGCCGTGTATCACGGAGTTTTTGTAAAATTCCAATCACGGATACAAAGTACACTCAGACTAGGAACTTCAAATTGTGGATCGCGCGAGGCAGTCAAATACAATCAAGTCAATTATTACATTGTATCTTCCTTTTACAAACAGTATTAATTTAAATGCGGTATCCCGTAGATACCGGGATCTTCGGGATTAAAATGCGGTATCCCGCAGATACCGGGATTTTCGGGATTAAAATGGTTCAATCCCGCAGATACCGGGATTGCAGACAAGCTGCGTGATCGGAAGCCCTACTTTAAACTAAATGAATCTCCACTTAATTTATTTCCAGATAATTGCGGCGCTACCAAAGTTCATAAAACTGAGTCCTGTGGTCGTGAAAGAGGTATTCAACAAGCTCCTTGGTCTGCAAAACCCACATGAAGAATGTACACCAGGTAAGAATTTGGGAATAATAATTGGTTAATTTTCCGACCCCTACTCCGTCTAAATTCCTCTATAAATAATAGAATATAATAATATCTTGTTCCAACCTACACAACGCTATCTGATTCAATTCAATTCACTTAAGATGCAAAACAACTCTTGTGATACGTCGGCATTCTACATGTACATGTAATGCCAAGTTCGCAAACAATAGGTAAAGCCGGAGAAAAGAACATGGCAATAAAAACTCACGGCCTCTCTTTTAAATTGCCAATTTTACAATGTTTAAATGTTTATAAACTTGATATGGGGGTAAGGTGCTGCGACTAATATACTATACACCATGTTAAAGGACTGATGCAAATTGATCCTAAAATCTGAACCCAAACTAAGCACAGCTTGTACTATGGAAGCCAAACAACTGCTTAAATATTTCTAAATACATACATATTATAGATAAATAACACCCAGACACATGCTCATCACACAAAGTTTTATCTTGGATGGGGGATCGAACCCACGACCTTCGGCTTAGCAGTCAGGGTCACTAACCACTAGGCCAACAGTCCAGAGAATAGTTTTTTTTTATATAATATGAATTAGGAATACATTTAATAAATTAAAATAAGCATTACACACTACATACCGCAAATTAAAATACACAATAACACTACCGAGTATGTGACGCACTGTCGATATCAAACACAATTGGCTTCACAGATTAACTTATTGTGTTTCGTTTATTTAAAAGCTAGCAAAGTTAGCTTTATATATTGATGAGTATAGCTCATCACTATTATAAAGCTAACTTTTCTTCCCCATTTTACCCCCTTAGAGGGTGAATTTTCAAAAATCCTTTCCCTGTGCTTGAACTATGTGAACCCCTGAGCAAAATTTCAAATTTCTAACCCATATAGTTGACTTAATCGCGAAAGAATCGCGACAAACCTTTTATTAAACTGACGTTTCGATCGAATTGTAATTGAATTGTAAATTGCAATTCGATCGAAATGAAGGTCGAATTGCAATTCGTACCTTCAAATATTTTATTCGATTATTTTTTATTTATTTTGTTTATGTAAATCGGCGAGTTAAGATATACTATGTTATATAACTAGTCTTGATAATATTCCAATAAGTGTAAAAATCTCGAAAAGTTTAAAAACAATGAAGACTTTATATTTAGATTTAATCTTTAATACATTTATTAAATAAATAAAGCGCTTTCGGTTGGATCAACGAAACTCGGCCGGATTGAAGTTGGCGACAAGTTGTTGCGCAGATGCATTTTTTGGAAGTTAATGGTGACAGGAAGCGGGGGGCGGGGGCGGTAACTAAACCAAGAGAATTAGAGATGCGATTACGCATTACATCTACAACTCATGTTTTTTGTGATATTTTTTGTAAAAAGATTGTTTTTCAAACATTCTTTAGTATTTACTGTAGCTGTTCTAAATTTAAACTTTTATGAACTCGTAAATAGTATTTGAATATTGTTGAATTCATTTTTTTTTGTATTTTTAATCGATTAAACGTAATTTATCGTTTTAATAGTTTATTTTAGGGTCGCATCTCTATGACATGGGCGAAAGTGATATGAACCAATTTCAATCCGGCCGAGTTACGTTGATCCAACTATACCTTATTAGAATATAAATAAATATACTCTATTTTAATTTCAGTGTATAGTATAATGATCTGTAAGTAAATACGATGATTACATTTTGATTTAAAGGGATTAACAAGATTTTGTTTGCGTATGTATTAACAGGGCTAGCGAACTTAGTTTTTTTTTTCTTTTACTAATTATTTTTTGTGTGTTGTACTGACAATGTAAAAAGCAAATAGGCTTAATGAGTATATAAATAGCTTTAATACACACTGGCGTGTGTATTAAAGCTATTTATTTACTCATTCTTAGTCATAATAAGTATTCTATTCTATTTTGAAATAGATTGAAAAACAAAGACAAAACATAGACGCTAAATCATCCGATACACTTTTTAAAAAGTCTCAATGAATAATAGCGCTTAAATCAATTTGCACTTGCATTGGTAATATTTTTATTTGACAGATTAACATTATCCAAATACATAAGTCTTATAAGACTACTCGTAATTATAACTACTTTAATTATGTACAGTCGCGGAATGAAAATGTTCGTCAGTTTTCAAATACAGTCATTTAACGCTTTGCAAGCACATTATCAAACTATGTATCATACCAGACAGTTGTATACCCGTATGCTGTAAATTGTGCTTAACTGTTTGACAATAGAGTTTAAATTTACTTAGACCACAATTTCTCGAATATCAGTAGTTCAACTAAAACCTCTCGGATTAATTAAATATAAGAATAGATGCAACGTATATATCTGACTCATTATCCCCTATCACTCTCTGCCACTGATTGCAATACGTGAAAATAATGTGTTAAAATAAGACAGTTATAGGTAGCAGTGTTGGTTCCGTCAAAATATCGTTCTTGCCACTCATGTTCTCTTTACGCGAATCGAGAAATAGTCGTATAATGTTATTAATTTCCATTGTGGGTGAGACATTACAAAACAGCCATGTTATCATTCTTATATATAAAGAAACTAAAATAAATATAAAAATAAATAAAAAACTAAAAATAAAACTGTCAATATCACCCTGAAATAAAAACTTTTTTACATGTGGTTTATGTCTACTTTCTTAACGAAAAAGTATTTTATTTCAAGGTTCCATCTATTTAGTTTTTATTCTGAGTAAAACCTTATTATTATTTTGACAACATTGGTAACATTAACATGTTGGTGTAATTGTTCGTTGATTCGGTTTAAGCAAAATTGGACTTTAAGGTGACGAACATTTTCATTCCGCGACTGTACTTAGATATAAAAATAAATAAGGTAAGTGCTTATATAAAAGTAAGTAACGCATTTATAACTTACATGCTAACTACATAATATTAATAAATATAATAATATAATTTATTTCACAATATTTTTAAGAATAAACATATTTTTATTTTAAAGATCATGTACACTATGCAAGCAATAATTTAATGTAATTAATGCCTTTTTTACATGATCCTAAAGTGTTTTTAGAAATGTTTTTGTTGCTTCAATTTATGCCACAGGCAAGAAACTTGCATCGTGTAAATGCCTATTTAAAGTTACATCTACACACACCTGGGCCGTGTCCTGATCGTCGACGGACCGTGCTCCGTCTGTAGATAAAAAAACTGTGCATATTATGCTTTGTAAGAAATCGTCCGGGCCGGCCAAGGAGCTTCTGTAGCCGGGCCAGCGGACGTGCAGACGTGACGATATTTTTTATACACGTATTCATCGATTGTTTTTTATTATATTTTATTTAGGGACTTTTAAACCGCAAAGCACATGTCAGTACCATCGTACCCAAAGTATATACGATTCACCGTAAATCTTGAGGAGTTTGTACGGCTACGCAAGAGGTTGTGGGTTCGATTCCCACACGCCACACGGGACACCACTTTGTGTGATCCACAAATTGTTGTCCCGAGTCTGGGTGTACTTTGTGTCCGTGGCTTGTATGTTTGTAAATCCCCCGCTCGTCTTGTGTTTAATTCTAAAAAACTATTACATATCAATCCTTTACATTCGAGAATGCACCGCTACTTGATACCGATGTGATTTCGAGTAAAAGTATCGATGTCTGTATGTTTCATCCCTGCCTGCGGTCCCACATCCCGCGCTACACGAGCCAACCCGGTCGACAGAATCCCCGATCGGGTTTGTCGTCGGGAATGCATTACAAAAAACACCGAGAGTACAGAGGGTGACCTTATACGTAGCCACGCACCCAAACACGTCTAGGGTATTAAAGATCACTTTAGACCACGTTGTTAGGTTAGGTGAAATTCCGTGTCCGTGAACGGTGCTTAAGTATCCGTTGTTATTGCGCGCGTTGTTTAAAGGTTCCCTCCTGTACTTTCTTTATTTGGTGTTTATGACCAATGACCCTTTAAATGAATTACGTGTTAACGAAATTATGATCATATGTTTTTTATAGCGCATCGTACGATTTTGAAACTTTGATCATTTTTTTGTTTAAGTTTTAGACATATGGAAATAATGATAATGTCCTGATTCTTTTAGTTTACTAAACCATAATACTCGTAGATATTACCATCGTTTTAAACAATAAAATCGGTGGTTTTTTTTACAACTTAAATTCGCAATTTGTCAATGCATAATGTAAGTACTAACGGTGCTGATACTCCCCTATCAATTTGTCGACTGATTTCAAAGACATCCTGTATATTACACCTGTCATACTGCCGGACATGTCGATACTACCACGGATATTATTAATTTCGCGCTATAAAACGGATTGTGCGCGGTCTTGGCACGGCTTGAGTAAGGCCCTGATGTGTGTAGATAGACTATTAGTCTTAGTAAATTATCGTTTATTCCGCGTTTATTTGTATAATCACTTCATCGTCTTTTGTCTCTTTCTCATCATTCTCTTCGTTGGATTGTTCGATGTTTATAGTTTCTTCAGTTGCAGTTTTGTTAGTCACGGGATTTTCAAACCTAAATTCGCAGCCAGTTGTCAATTTCTTAATTTCACTTCTAATTAGCAATATACAATACAGTTGTAGCGCTGAAACAGAATAATATATCTTTGTAAAGTCCATATGTATCATAGATTATATAACGTTATTCTTGGTATAGTGCAAACCTAAAAGTAGTTTGCTCAGAATCAGTAACACAATCCAATAGGGTAGGTTTTGGACCATGATATATTTTTCTATTAATTAATCAATCAATCATTAATTAGATATATTTCAGGACTTAATCGCGTGAATTATTTAAAGGTACGAACCTTTTATTTTCGACCCGTGACCACGATCGGTGCAATTCGATCGAAACGGGTAAATAAATGGTTCGTACCTTTAAATAATTCACGCGATTAAGTCCCGAAATATATCTAATATGTATAAAAATCGCGAAAGTTTAAAAACATCATTAATCATTCTAACAGTTCAAATCCTGTTTACAATGTAATGTTTACACTTATTTTTCAATAATAACCATGGATTACGTACTACGGGACGCAATGAGCACGATAGCGCGAAGAACACAAGACAACTTGGCTTATAACTCTGCAAGTTTTCAATATAAAGAGCGAGCAAGAAGCGGTGGTAGCCTAATGGCTAAGGCATCGGTCTCGCAATAGTGAGGTCGTGGGTTCGAATCCTGCCCATTACACTACCGACGTGAACCCACTCCTAACACAAGCCATTGAGCTTAGCTGGAGGGGTTAACAGGATTGCTAGTAATGTGGGACCACAATCCCACATTGCTAGTTATCTTTATAAAAAAAAGAGAAAAAAAAAGTTTTCAATATGACTTCTTGAAGTAAAAATCTTGTTAAGGTGGGAGCTTTGCATTATACCCAAAATAACCTTGTTTAAGCTGCAACTACACTAACAAGGCTCGATCCCGGTAAAAAGTAATATACCTATAACCTTTCGCAAGCTTCGAGCTACGGTTTTTTTATTTTATTTTACTTAATGGATACCTCCATTAAGTAAAATAAAATAAAAAGCAATAAGCAATAAGCATGTCGCGAGCCTAATGATAAGCATCAATCCAGCCCATAGCATCATCAACGCCACTCAAATCTATGTCCACACGTGCGATTCCACGTGCCGACACAGAATTGTAAAAAAAAAATGTAGTCTTTCGTAACAGCATTGTAACTGTCGAATGTTTTGTCTTTTTCTATTCCATCTTGAAAATCAAACGACTGCCTCTGTGGCGCGGTGGGAGTGTATCCGACGACGCAAGAGGTCGTGGGTTCGATCCCCACCCAGGATAAAACTTTGTGTGATGAGCACGATGGTTTATTTTGTGTCTGGGTGTTATTTATCTATATGAAATATATAAGTATGTTTATCAGTTGTCTGGTTTCCATAGTACAAGCTCTGCTTAGTTTGGGATCAGATAGCGTTGTGTGACTTGTAACAAGATATTATTATTATTACAGTGTTGTTAGGAAAGTAATAAATAAAACCTACAATCTCTTTGGCAAAGGTTTGTCATCTTTAAATTTTGGTGAATCTTTATTTTTGAAAACCATGGCTCATTGACCTGTTATATTGTTACCTAATTAGGTATTTGAATGTCAAATCAATCAATAACAATAAATTATTTTACACTTACCAAGTAATAATATGCCTTTACATGATCTTAAAATATATATAGTCGTGCATAATTTAATATGTTTTAGTATTTATAATCATTAAAATAAATACTAAAAGTAAATGATTTGAAACCAGAACATAATGACGTCACTATGTAAAATTGCATACGAATCTCTACGAAAAAAGATACTGATTTGACTTGACATTAAAATACCCAATTCTACAGGGTGTAACAGAAAGGTGTGTTCAAATTTTAGTAGCGGGTAGGGTATGTTATCAGTATTGCACCTACCATGGTGTCATAGCCGATTGCATTATTATTACATAGTTATAGCATATTCTTTTTGTAAAAATTCAGTAGTGAAAGGCGTATGGTATAAAAATTTTACCACCCTTAGCACAAAATTCGATTGGATCATTATGGCATAGAACTTATTAAGTAATACTTTTCTTAATTAATAACTTTTTCATTCATAAATTAACGAATGAAAAAAGAATCAATATTTTTTTAGGGTACTCCGATTTTGTAATAATGTCCGATTGGTAAAAATCGGAGTACCTTTCACTACTGAATTTTGACAAAAAGAATATGCTATAACTATGTATTAATAATGCAATCGGCTGTGACACCATTGTTGTAAAATTAGGTATGTGCACTTAGTGTCATGGGCACATACCAACCCTTGAATATGACCACACCTTTCTGTTACACCCTGTATAATGGAAAATGTATAGAATACTTACAAACATAAGAGACAGCTAATACCAAACTTTGTACTACGATAGTTGCCGAGTCTACTATTGGTAATGGAAATGGTAACTGATTTAACATTATTATACACCACACAGCATCGTATACACATAATGATAAAATTAGGACCATTATAAACATACAATGGTAGTAGTAGCCCTTCATTAGATTTACATTTTTCTGAAAAAAAAAAAAAACTGGTTAGTATTTGTGGTCTACTATTGTGTCGTATCCGGACCGTGCATGCGTAGACGCACGACGAAGTTCAACTATCTTAAGACGTTAACGCTTGCTGAAAGGAAAAATATGTATGGATTTGACATTAAGTTGTAACTGGTCTTCTCTTTACTTTTCGCAAAAACAAACATGGCGGATGATGTTTGTTTTTTTCAAACGTCACATTTCTAAGAACACTTGGGCGATCAAGACGAATCTAACGACGTCTTAATTGTATAAATCCGTTCAGTGGATTGTGAGATATTAGGTAATAAACAATATTACATGCATACATACAAGATACGCGCGAAAAACATTACCCGTTTGAACCTTACCATATGACAACCTACGATGTATACCAGTCCTAGTATAATCTCGACGAGCGTGACAATAATGATAAAACATAGCCATTCTGCGTGGTCTACTAATAGGTGATATTGACCGGAAAATTCAGGATGATCTGTAATGCTAGCCCACCGTACGCTCATGATGACCATGACTCCAATTGATAGTAACTGTAAAATAAATACTTTTTTTCAAAACACAAGCAGGCACCCACGCGCTGCTCAAAATAGGTGTCGGACGGAACTGGCATTTCTTTAGTGTCCGACCGAAGGTTGATTTCTGGCCGAAGCCGAAGCCGATTAATCGGCTATTTCCCTAACCTTTGGCCGAAGCTGAAGCCGAAGCCGAAGGTTTAAAAGTTCTAAAAAATATGTTAATTAGTCCTACAAAACACAGTGTTCTAATAGGTTTTCCTGTAATCTATGAGTAAACAACTATCATTTGTATTTTTTTGCAAAATTTTAGGCTCAGTAGGTCTTAAACAACTGTTTATTAATGTAAACAAGTTATTGATTTAAACACATTTGAAACTTGAAAAATTTTTTAGAGTTCCGTTCTAAAATTGTATCGAAGTCATATGTTTTGTTTTAATTTCGTAAAATAAAACTAAGGCAACTTAGTGGATAAAATATTAACTTTTGCTTCTACTTTATTAAAAAAGTATACTATTAACCTGCAGATTAACCTGCATAGGTATATAACATATACCTAGGCAGATTAACCTGCCTAGGTATATGTCATATTATATTTATGAACCAAGTGATCAATCTAAGCGCTACTTATTTTGCCCGGGTAATATGAATAACGACAACTTAAATAGGTATATTTACCTTATTTTAATGTTAATTTGTTTTTACCGCGGAAAGTCAGTATTTTTATTTACGTACACGATTCCGATTCCTTTTTAAAAAATAAAATGTAAATTATTCTTGTAGCTATCGGAGACAACAAGTTATGGACGCAACGATTATGGCTTTACTTGTGCAACATGGCACGTAGCACAAGTCAAAACCATATTCATTGCATGCCTAAAATATTTTTGGCTACTACAAATTAATTTGCAGTTGGTAAACTAACCGTAGTCTATCTTGATGTATGGAGACGACAGTTTTCCAACAGCAAAATTGTTATCATATCAATATAAATACCAACTTGGTTTCAATCACTTTAAAATATGTTCTAGTGATCCTTGCCTAATATTTATTTGATAGGGTTGTTTTTATTTAAGATCCTTTTTATTGCAATATACAAGTAAATAAAAATATACACAATAAGCAGCCAACTTTTCAATAATTTATCTTCACGTGAAACAAAGCACTTCAATTTAACAGTTTTACTACGAAACGCTAAAAACTTATTATTTTCTTCGAAATAATATAATTTAAAATAATTTGCAATTTATTAATTCCAGGGATTCAATCGTCATGTTTTCATAAACATGACGATTGAATCCCTGGAATTAAGTGAATAATACCTCCTCTAAAGTCCCGGGATCATTCCCGGGATTTTAGAGGCGGTATTATTCACTCATATTAGATACTTCTTCCAAGTTTAGGTAATATACTCGACCTATTCCCATCCCTGATTATAATACACACTTTGTGAAAATTTCAACCTCTTTAAAATATAACAACAAAGTTATAAAAGTTTAATTTTTGTATGGGAACCCCCCTTTAATTTTAAACTTTATTATATTTACTAATATTCGCAATTATAACGACTACTATAAAAGTTTCAAATCTCTATGTCCATTTCAGACAGAGATTACAATCAGATCGACTAATCAGTCACTGTTTATCACGACTAGTGCGAAACTAGATTAACAAACAACTTTCTTATAAAACTTAGTCAATTAAATATGTATACAGATTTGAAAATTTGTGCTTTTCACTAGCACAATCTTCCCTTCTTTTTAATCATACCTAACTAACACAATAAAATTCAGATAAAACAAATACTAAACGCGAAGTTCCATTTGGTTGTTCGCGCTTGCTCACTCATTCGATCGTACGTTACAGTTTGTTCAATTTCGATGTTTGATAGAATCTTCGGCCTCGGCCGGGTTTGGGGCCAAAGCCGAAAATTTGGCTGAGGGCGGTTTTTTTGGCCGAAGCCGAAGCTTCGGTCGGACACTAAATTTCTTACAACCAAAAATTCGAAGACACGTGACATCCACCCATCCACACTGGGTTTGCGTAATGATTTATGGTAAAATGCCTCGCGACATAAGGCTATGTGCTGAACTCATCCTAGAGCGAAAGATGAAAAAACAAACCTAATATATGGGATAGGTATGCATATATTAGGTTATATTATATTTGTAGAAAATGGAGAAAAGGTCAGACGAAGCTGGGTTGAGTCGCTAGTTAGATAGATTATATAAAAAATCCAGGCAAATGCATGCCGGTGTATGTTTTTTTTTTGCATACCCGACATCAACCATTTCATTGGCAGGGAGACACTTGATTCTAGCAAAAATTGGCACTTTAAATATATTTCAAACGTATCCCTAAATATAAAAATTAAAATTACTATCAAATGATACTCCACACGATGGGGTAGGTAAGAAAAAAAAATCACACCCCTACTTTACATATAGGGGAGGTACCCTATTTTTTTTTTTTATTATTCTATTCTTTCACTTTGTCGTCGTGAGTAATATGTGTATCCATGCAAAATTGAACATGGCTAAACTATAAGGGTTCCGTTTTGCCATTTTGGCTACGGAACCCTAAAAAATAAGGTAACATGATGAACTCACCACTCTTATACACGCCCATATCATTAAAGACTGACGCAGGGGAAAAACTATACAGCATCTTGTGAACTCAGGAATTTCTATACGCATTTTGTTGATACTCTATCGAAACTTCGATAAAATCGATTGAATGGCGAATATTATCGATTCTCAAATCACTGGTGCTTAAATAAAATAACACAATTCACATTCGAGTATGTTATGAAATCACCCCGATTAAATACCAAAAAGTTGAGTTTTTTTTTTAATAAAAGCTTTTTTTAAACTTGGGTAAAATAAAAAAAAAACAGCTATTCTAATGAATGTTAGAAGTAATACTAAATTCGCGCATTTTATTTATGCATGTAAATGTCACCGCCCAGCACATTTCCGTGATATCATGCAAAAAATATTGTATTATAGTACTAATATTTGACGCCCACTAAACTGTTACGTTCAAAGACCGCTACTTTGACTAGGCGTAAACTAAATTCCGATAGCCTCGGGCCTTTGCGAATATATTGTTATCATATTAAAGTAATCAACTCGCAACCCTTTAAATACTGTATTTTGTGTAGCTATCGTATTTGAAGTGTGTGTGTGTGTGTATCTATCTATAATATTTGAAGAGTCCCTTCGATTTCGTCCTTCATATTTTGACATCAAATAAGAGAGGTAGGTACTTCCAAGTAAAAAAAAAATCCAAATCGGAGTATAAATAACAGAGTTGCGAAAAAAAATAACCTAATAAGAAACGTCAAAAACGAGCCGCTCTGTACAAATTTGTATGGAATGCTAGCATATGACGTCACGTTTTCTATGGTCAAATTATTTACTTTCAGTGTTTATCTTTATGATTATAAATTAACTAACACATTAAATTAATAAGCAAACATATTTTTTAGAACACTTGAAGGCATATTTTTATCTGGTTATTGAATAGTCGTCAAATACGCAATTGGGAACTTTCCTTTTTGTAGTCTGTTAAAAATAAAACATTTATTGTCAACGAGCCTGACATTGTCCTGATAAGGTACGATGTAATGAGCGGAGACCTTAATTTCCTCCCGACATCGTCGTTAGGTATACTGCGGTATACATTACATGTACCGGAATTTTGCTATGATAACAAGTATAAATATACCTACCTATATAAAATACGCAATGCATATCATTGAAACGCCCCCTAAATATTCATTGAGATCTACTGTGACCATAGTAATAGAATCAATCATATTTATACGACTACACAAAAAATATAGTAGGTACCTAGTGTTTTCATTACTATTTGTGAGTCAATTCCACTGTAATTTCTAAATGCCAAACCAGTGATAAAAACCAAACTAATATTATAAATATGTAAAAGTGACTCTGTCTGTCTGTTACGTTTCAAGCTGTGATTATATAATGTCTAGATTCCTAATCCGGCATCTGAAATTGAAGCAAAGAACTGTCAAAAAGTAAGGTCAAATGGACGTACTTTTTGACAGGTAAATAAATCCTATCAGATGTCCTAGCCATAGTTATTCTAGCACGCCATTTTCAACGAGTGTCAAACGTCAAGTATAGTAGCTTCATTTTTTTTATAGGCTTACTGAGGGAATGCTCCGTCTATACATAATACTAGCTGTCCTGGCGAACTTCGTCTCGACTCTTTTTTTTTGTAAATCGGTTTCAATTGTGAATCTAAACCATCCTCGAATCCCCTTGAACTCACACAAAAAAAATCATCAAAATCGGTCCAGCCGTCTAGGAGGAGTTCAGTGACACACACACGCACACAAGAAATATATATATAACTAGCTGACCCGCGCAACTTCGTCTGCATAAATTTTCCTTTTTTCTTCCTTTTTTTTTTACAACATTTTTCATTGCTGCTCCGCTCCTATTGGTCGTAGCGTGATGTTATAACCTATAGCCTTATATTTTGCCTCTATAAATGGGCTATCCAACAATAAAATATATTTTCAATGCGGCCCAGTAGTTCCTGAGATTATCGCGTTCAAACAAACAAACAAACTCTTAGGGGTATGAAAAATAGATGTTGGCCGATTCTCATAGATACCGGATAAGCACAAAAAAATTCATCAAAATCGGTCAAGCCGTTTCGAAAGAGTCTGGCAACGAAAACTGTGACACGAGAATTTTATATATTAGAAGATAATCAAAGGTTTCACGCTTAAAACGCTGTACCGATTACCAGTGGAGTCGCGGGCGAAAGCTAGTTTCATTATAATTTCTAAATGCAAATATACCATTGTGTTTGTCTTCTACGAGTTCCTCCTTGGACCATGTATCGGACCAAAAATCTATTTTTGTGACTTGTTCTTAAATAACTCAAGACACAGATACTAAATTTTATTAACCTTTTGAGACAACTTTTGGAACCATAAAATGAAGGCGTTGCCAACTTAGTTATCTGTCATTGCGAGGTGTGATACCTTAATTTGTCTGGTCTATTAATATATTAGTTATAAATTGTAGTTGACTTACACCCAGACAGAATAAACAGTCGTGCTTGTCATACAAAGATTTATCCCTGGTGGAAATCGAACCCACTATCTCTGGGTTAACAACTAAGCTCCTATTCATAAGACTAGCAGATTAGTCATCCTGTCCTAAGTATGAGATACTCGTGAGTCCCCATGCTCCGACAAATCTAGTTAAGCCTTTTTTAACTTAAATATCACTACATAGTATAAAACAAAGTCGCTTTGTCTGTCCCTATATCCCTATGTATGCTTAAATCTTTAAAACTACGCAACGGATTTTGATGCGGTTTTTTTTAATAGATAGAGTGATTGAAGAGGAAGGTTTATATGTATAATAACATCCATTAAATAGTGGAGAAATAAGAATCGGAGCAGCAATAAGAAATATTGCAAAAACGGGGAAAATTTACGCAGACGAAGTTGCGCGGGTCAGCTAGTATTCAATAAAAGTCAAGTCTTGTTCTTCTTTATCATATTTAGAATAAGGCGAGTAATCTGGTGAATAATGTGGTTGAAGATGCTATTTGGTCAAAATCCGTTCAAAGTTGTTTGTGCAAAGGCATTATCGTGTTGCAAAATCTAAGAATTTTCTTTCTACAAATCTGGCCTTTTTCGTTTGCTCTCTTGAACGCCGCATAACAAATAATATTCTTTATTTACCGTTTGACCTACCGCTTGACTCCTGTTTGACTCCTCATGCTACAACGAATAACCAGATAAGCATTTTGTATTTTTTTTTTCAAATCGCCTTTTTCAAAATCTTTAATATATTTTTTCTCAACTGCGCCATCTTGTGGAGTGTCGTTGGATAGCTCTTTTAAAAATATTTATGGTATGTGAATATCATTTTTTAATGAACTGAAACTGAGGATTTCGTACATGTGCAACAGGGGTATTGCATATCTGCGGAACCCTAGCTGCGCGAGTGCCACTCACACTTGGCCGATTTTTGTTATTATCAGTGATTTTTATGTCCGGGTTTACCCGCCAGGTTCGCCACTGTGTAGAGATACTTTTAAGGCTAATTTACAAAATAATTAAATGCAATAAATCAAAAGCTCGTTTACACCATCCAGCGTGTTGTTCCGACCACACACGTCATCTATACTAATATTATAAAGCTGAAGAGTTTGTTTGTTTGAACGCGGTAATCTCAGGAACTACTGATCCGAATTAAAAAAATATTTCACTGTTGGATAGCCTATTTATCCAGGAAGGCTATAGGTTATATAACATCACGCTGCGACCAATAGGAGCGGAGCAGCAATGAGAAATGTTGCAAAAACGGGAAAAAATTACGCAGACGAACTTGCGCGGGACAGCTAGTTTAATATATCAATCAGCCTATATCGGTCCACTACTGGCCATAGGCCTATCCTAATTTACGCCGGAGTACCGGCGTAAATTAGGATAGGCCTATGGCCAGCTTTACGCATCCAGTCCATCTCAGCGACCTTCTTCAGGTCATCGGTCATCTGGGTGTGGGTCGTACCATCTTCAATTTAACTGAAACCTGTACTTATATTGGTTAATCCTGTGTTAGGAGTGGGTTCACGTCGGTAGTATAATGGGTAGGTATCGAACCCACAATAGCGAGACCGATGTCTTAGCCATTAGGCTTCCGCCGCTTAAATATTCTCTGGAGATAGAGAAATACATAAAAACTAGAATAAATTATGCGAAAACTTGCATAATTTATTCTAGTTTTTATGTATTGGGATAAATGGAAAATGTATAAAATACTTACCGGTATAGGAAATAGCTAAAAAGGCCTCTTCTGATACGATACATACTGAGTCTATTAGTGTGAATACTTTATTGAAAGTGATAGTATAATACCACACCGTATTACAGCATCATCTGGGATGTAAGGGGGCGCATCACCATCTTTTGCTCCAAGCCAACCTCACCTGCACGCGGTACATCCTGCTGTACAACGAACGAGGCTCTGGCGACCGGCTGGTGGCGGTATAACCATCCCAATTTAAGGCGTAGCTGAAGTAATAGGTCAGTGACGGGCAGCAGCGTCACTGATGCGAGAGCTACGCCCTGCGATCGCCAACCCGCCTGCCCAGCGTGGCGATTATGGGCATTACCCCAAATGCACAAAGCACTAAGGCCACGGCCCCCAGTTCCCGGCAGTCACGCTATTCCTGGACATGGTGGCGTCCACGGTAACGGCGTGGCGGGGGGTGCTAAGAATCTCCGGGCTACGGAAGGCCACCACAACCGACTGACCCTGGCGACGTATAACGGACGCACGCTACGGCTAGACTCGCATCTGGCACAACTTGAGGTGGAACTTGGGAAGATTAGGTGGCATATCCTCGGGTTAAGTGAAGTCCGAAGAGAGGGAGAGGACACCATAACCCTCGAGTCAGGCCACCTTATGTACTTCCGCGAGGGAGACCAAAAATCTCAAGGTGGTGTTGGGTTTCTGGTAAATAAGTCCCTTTCTGACAACGTTGTGGAAATGTCTAGCGTGTCGAACAGGGTAGCGTACCTCATTATCAAGCTCACCGAGAGGTATAGCCTCAAGGTAGTGCAAGTGTACGCACCGACCTCGGCACATCCAGACGACGAAGTGGAGGATATGTTCGATGACATATCGAGGGCCCTCCACTCCACCACTAAGACCCACTACAACGTTGTTATGGGGGACTTCAACGCTAAAGTGGGAGTACAAAATTGCAGCGAATTGGTAGTAGGATCCCATGGATTTGGAAGCAGAAATCATAGGGGGCAAATGCTAGTCAACTTCCTCGAACGGGAGGGGCTCTTCTTGATGAACTCCTTTTTCAAGAAACGGCCCCAAAGGAAGTGGACGTGGCAAAGCCCCGACACTATGACGAAAAACGAGATCGATTTCATCATGACGGACAAAAAGCATATATTCAGAGACGTCACCGTGATCAACAGGTTTAATACCGGTAGTGATCACCGACTTGTCCGAGGCTCTCTGAATATCGACTTCAAGGCGGAACGTGCCCGTCTGATGAGGTCCAGGCTCCGACCTACTTTGCTCCAAACCATGATAGGATCCGAAGCGTTCCAGTCAAACCTGGATAACCGATTTGCTGCCATGGAAACCACAACAGACGTAAACCAGAAGCTCGTAAATGTGGTTCGGATACTCAGGGAAGAAAGTACGAGATTTTGTGAAATGCAGCGTAAGGGCAAGAAGTCAAAGCTTTCGGAAAAGACTTTAGGGCTAATGAAAAAACGACGTGAAAACCCACCCGTCACTTCGTCGGAAAAGCGCGCTCTAAACCAAGAGATCAACAGGCTTATACGACACGACCTTCGGTGCTCCAACACTCGACGTGAAAACCCACCCGTCACTTCGTCGGAAAAGCGCGCTCTAAACCAAGAGATCAACAGGCTTATACGACACGACCTTCGGTGCTCCAACACTCTTTTGATTAAAAGAGCGATCGAGCAGAACCGGGGGTCAAAAGTGTTCGTACAATCTCTTGGAAGAAGCCACCTGACGAAGTTGACCACAGCAAGTGGAGAAGTCGTTTCTTCGAAGCCGGCAGTCCTCTCCGAAGTGGAAGGCTTCTATGGCCGGTTATACGCTTCGCATGCATCTCGACCTGATCCTGAAAATGAGGGTCCTAGAGCCACTCTAACACGCCACTACACCGAAGACCTGCCAGAAGTCAACATTGACGAAATCGTGCTGGCTCTTAAACAGCTGAAAAATGGAAAAGCCCCTGGAGAGGATGGCGTTACAACAGAGCTGTTAAAAGCTGGAGGTAAACCCGTACTGAGGGAGCTCCAAAAGCTTTTTAATTCTGTCCTGTTTGAAGGGAGAACTCCGGAGGCGTGGAGTAGAAGTGTAGTCGTCTTGTTCTTCAAAAAAGGAGATAAGACCCGGCTGAAGAACTACCGACCTATTTCTCTTCTAAGCCACGTCTATAAGCTGTTTTCAAGAGTCATCACGAACCGTCTTGCGCGAAGACTTGACGAATTCCAACCACCGGAACAGGCTGGATTTCGGAGCGGATATGGCACCATAGACCACATCCACACAGTGCGGCAGATTATACAAAAGACCCAGGAGTATAATCAGCCCCTGTGTCTAGCATTCGTGGACTATGAGAAGGCCTTTGACTCGATTGAAATCTGGTCCGTTCTGGAGTCTCTGCAGCGATGCCAAGTAGATTGGCGATATATCCAAGTGATGAGATGTCTCTACGAAGCCGCCACCATGTCCGTCCAAGTACAGAATCAGCAAACAAAACCTATACCATTGCATCGAGGAGTGAGGCAAGGGGACGTTATTTCCCCGAAAATGTTCACAAATGCAATGGAGGATATGTTCAAGACGCTGCACTGGAAAGGGCGGGGCATCAACATCAATGGTGAATACATTTCTCACTTGCGATTTGCAGATGACATTGTCATAATGGCGGAAACGCTGCAGGACCTGCAACGGATGCTGAATGACCTGGCTGACTCCTCTGTACGCATCGGCCTACGGATGAACTTGGATAAAACCAAGGTCATGTTCAATGAACATGTACTACCGGAACCGACAGCGGTGCACGGCGCCGTTCTCGAAGTTGTTCAAAAATATGTGTACCTCGGGCAGTCATTGCAGTTAGGTAGAAACAACTTCGAGGACGAGGTGAACAGGAGAATTCGGTTGGGTTGGGCAGCGTTTGGTAAGCTACGTCAAGTCTTCTCATCGTCGATCCCACAATGTCTAAAGACTAAAGTCTTTAATCAGTGCGTCCTACCCGTCATGACATACGGAGCCGAAACGTGGACACTGACGGTACGGCTGGTCCACAAGTTCAAAGTCGCTCAGCGGGCTATGGAACGGGCTATGCTCGGAGTTTCTCTTAGGGACAAAATCAGAAATGAGGTGATCCGGCAGAGAACCAAAGTTATCGACATAGCCCACCGGATTAGCAAGTTGAAGTGGCAGTGGGCTGGCCATATTAGCCGAAGAACCGACAACCGTTGGGGTAAACGAGTTCTTGAGTGGAGACCGCGGCTTGGCAAACGTAGTGTAGGACGCCCTCAAGCCAGGTGGAGTGATGATATACGCAAAGCGGCTGGCAGGAGCTGGATGCGAGAAGCCGAAGATAGAACAAAGTGGCGTGCAATTGGAGAGGCCTATGTCCAGCAGTGGACTGCGATAGGCTGATGATGATGATGATGATTACAGCATCTTGTGAACTCTGGAATTTCTTTACGCATTTTGTTGATATAATATCGTTTTTTTTATAAAATTGATTAAATACCAAATATATATTATCGATTCTCGAATCACTGAAGCTCAAAATAACGCAATTCACGTTTATGTATGTTATGAATATTACTTTGATGAAATACCGTTTAGTGTAACAAAGTTGCATAAATCGTATCAGTGTTTTTAAAGTTAGGTAAAATATAAGATTACACAATTAATAGGCAAGAACAGCTAATAATAATAATAATAATAACTTTGTGGCGAGCTGAATGTGCGTGGCGACACTGCGGTCTCGATGCCTCAGAGAGTCGGTCAGGGCCTCGTCTCCCGCTTGCCTTCACTGGCCGGCGGGAGTGGAACACCAAGAGCGCCCGCAGGACTCTCAACTCTGACTTGCCTTAATCGGCCGGCCAGAGGGAGATCGCCAGAGCTTGTACGCTCGGGGGTGGAAGTGTCATTTTCAAAGGCATAACTACGGGGAAACCCGCTCACGGGCCTTCTTCGTGATGGTGAAAACGGCGCCGCACCACTCGACACCCCAAGCTGCTCACACCCATGTTGCTCCCTGTCGCCTGTTTGGCTGTATGCCTGTGGCGGCCAGAAGGGGGCCCATCCAGTGAGTGGCGAGTCACCGCCTGCCCATTTGTCCGTGTGTTTTTACCATGTGTTTGCTGGGCAGGCGCCATAGTCCTTCAATAGTACCAGCTAACCATTCCACTAACACATCACCTTCATAACCCGGTTTCTTAGCTACCACTTTTTGACAATAGTTTTTACACTAACCGGGGAATGTCGTTGGGTACATTTATATAGTGTATACAACGATATTCGCCGGTTTGTGTCACATAGCCTTTAGATTAAAGTGTCTAACGGGCCTCTACGTGTTAGCTTCGGCCCCACGCATGCCTCCCAAATGACCGGGACTCCATAGTCCCGTGATATGGAAACGACATACATAATAAAAATAATGTTTTATTGCGTCTAATCTCTCTAGCTATTTTAATGAATGTAAGAAATGTACCACCGGCACATCACACAACTGAGTCATATTATATTAATAATAGATTAAATCATATTTACACGACTTCCCCAAAAAACGAGTGTAGTCTTTTATACATACGTTTGTTAGTTTATTCCACTTCCAGCTTTAATAATTTCCTCTTTGAACCATATATTTTTTATTCCTCATAAAGTGCTGGTTTCGGCAATTATTCACATCATGCAAAAAAAGCACTAATATTTGATGCCCATTAAACTCTTACGTTCCAACTTATACTGCTAAGTCAACGAATAACGAAGTAACGATAGAAAATAATATACACTAGCTGTTCCCAAGGGCTCTGCGGATATTTTGGTTATCACGATAAAATGTAATTTGGGGAACCATATCTCTATACTTACCAAATTTATAAAAGTGAGGCCCAGTAGTTGCTGAGATAGCCAACACTAAATAAACAGGTATTTATTATAAACATATAATATTATACTGTGTTACAAATAGGTCAAATCCTAACTAATATTATAAATTTGAAACCTTTTCACGCTAAATCGCTGAACTGATTTGAATGAAATTTAATATGGAGATTGTTTGTGTCCCGGAGAAGGACATAGGATAGTTTTTATCGCGATAATCGAAATGCACGCTGGTGGAGCCGCGGGCAAAAGCTAACAAAATATCAAACGTTCATAAGAGCTGCATATTGAAACTTGGTGAATAAAATGCTTTAAGCATAAAATGCTTAACCATCACATTAACATAATCGAAATCGAATGCGGATGTTGACTGTCAAGTCAAATCAGTCTCTTTTTATGAAATGTCAATACAACCAGCTCTATAGAAAAGTGTATGGAGTAACAACCTATTACGTCATAAGTTCATTACTTCTAGTATTCGTTTTCATGCTTTTAAATTCAAAAACATGTTAAATTGTGGAAAAACAAACATTTTAAGACCACATTGTCTAATTTGTATAAAGTAATTATTTTTTCTTATATAGTCCAGTACATAATTTTTAACCCGTAAAATACTTATTTTGCGTAGTTTCAATTGCCTTCATTCATTTAATGGTGCTTTCCGGTAGTAAATGCATGTCTTACTACTAAATGACCCAAAGTGTTCCTATTTGAAGAGTTGTTTCCCTTTCTCTACGAACGAGGCTGTCATTATCCGGATATAAATAGGTATGGTGTAATGGACAGTGACCTTAATTTCCGCCGGATGTTGTCAATAGCTAGTCATATTATTTTCCTAGTTTGTTGTGATAACAAGTACGCATATAAAATAGTAAGTAAAACGCCCCCCTAAATTCCAACTGAGTCATTATATTAATCATAGATTAAATCATATTTACACGACTTCCCCTAAAAACGAGTATAGTGTTTTATACATACGTTTGGGAGTTTATTCCACTTCCAGCTTCTACAATTTCCTCTTTGAACCATATATTTTTTTATTCCTCATAAAGTGCTGGTTTCGGCAATTACTCTCGCTGGATATAATGGTATATATATAAGACACGAAGCTGCGCGGAATGCAGAGTATCGGGTTGACGAATCACAGAGCTCGAAATCGTACCCAGGATTATTTTGACAACTGTGACTGGTAATTTAACGGTACGCTCGCTCCTCTTCACTTCGCCCAACTCCGCGTCAGTGAAAACGCACCCTTACCTTACTTTACTTTTTTAGGAGTTTTATTTTGTTAAGAGAAGGGATGAGCCCCCTAACACAAGTATTGTTTACTTTTATGGAGTGTTCTAATATTATTTGTAAATTAGCATGTAAGTTATAGGATATAAACCATTTTTATTTATTATTTATTTTGAAAAACACGCACCCGGACCCGTAACACAGAATACGGTACAGAACGAAACTTCATACCAAACGATCTTATCGCACGCACACATAGATATTGTCACAGACGCGGAGAATCGGAACAAGACGGATCAGTCGGAGCTAGTGTTGCTGAACAATCGATAGTTTAACTAGAAAATCAGGTACTCCATCGATAGGACTATCGATAGTATGGTTCACGTCAATACTATTGACATGCATCAATAGTATCGATACTATCTAAGCTCGTAAAATGTTTTGCTGAGAGCTTAGATAGTATCTATGTTTCGATAGTATTGTTATTCAGAACTATGATGCTATCGATACTAATGATTGTTTTGCTTTTCTGGACTTTAATACTATCGATAGTATCGATGGAATCGAGAATATAATCGATAGTCCTACTATCGTTAAACTATCGATATAAACAATCGTACTGTTATCGATCGGCAAAACTAGACGCACGCTCACGCGCTGCGGCCTGCGGATGCTCGTTTAGTGCGTGCGTATGCGTGTAGGTGTAGAAGTCGCGGTACATACGCGTTCCTTCTGTGCTCTCTTTATTTTGTAGCCGTAGTCTATACAATAGTTGAACCTTGCCGATCTCTCGATCTCATCGGTTGACACCGAATTTTAGATCGCTTTTCTAATTTGTTTGCTTTGTTCCAGTTTCTCCAGCGGACTTGCTCGTGGCCCTGCATCTTATAGACACAAATAAAGCGGAAATCAAGTACATCATTCACGCGACAGGACTTTGCTTCGCTGAGAAACAAACGTTCACGCAGGACGTAAGTAAATTTTTTTAATGACTTTCATATATCCCCAGTAATGTCGGGCCTTTTTTATTTGTTTTATTTTAAGGAGCTTTTTGTTTTAATTAGTTTGGGGGGGGGGTTACAACCGGTCAAGTCTTAGTCGCTCGCATGGCTGGGTGGGGGGAGGTGCATTTGTTTCAACACCAGTACATTATACACCTACGAGGGGGA
Source organism: Herminia tarsipennalis (assembly GCA_945859575.2). Lineage (NCBI taxonomy): Eukaryota > Metazoa > Arthropoda > Insecta > Lepidoptera > Erebidae > Herminia > Herminia tarsipennalis. The sequence goes on along the minus strand of OX243844.2, from coordinate 4,470,498 downwards.
AATTGCCTAACAAAAACCTAAACACTCCGATCCATTGTCAAAATTCTCAAATCCCAAAAAAAGGTCATTTAGTCGGGTCTGGGGGGTAGGGATTGCCCCTGTTGCCCCCCCCCCCCCTCCCTTTTATCCACACCTGCCATGCCATGGACATAACAGTATCTTGAAGGCAAAGAAAATACATGCTAACAAAAACGTCTTACCAATATTCCTTATGTTTAAGTAGGTTTATAAAATTAGGTTATCACTACATAGTATAAAACAAAGTCGCTTTTTTTGTCCCTGTATCCCCATGTATGCTTAAATCTTTAAAACTACGCAACGGATTTTGATGCGGTTTTTTTAATAGATAGAGTGATTGAAAAGGAAGGTTTGTATGTATAATAACATCCATTAAATAGTGGAGAAATAAGGAGCGGAGCTGAAATGTTGCAAAAACGGGGAAAATTTACGCAGACGAAGTTGCGCGGGTCAGCAAGTCACACTAATATTATAAAGGCGAAAGTTTGTGAGTATGTAAGTGTGTATGTTTGTTACTTCTTCACGTCTAAACGGCTGGAGCGATTTCAATAAAATTTGGTATGGAGTTAGCTGAAACCCTGGATTAACACATAAGTAGGCTAATAAACCGCGGTTAACACCGCGGGGCACAACTAAATAAATCAACTAATTCTCTTGCTATATCTGTTGTTGACGCAGTTATTATACTTAAACAAATTCCTACATCAAGTTTATTAACATTAAAAAGCTCCATAAAACCTAATCTTCTCTTCATTCCGGACACAAACTATCAATAGATGTTGGATATCCAGGACATGACACATAACACCACATGCTTCACAAATGAATGATTTGGATTTTCCTATTCTATAAGCAAACTTCCCTGATGGATAGTGTGATTGTTTTTACCCGACTGCGCGACGCAAAGGAGGATAATGTGTTTATCAGTCTATATATATGTATGTATGATCCTATGTGCCACTATATAGACCAAACGCGTGGGCCGATTTTGATGATTCATTCGTCAATCGCTTATTATTAATCTTGCGAGTGTCACTAACGACATTGCAGTGTGGTATTATTGTTTTTTTTTATTATTTAATGTGGGGTATTATTATGTAGGTATTTTAAAATCATGATGAGATTTCTTGAATCATTTTTCACTTAAAATGACCGTTAAGGATATTTAGCGATTTAAAGTTAGTTAACAACCATTTTCACTCAAATTTTAGGTAGTTACAGTTAATTACGTCTTACAACTAAGCACTAAAAAGTAATTTAAACCCCTGCTTAAAAAAAGATGAAAACAAAATAACCATTTAAATCATGCAATCGGAGGCATTCATAAATCGCAATAAACTTACTTCAATGACTCCGACTGCATGATTTAAGGTTACCTATCTTGTTTTCACCTTTTTTTAAACAAGCGGGTTATTTTTCATCCCTCGAGGGCGGCTGTGTATTTGGCTGATCTACCGTTGTACTTAATCGATACATCTATTGTAACATCTATTGTTTCCAACCAGGTTCTAGCCGCTGTACTTCAAAGACTCACCGAAGAGCAAGAGATCCCTGTGCTGATGATGCGAACAGTGTTGCAGGCTCATACTCTATACCCAAATCTAACACCACTCGTAATCAATATATTAACGCTGCTTGTTAAGAAAGAGGTAAGGTTTAAACAAGATTTTGTTGGCTTCATCTGTATATACAGGGTGTAATAATAATAATAATATCTTGGGACAACTCACACAACGCTATCTGATCCCAAACTAAGCAGAGCTTGTACTATGGAAACCAGACAACTGATAAACATACTTATATATTTCTAAATACATACATATTATAGATAAATAACACCCAGACACAGAATAAACCATCGTCCTCATCACACAAAGTTTTATCCTGAATGGGGATCGAACCCACGACCTCTTGCGTAGCAGTCGGATACACTCCCACTGCGCCACAGAGGTAGTCAAGAGGTGTAACAGAAATGTGTGGTAAAATTTCAGCAGTGGATAGGTTTGCTATCAGTATTGCACCTAACATGGTACCATAGATGATTGCATTATTATTACATAGTTATAGCATATTCTTTTTGTCAAAATTCAGTAGTGAAAGGCTTATGGCATAAGAATTATACCTCCCCTGGTATAAAATTCGATGGGATTATTAGAGCATAGAACTTTTTAAGTCATACTTTTTTTAATTAATAACTTTTTCATTCATAAATAAACAAATAAAAAAATAATAAATGTTTTAGGATAAAATTAGGTATGTGTACTCAGTATCATGGGCACATACCAACCCTTGAATATGACACCATCTTTCTGTTACACTCTGTATATGAAAAAGATAGTATATAAGCGAAAGATCACTCACGCAATTATTGATTTAGCACTACATCTCAAAAAACTAGTATCATTGTTAATTTTGGGGTTTTTATCCTGTAAGGTCATATTCTAATAAGTAATGATGGGGGTTGATATATCAACCCCCATCATTACTTATTAATAATATAATATCTTGCAACAACTCGCACAACGCCATCTGATCCCAAACTAAGCAAAGCTTGTACTATGGCATCCAGACAACTGATAAACATGCTCATCACACAAACTTACCGTTACTTAACTTTTTTCTAAAAAGTAAAAGTAACGAGAGAAAACTATTATCCCCATACATAGGCCGCGATTAATTTACCAACCGGAAATAAATAAAAATTTGTAATAAATAAAATATTTTTTGTGATGCAACGATTATGGCTTTTACTACAAGCTACATGGCACTTAACACAAGTAAAAGCCATAATCATTGCATTATAAAAGTATTTTTTTAATAACAATTTTATTTGCGTTTGCTAAACTATCGCGGCCTATGTTGATGTATGGGGTAATAGTTTTCCAACGGCAAAGTTAAGTTGGTCATATTTAACATCTGTTTTTTCCACTAACGTACCACTATATAAAGTTGTCGTATACATAAAGTTGGGCGTCTCGTCAAAACGAAGCTACCATGGCAATTCCAGCTTGACATACTTTAGTATCTCGTACTATAAGTATCATATCTCTCGTAGTGCAAAATTCGATTGGATTATTATGGTATTACAGTACGATCAACGTAACTTGACCGGATTGAAGTTAGGTTCTTATCACTTTCGCACATGTCATAGAGATGCGACCCTAAAATTACTTACGAAAACGATTAATTATGTTTAATCGATTAAAAAGACTAACCAAATTTTAATTCAACAATATAAAAACACTCATAAAAGTTTAAATGTAGAACAGTCACAGTAGAAACTTTGAAAAACAATTTCTTTACGAAAATAATCACAAAAACACATGACTTAGTAATACTAATTATGACAATGTAATGCGTAATCGCATCTCTAATTCTCTTGGTTTAGTCGCTAACTGCAATCCGGCCTAGTTACGTTGATTCAACTGTAAAATTATAAGTCATACTTTTTTAAATTGATAAATAATTGAACGTTTTACAGGTATGGAACCACAAAGTAGCATGGGAGGGTTGGATCAAGTGTTGCGAGCGATTAGTCCCCCGCTCGATCCCCCTGTTGCTGTCTTTAAGTCCCCGCGCACTGGCTGGTTGCCCACCCAACCTGCATCAAGCACTAATGCAACACATCGCGAGTCTGCCGCCTCAACAACGAGCATTACTGCCCTCACATATACTGCAAATAATGTCACAGGTACACACTTATTTTCTTATATATTTTTAAGACGACTTCCACTATATGGTGTACAAGCCCTGTATTGTGGGGTACTTTACAAACATACAAGTCACGGACACAAAGTACACCCAGACTCGGAACAACAATTTGTAGATTACACAAAGTGGTGTCTCGTGTGGGGATCGAACCCACGACCTCTTGCGTAGCAGTCGGACACCCTCCCAACGCGCCACAGAGGTGGTAGCCTAATATTCCAGGCATTGGACTCGCAATTGTGAGGTTGCGGGTTCTCATTATACTACCGACGTGAACCCACTCCTAACACGCAATTTAGCTTAGATGGAGGGTTTAACAGGATTGCTAGTAATGTGGGACCCATAATCCTATAATGTATAGTGCTAGTTATCTTTAAAAAAAAGGAACCTATTACTTAAATTAATAATGTGAAAGTAATTACAGTGTAAACTTTATATAACGGCATTTAAGGGACTGGGCATATTAAAGCATTATTGAGAATAATTACAGAGTAAACTTTAAATAAAGGCATTTAAGGGACTGGGCATATTACGGCATTATTGAGAATAATAACTGTGTAAACTTTATATAACGGCATTTAAGGGACTGGGCATATTAAAGCATTATTGAGAATAATTACAGAGTAACAGTTATAGAGTTTGTTTTGGGAAACAAACAGCTTGTATGTTTTACGTTATAAAAATTACATTGTTTAAGACTTAAGCCTTAATACAGTTTCCACTTATAGGTTATATTATTGAGAGTAATTACAGTGTAAACTTTATATAACGGCATTTAAGGAACTGGGCATACTACGGCATTATTGAGAGTAATTACTGTGTAAACTTTATATAACGGCATTTAAGGAACTGGGCATATTACGGCATTATTGAGAGTAATTACTGTGTAAACTTTATATAACGGCATTTAAGGGACTGGGCATATTACGGCATTATTGAGAATGATTACAGAGTAAACTTTAAATAACGGCATTTAAGGGACTGCGCATATTACGGCATTATTGAAAGTTGTCGTTAAATGGCAGAAAGAACAAACCAATAAAAATCTACTGTTATAATATAAATATTCTCTGTTAAATATTTGCCGTGTTTACAGAAAATTTGTAAGCTAAGTTGCTTTTTTAACAACTCACGGCCGGTCTCAATAACCTACCTATCGATGAATTTGGCTACTAGAGGTAGAATTTTGACATATTTCGTATGGCGCTTAAGTCAGATATATACCTCTAGTAGTCAAATCCATCGATAGTTAGATTATTGAAACCGGCCGTTAAAGACAAAACATCACAAGCTAACGATACTCCAGCAACAGAGATAAACATGCACAGAGAAAGTAGTCACTATGTTTTAAAACATGTGCAAGACAATGACAGGGAACAAAAGTACTTTTTTTTTATTGCCAGGTTCTTTTCTCCGACTTTACCTATTGTTTGCGAACTTGGCATAACATTTACATGTAGAATCCCGACGTATCACAAGGGTTGTTTTGCATCCTAAGTGAATAAAGAATTTTAAATTTTTTGTATGAATCTTTTAGAATCTTAGGTACATATGACGCCGACAGTAGAGGGAAATCAATAAAAAATGTGTTAGACAATAAAGCAACAAAATATCGAAGAAAAGAAAGTACACAGCTGCAGTTTTTGTTTTCTGCAACTTTGAAAGTATTGCCTAATGCTCAATAATGACGTAATTTCGGCGTGATTTAACGTGGGTTTGATGTTACTTAAAGTGTACAATTGTATGGATAATGATGCCAACAAACCAAACTAGTAATTTTGACGTTTTAGCGAGTTTGGCGTTAAACAGGGGTCCGTTATATGGAGTTTACGCAGTATGTCTGTAGTAAGTTACATTTTCACACTTTAACCACTGATTTAGATTAAATTGAGTATGGAGATAGGTTGAGTCCAGGGAAAGGACATAGGACAGTTTTTATGAAACACTAACTGTGCCCGCGACTTCGTCCGCCTAAAGTTGCAGTGCTACTCTCTCCCTATAACCGTTAGGTTACATCTTCAGCTGTCTGATAGTGAAAGTCACATCAAAATACCATCAGCCGTTTCGGAGATTAGCTGACAAACAGACTGACCGATAAAAAAACTATAAATTGTTAAACACGTCTAATTGTGGAACATACAGTGGCGATCACATAGCGACATTTACTGATACCCCAGGTATATCATCACGCTACTCGGTCATATATCAAAAATCGTTTAAATTCGTCCAGTAGGTTAGTTACAGGATTGATTTTTTACTTTTTGAACACAAATGAAGAACAAACAAAGACTTACGTTGATCCAACTGTACGTACCTACACTTCAGCGAGGTTGCTATTCCGCCATCATTCATTCAGAAATTTATGAAATTAAATTTAGACGACGTAAAAAACTATACCAACGAATTGTATTGACGGCGTAGTCTAAGAAATAGCGTGCATTTCTTAGACTACGCCCGCCAATACAATTCGTTGGTATAGTTTCAAATGTCTTCAAAGAGTGTCAAATGACAAAGCCTGGAATTTAACACTTTGTTTATACAAAGCCGGAGTGAGATATATCTGTATTTTTCCTTTATCGATAAAATTAATTATCGACTGTAATGTAAGCATTTTTTTTTATCAGATGTCTATTTGAGAAAAAAATATTAACAAAAAAAGTAAATATTGATAAACTGAATTCAGTAATGAATAGTGCTGTCTTAGCCGTTTGATATCCTACAGCGTAGTTTAACGGGTTATTAGTGTTTTAAAACCGATTTGAAAAAGATAAAGGTTCTCAGTTAGTTTTTTTTAAGTCAATATCTAGTAATAGTAACCACAGCAAATTATATACTGATATTTCGTAATTAATGAAGAAATTAGCTTAATAGAACATTTTACAAGGCAATTTTTAGAAAAATATTTTCTTTTAATAAATGATAAAGGTAACCAACATAGATTATTTTTCTAAAACACCAAGGCAGAAGGCTTCAACTGCAAGGAGATTTTCCAGCAATAACACTTTGGCTTGTTAAATTAAGACATTCCGTATTGTATTGTATCTATAATTATGTTTCAAAAATTTCATCTTAAATTTGGACAATGGACATCACTATAAAAAAAAACAGGTCAGTACAAGTCACACTTGCTGCTCTTATTACACTACCCTGAATCAGGCACCTTAAACTTTAAAAAAGAGAGGTGTAATAAGAGTTAGGTCCCTAATTTGAAGCGTCGGTAGCCTAATGGCTAAGGCATCGGTCTCGCAATCGTGAGGTCGCGAATCCTACCCATTATACTACTGACGTGAACCCACTCCTAACACAAGCCTTCTATTCTTAATCTTGTTAACCCTTGGAGGGGTTAACAAGATTGCTAGTAATGTGGGACTCAATCCTACATTGCTAGTTATCATTTCAAAAAAAGAAAAAAAACTCCAACTAATTTTCAAGGCCACCCTTGATTTAGAGCCCTGATTTAGGGTAGTGTAATAGCCGTTTTGTGTCATTTGCGTAGATTTGGAGACACTAGATACGCGGTTATTAATTGTTGTGATTGTGTTATCAATGTTGTGTGCATGTAGTTTTATGATACCTACTTTAAGTGATTCTTCGTTTATGAAGCGGGACCGCGATCAAGACCGCGACGTCACACGCGTAAATGCAAGGCAATACACAACGCGCTGCGTTGCAAAATGAACCCTTACTCCGCAATGTTAACCTTATCATAGTGCTAAGGTGCTATTAACGCAACAGAATAAATTAAATAGTTAAAAAGTGTCAATTCTGACATGACAACAGTGTTTAAAGCGTATAAGTGTCAGTCAGCGCCCATAAGTGTCAGTGCCATCCAAATCCTTGTTTGGCAAAGATCTGAATTTTGATAAACTTTCGCGATTTGTACACATTATAAAATTATATATATTACGGGTCTAAACGTTTATTGCCCGACGTTTCAACTTTTTTTTTTTTTTTTTTTTTATTCTATGGTTGTTTTGGAGTTTTTATCCTTAGTAGGATACGTTAACCCCATTGTGGCCTTCTTACGGTTTAATCTCTATTAGAGGGAGGGTCATTGCGGGGCGCCGTGATCATCCGGCATAAATATCTAGCTGCCTCTGATGTTGGTAGAGAGAGAATGGATTGTACCATTCCTACATCATAAATATTGATCTTCAGTGCCTGTATCAATGCCTTCGGGTATGGGTACATTCCATCAATATGTGGTGTACATCTTCCACTACTCCACAAATGTCACAATTAGGGGAATCTGTTTTCTTCATAAGATATGTGAACTTATTTGATGGAATATGTGTGTGTGTGTGTGTGTATGTATATGCAACCGTATTGTTTTTTTTTACGTCGTAAAAACACGACAATTTCAACCGAGCAGATGGATACCGTTCGATTATTCACGCGATTATGACCCGTAGTAGGTATATATAATTTTATAAAGATCTGAATGCCACCGCAACGTGCTCGGCTTAGAGACATTCGTTCGTAAATCTTATTTGCTCAGTTATTACACTTGCTACAGTGCCCTTCAACCGAAACACAATGATATCTTAGTATTAATATTTCAAGGAAGAATAACTGACACTTTTATTCAGTCTCTGACATCTATGACGTACTATTGCCTGATTTATATGTTTGTAAACTTTCGCGATTTGTACACATTATAGAATTTTAGAAGCTACGGCCGTGGTCACGGTTAGACGAGTCTACTCGTAACCATGGCCGTTGCAATACGGTCGAAACGTCGGGCAATAAAACAAAGGTATTTAATCTTATAATAAAATATTTATGCAATTAAGACCGGTACCTTATAAAATTCTATAATATTGATTCTTAAAAAATATAGACATCGTAGTCACCATCCCAATAAATAAACAACTATCTTGAAACAACTCACTCACGGCCATCTGTACCCAAACTAGGCCGAGCCTGTACTCATTTACTTTTCATTTCAGACAAAGGAGGAACAATTTGCGCCTGCGCCGGTTCCTATGCCTGTACCTCCGCCAAACCCCATGGAACCACTACCGCCAGGAATGGAGTGCTGAGGAATTACATAAATATTGGTGTACAAATAATAATAAAATGATATGTTATTAAATATTTGAGTTTATTTTGTACCAGCCTTTGGATGTGATAAGAAGTGATAAGTAAATAAGAGGTGATAACTGATACGAGGTGATGAGTGACAAGAAGTGATGTGTGATAACAAGTAATGAATAATGTTGTAACGTAGGGAGTCATTTTTACAAGCTTTGATTTGAGCAATGTTTGTATGTATGTATGTTCGACGCGAATCTTAAAAGCTAGATTAGAACCACTTTCCGATGTCCGATTTAGCTTAAATTTGGTGTACATATGTATTTTTAGTGACAATACAATAATATGGTATCATGGAGCTGTTCTGATGATGGAGCCGGGAGGTGTAAGAAGTTCTTAACTAATCAAGATAAACCCATCGAGTTTGGGCTCGATTGATTCGTCTGGAGGAGTACTTCTTTTTTTAAACTTACATAACTTGCTCTGTTAGTTAGGTTTTTAGTATGTATGAGTTGGATCTTAGAAGCTAAATTAGCACCGCTTCCTGGCGTTCGATTGAACTCAAATAATAATCGTTACCAAAAATATGCAAGTGTACAACACGCTTGCGTATTTTTGGTAACAATGCAATATTATGGTACCTCAGACCTGATTTAATGCTGGAGTCGGACATTGGCCATATGAACTCCTAAACTAAAAAACTAACCTATCAAGTTTGGGCATATTTTGATAAGTACCCATCCTAGATGATTTCCAGGAAAAAAAAAAGAACTTAACAATTGCTCTAACTTACTATACCTAATGATGTCACCGGCTCCATCATCAGATGTAGTAACTTTAAGAGCTCAGCAGTGAGTCAGTCTGATTCAATGTGGTTAAAATTTTAGATAGGTACAAACGAACAGACTTAGAAACATGGCCAGTACCTGACTTAAAAGTAAATATGGGATATACAGTAGGAAATTTAGCAGGGAACAATAAAATACATATTTACTCACAGATCTCTATAGATTTATTTGGTTATATGTGGAATTTGTCACACTATATTAAAAAAAAAAAAACAAAATTGCCAATTAAATAGCCATAATACTTAGGGCGTTCTAGAACCAATGTAATGAGATAAAAAATATGTTTCACAATAAAAATCTTTAATTCGTACTTAAGAGCTATTTTCAATTGCAGTTCTTTTCAAATCAAATATGGGCCGTTCATTTTTTTCATTCGTTAATATTCAAAATTATTCACTTGGGATGCAAAACAACACTTGTGATATCTACTTCGGGATTCTACATGTACATGTAATGCCAAGTTTGCAAACAAAAGGTAAAGCCGGAGAAAAGAACCTTTTTTTTCAAATTGGCAATTTTACAATGTTAGAATGTTTATAAACTTGATATGGGGGTAAGGAGCGGCCACTAATATACTATATTAAAGGACTGGTGCAAATTATATTATTAAAAGGTTGGAACATGAGATAAACTAAAATCAGCCTTAGTTGTGTACAATATACACACATCAAAAGTGTCTAGGGATCAAGCATTTTTATGCGGATTTCTTGAGATTGAGATGTGGCTTTGTAATAAATTTATGATTTTATAAATTTATATGGATCCTTTTTGGTGCATTTCATAATTTGAATCAGGAACTGTGAATCAAATTCCAGTAAAAGATGAAAATCAGCTGTCAATATTTTCCCTATAAAAACATACAACGCATTGAAGACATTATTAGTGCTACTGTTTCCCTACTACTGATTAAAACCAACGTTATTATGGAGCGGCGACGTCATTTAAGCAGGGAAGAAATGCTCAGAGCCGTGGGAATGATAGAAGCTGGTTCCCGGCAACGTACTGTGGCTTCAGCTCTGAATACAAGTCAGAGTGTTATCAGTCGACTTTGGACACGTTACCGAAGCACTGGTACCGTGGCTGAGCGCCATGGAGGACGGTATCGCTGCACCACACGGAGACAAGACCGATACATTCAAATCTTAACTCGAAGAGGTCCAACAATAACCGCCATGATGTTAGCCGTGAGGCTTCATCACTCTTCAGGGAACTTAATTAGCGACCAAACAGTCAGAAACCGCTTGCATGAAGTGAACCTTCATTCCCGAAGACCGCTACGGGTACCACCTATAGCAATGCACAATCGTAGGATTCGATATCAATGGGCTCTTGAACACAGAAATTGGGCAGAAGAACAATGGCGTTTCGTGTGCTTTTCTGATGAGTCTCGTTTTGGTATGAGACCGGATACAAGACGTATACGACACTGGAGAACCCCTGGACGCCAACAGCGATTAAAATCCTGCCAGGAAGTCCATCCTTATAGTGGTGGAACTATCATGGTATGGGCGGGTATTTGGATCGGCGGAAGAACTGAGTTGATTTGGATCAGAGGCAACCTCAACGCTCAAATTTATGCTGAGACGATTGTATCAGACGTCATCGTTCCTCTACAAGTGCAAATCGGTCCCTTATTTCAGTTAATGCATGATAATGCACGACCGCACACCGCAAGAGTTGTAAGACAGACTCTCGCCGCAGCTAACATCAATGTCCTGCCCTGGCCTGCTCAGTCGCCAGACTTGAACCCGATTGAGCATGCATGGGATATGCTACAGAGAAGAGCTCTGCCGAATATGGAGGGTATCCAGTCGCAAGAAGACCTTTTTTTGTTGTTGCAACGAACATGGGCGGCCATTCCACAGCGTGATTTGGATGAACTCATTTTGAGTATGCCAAACCGATGTTCTTGTGTTGTTAGTGTTCGCGGTAGAAACACGGATTATTAATTGTTTAAGTTACCCAATAAAATTTTAAAGAAAACTGTTATTTCAGTCTTTTTTTCGAACTTTAATGTTAGTGGTTCAAATGTCAAAAATCCCTTTATTAGGAAAATGGCAAATTTCTTTATTAATGCAAAGGTGACTTGGTTTATCGTTACTGTGACAAACGAAAACACTTTATTTGATGAATCCTTAAAGAAATAAAAAAAAAAAAATCAATCAGGAGAAAAGTTATTGCAAAAATATATGTTGATCCCTAGACACTTTTGATGTGTGTAGTAGGAGCATCTACTTACAACAAAGGTAAAAACTATGTGCTTAAATATTTTCCAAAGTACTGGTAACGAATGATTATATATAAAATATTATTTTTTGATATCCAAAGAAAGAAAATAATGGCCTTTATTCGTCACGCAGAATCTTTACTTACAATTGTTACAGTTGTTGAAAAAGCAACTTTATGTCGATGGTGTTAATATTGATATTTATTTGAAATGGGGCATGTAATACAGATTTATCTCGTTTCACTGGCTCGAATACTTTACGACATGAACAATTTATAAAATAATGATCACTGCGAGTTACAATGAACTCGCACTGTAACCTGTCTTTTAAAGAGAATCCGTCCTAAAGCGAACAAGGTGCCCATAAGACCAACCTCTTGTGCTGTTGATGTGAACTACAGTAAATACGTGACACTGGTAAAATCGCCCAAAAAATGCATAACAAGAGGTTATAAACTTATAACAGATTGTCTAAAGTCAAATTAGGTGCAAATTTTACAACAAAAATGTTAACTAAGATTGCGCTAGCTTTTATATGGTTGGTAGGTACATTATAATATTATTGCTTAGGTATAATTTTTATCATCAATTACAAAATATATTCATTTATTTTGATGTATTATTATCACAAAATACATTTATTTATCGTTGTATTAATATGTGAAATATGTAACAATAAACCTCATCAATTTTGTGTTTGGCTATGACTTAACACGTTAATATAAATTTTTCAATTTTAGGTGATATTGCTGTTATAATTTTTTCTACGCTGTATGGTGCATCTGAAAAAATAAGACAAAAATAAATATTAATAAAAATCCAATAAAGAAGTAAAAGTAGGAATTAAAAAAAAAAACTGTCTGCACTCCGGGAGGGCTGACAAAAGTGAAAACTTGAACATTTTGCATTTTTGAAAATTTTGGAATGGTTAGGGAATAATAATGTCTTGGAACAACTCACACAACGCTATCTAAACCCAAACTAAGCAGAGCTTGTACTTTGGAAACCAGACATTAGATATTATAGATAAATAACACCCAGACACAGAATAAACTATCGTGCTCAGCACCCAAAGTTTTATACTGAGTGGGGAATCAAACCCACGACCTCTCGCGTAGCAGTCGGATACACTCCCACCGCGTCACAGAGGCTGTCAGAGAAGGGGAAATGTCAGGAATGTCAGGGAATATATATATTTTTTATCAGTCTAAAAGTACTTTCATTTAAATACAATCAGAACAAATTTCACACGCGTTCGCACAAGCGCCCTGCGCTCTCCCTCCGTCTTACTAATTTTCGATCAGGGTCACGTGATCCTGACGCCAGTTTTACATTTTTTACCCATCCCAAAGTGTACACCACTGCTAAAGAAGTTTTCTCTTCTAAAAAGAATGCTCGCAATGGCCTAAATTAGAGACTAGCTTCCCAAAACAAAACTTATAAAAAAATAAAACGATAAAAATCGAATATAATTATTTAGACTTTCCCATGGACTGAGTATAGCTTTGACCACTCTAAAAAAGAGAGAGACAACGCGACTGTGTGGCTTATATTTGTTTTTTTTGACGTGAAGTCTTATAAATTGATGACCGGGTGCACGCACGAAAAAGTGTCACGTTAATGATTTGCTAAGCAACGATCACGTTATTGATTGGTTGCTAAGCAACAGCGAATGGCAATATGCCATCGATGTTTTCTTATGTCGTTATCATGTAAAATTATCGTCCGTAAACCGACTTTACAGACAATCATTTTTTCTTTGGGTCTATAATGACAATTTATGTCAATATTTGGAAGGGAACGTTCAGTCCGGTCTTTATGTCTACTACTTTAACATCACTAACCTCTATAGTTTAGAGGTCAATGTTTACCATACACTAATAAAGAATAATAAATTGACTGTAAGCATAGTATAAGCTTCTTACCTACAAACAGCCAGTCCTCGTCAACGTATCCGAACTCCTTTCTACCTTCCAATATGGCGTCATGTAACGCATGTGTCAAAACTACCGCCAAAGCGATCGCTGGCTCGCCAGTAGCTAAAACACAATTAATTTCTTTGTATCATTCAATAATTTTTTTTTTAGTGTTCACTTCATTTCAGTTTTGGACGTTTAAAGACCTGTCTACACATCTTGCTGTATTTACGAATTTAGCTTCGATTTTAAATGCATTTACGCAACTTATTTTGAAGAAACGGCTAAATATGATAATAACCTGAGCTTCACTAGGTCTTAACTGAACAGCATTTTTCACCATATTAAGCAGTATTTTATACACACCTTTAGACCTCAAAACTCCTAGAGGGTTACCGGAATTTGGCCTAAATTTGATTCTAAAGTCTTCAGGAATATCCTTAGCACCAGGCGGTTTGTAAGTCCACGTTCGGTCTGTCAGCAATCGTCCAGTCTTTGGGTCCAATTTCAGTTGTTCAGACGTCCATAGACCGATGCCCATGACGAAGGCACCTTCAATCTGAAGGATAAAAACACGACTGCCTTGTAAGAAAAGTAAGTAAAAAGTAGTACGAGTTTAAGACATAAATAAAATCCATACTATATAATATCCATACTTCCATACTAATATTATAAATGTGAAAGTAACTCTGTCTGTCTGTCTGTCTGTCTGTCTGTTACGCTTTCACGCTCAAACAGCTAAACCGATTTAGATGAAATTTGGTATGGACATAGTTTGAGTCCCGGGGAAGGACATAGGATAGTTTTTATCGCGATAACCGACATCCACGTGGGCGCAGCCGCGGGCGACAGCTAGTATAGAATACATTGTTCCATTAGCGCAGTAAACGTACACAAATGTTGTTGTGTACTATGTAATATACGCAAAACGACTGGCAGGAGCTGGATGCGATAAGCCGAAGATAGAACAAAGTGGCGTGCAATTGGAGAGGCCTATGTCCAGCAGTGGACTGCGATAGGCTGGATGATGGATGTACTATATGAATTTTAGGTACAAAATGAATTTGTTACCTAGAGTCATTTAACGATTGTAATGATACCCGACCCATATAATCCGGTAAATCCAAGCGATTAGAAGTTATGGTGGAATAAAGAAACTCACAGACATACATATATAGGTACATGAACCCTGAAAGCATAAAACTTATTTTTTGAAGCAGTCGTGTCAAGAACCGGAATGGGGAATTAACAACATTCAGACAACATAGGTACATGAGTTTTGTTCGATGTGAGCCAAATTCACCGACAATCTTATTACCTAGGTACAGGTCGCTATAGCTATAGTTGCTGAATCATATTCTTATTTGCCATTTTTATGCCTCGTCCTGAAGAGTTCAGAGTGAATCCAAAGCATACCTCCTAAGACTAACATTTTGAAAGCATAGCACTAATAAACCACTATAGCTTTATTATACAAAAAAATACATTTCCTTCCAACTCACCTGTCCGACATCAATTTCAGGGCTCATACTGACTCCAGTATCTTCCAAAATATCCAACCTTCTAATCACATGGTTACCGGTTAGAATATCCAATTCCACTTCAGATGCGCATATGCCGTATACATTGTAACCTACCAATCCATCGTTCGGTGATGTCATATAAGACGCTTGGAGATTTATACCTGATGAAAAATCGTTTACCAATCAGAATATTGAATTTTTGATTGTAGAAAATAATATTAGAGTAAAACTTCAGAGACACTGAAGCTGAAGGAGATCGGCTAGAAGCGATAACTTCATTGAAATTACACTAACACAATAGCAGTACAGCTAACACTAAATGCAGCTTATGACAGAAGTTTCTACCAATGAAAAAAGTCAGTGCGCATTAATACTGTATACTGCGCTGAAAAAAATAGGAATACTAAAATATATAACTACGATCCACTTATACTAAAATATAAGTGGATCGTAGAAGAAATTGTAGTTTAGCTAGTCGCAAGTTGCTAAAATCCAGAAAATTATGTGTGGATGTAACATTAGAAATGTAAAATCAGTTTATTGTATATAAAAATAAAACAATAATTACCCTTTTGAAATGCCTGTTGTATCACTTCTTCCCATGTTGGTTCATTCAAGTCCTTCCTCACTGGCTCCAATCTCTTTAGCAACTCCTCACAAGCCTTTATAGTACCAAATGCTACACTATCACTTGTAATACTGCCATTTGAAGCCATAGAATTTGGAGAAACAAAACTATCACTACCTCTCAAGAAAACCTTCTCAAGAGGAACCTTCAAAGTGTAAGCACAGACTTGAGCAATCTTTGTATGGATACCTTGACCCATTTCTATTCCTCCGTGAGATATGGCTATTGTCCCATCACCATGGTATATAGAAACTGTTACAGGATAATTCCAGGAAAAAGCGATGGGATAGGACATCAGTGAGAGTTTCAGACTCTTTTTCTTCCAAGCATTTTGTTGGTTGAATTTCTTTATTGCAGTTGCCCGGTCATCAAATGCTGTCTCGGTTTTAAAAGATGTAATCATGTCTTTGAGGGCGTCGTGGTCTGGTTTAATATTGGCTATGCGAACTTCTATGTGGTTTTTGCTGGTTAAGTGTGATATCCGATCCATTATGTGTTCTGCGAAAGCTATGCCTTCTGTAGTACCTGAAAAAAACATTCCTTAATGAAATAGATGTAGATTTTTTTTAAAATATATTAGGTTAAAGTAATGAATTGGTCGTTTTGAATCCCTCGAATCGATGAATATTTCCATCGCTTATTAACCTGACCATATTACAGTTTGTTTGAGTTGTGGAAGTTTTCTTGTAAAGATTTTGCAATATTACAGATTAATGGATAGAAAGTAGATTTACCCAAATTCGAAAAAACAATTTGTGAATCACACAAAGTTTTTGTCCCTTGTAAGAATCGAATTTACAACCCCTTGCACACCAGTCTTACTTTACGCCCACTACGTCACTGAGGCACTCAATAATATCAATCAGATAAAGGGTAAAAATTAATAAATCTGTAAATGTGTAGTGATAAATCTGTCAAGAATCACAGACTTACCAGGCGCCCTGCACCATGTTTCACAAGGTTTATCAGTGAGCACACTATAACCGGTGATGTTGAAACTGTCGCTCTTATATAGGCTGGTGACAGAGCCTGCTATGTCGCCTCCAGGAGTGTCGTTGAATGAACACCCGTTGTCAGAGTAGTAGTCGACGTTGAGGTACTGGATCACACCGTCGTTGTTTATGGCACACTGGAAAATATCCATGAACTTGTAAATGATTTTAGTAAACTTATACATAAAATGTAGGACCAATATCCAAATAAACATACAGATTATGAGAATTTCTCCTGTACGTTTTCGTCGTATAAAAACTGAGTTTTACTTATGACTCCAGTCAACATTTCTAAAACGACGACATTTGCTGATTTTTATTTAATGACTAAAATTAGCTGACCAATTGGTTAGAATGCCATCAACCTTAACTCTATTGAAGATTGTAGATCGTTGTCATTACTAGATATCAAGACAACAGCGTGAGAATCGAAAGCCCATACACACTGACTGATATCAGATGCATTGCAGACGATGACATTGAAAAACAGAGCCTGTGTGACCCTAATCATGTGGAGTAGGAGCTAGTCCATGTTCAGGAGGTACTCAAGAAGAACGGATATCCCAAAACGTGACAAACCTCCGGAGGTGATCAGGCAACATGCCTATTTGCCCTACGTCAGAGAAATGACAAGCCTCACTGACATGCTTACTATTACTTTGGTATTAGAAAGTAACAGTCGAATAAGCATCTATCTTACTCTGCTCTCTGTATCACCCTAAGGTTGACCGGTAGATTTTTTTGTGTGCACTAAGTTAAATAAAATAATTAAAAAAATAGATATATCCAGATCGGATATTGAAAAATTACTCGATTCGTAGAACGGTAGCCAAAGTGGGCAAATTGGTGGGCACTCCGAAGGATAAACAAAGTGAACTATAGCGGATAACAACAGTGAAAAACCCGCAAACTAAGAATCGGCAATTGCAGAACACACACTACAATCGAGCGCCAAACACTGGATTGAGTTTTCTCATTCAAAAACTCTTTCCACATATTGCCATTTCCATTTAGGAATCGTGTGTAAAGCGATTGAAATTAAAAAAACATTTTTTTTCTATCCGGAAGAGGGCTTTAAACTATCCGTGACGTGGATCCAGTGATAAAACACAACCTCGCATTAGTTCGCAGTCGGTTAACATGGATGCAATCAGTGCTGTGTTCAGTGACTCTAGAAAAAAAGTAAAGTTAGAGGAAGATTCATCGGCCTAACGGAGTCAGAGCAGACAGTCCGCTTGTGACCACGGCCGGTGCGACCCGGTCGAAACGTCAAGCAATTTTAAGGTAATTAAGGGGCGTTAATACCTATAAGTTAATATTTATAAGAATAAATGGGTAGGTACACAAGCGTAGAGCTGTTAAATTTACTTTGCGTAATTAAGATTAAAAAGTAAAACCAATAAAAATACCTCATAATCGAACTCGCAAAGATGTCTCTTGCCTATAGCAGCCATGTTGTCTGTGATTGGCATCACGAGTGTCGCTGGCCTGTTGAGTGTGTGCGCGACGATGGCGCACGCGCACGCTATGAGGGACGCTCTTGAGGCCTTGCCGCCATAGCCGCCGCCTAGACGAGGGACTTCGACTAGGACCCTGTAGTGTTAAAGTACTTAGTTTTTTGTTTAATTATTAATAAAATAAAATAGATCTCCAGAATCCAAAGTGACTTAATCATTTACTCATCAAACTCTTAAAATTAGATAGTTGTTTAGAGAGGTTTCATTTTTGAGTTCCTTTTCTTGAAACCCTTTCTTATCTATAGATAGGCATTAAGCGTTTCAGGAAAATCGACGTAGGTATAAGGCTTAAAAAGAAATTCTTACCTGTTCTCGTCAACACCAAGAGCTCTTGCAACAGCAACATTGACCATATCCATCCACTGTGTCGAAGACCGGATGACTACGGTCGAATCCTTGATCTGAACATTGCAACTCTGTGTCTCCATTGTATAATGGTACTGTGAGGGCACGGTGAAACACCCGGTGAATTTGTACTTGATGTCCGTGCCTTTTGATTTAGCTTCTATTTTGACATTCTGGTTCAACTGTTACAGAAAATAGATACGAAAGTACTTACATGATCCAACTTGAAAGGTATTTTCAGCCCAATAGAATTGGTATACAATACTTAAGTTTTTGTAGATAGGCTTTGGAGCGGCCTGTCGACACGGTATTGACAGTCGCTAACATTACGCCGTTCCATTATGTCCTCTTAAATATAGGACCGATATCGTACAATTTTTACATGTGGTTAATAAACTCGTTGAGTGATAGACTAATTTTATTGAAGTGTTCCTGGCGCTTCTCCTATCGTTTACCTTCTACGTCAAATGCGCGAAACTGGCGGTAACAGTATTTGCAATACTGGCTACAAACCAATAGTAATAATGTTTATACACTTCAGCGAAAGATTCAATGGCAAAAGAGAGAATAGTGTTAAAAATATTTAATAAGTAGCCAGTATTTATTAGGAATATCTATAGACCAACTTTTGGTACCGTCTAATGGTAGTTTACAGTAGTTTATGATTTCGATTCTGGGGGTTTACACAAAGACACATTCAGTTATTAGAAAAGAATTATAATATAGAATTTGACGTTTGCGGTGGATACCATAGACATTTTTTTTTTGCGAACGATTAGTACGGCGTTATCGAATTCGCCACGGAACGAATGTACCTTGTCTTAGTCCCCTGACCTGCATAACTTGGGATCGACATCCACCGATCCTAAACTAAAACCAAAACTCCAGGAATAAGCTTAGGTCCATGTTAGATGCATGAACTTTATGGTTGGAGTTTGGTTCAGTCTATACGTAACAGAAACGAAACCCCACCTGGCTGGATTCTTACGTTTGACACATATTTTTTTTACCTAAAAGCAATCGATTCCAACCTTACTGTTTTTATCAAAACGCAAAAGCGTTTTATCTTCTTACCCTTTTATCCTTATCAGGAGCTGCCAATGCATCTCGAACAGTCAGCACTGGCTTCACATCCAACTGCTTATACTTCACCCTGACTAAAGACGCAGCAGTCAGCGCCAGTCTCTTATTTGTAGCTACGACCACTCCCAATGGTTGGCCGTAGTAAGCGGTGGTTGAAGATACAAAGATCTCTTCCTCGTAAGCAATCCAGGGTACATCGGTTGGAGTGAAGGAATTTTTACCAGGAATGTCTTTTGCTGAAAAGAATGAGATGACTCCGGGCAATTTCTGGAAAGTAATGTTTTTTATTTACAAATATTGATAGAATCGTGTTACGTTAGGTCTTTTAAGTCGCAGCGACTTGAGGTATGTCGGTAACCTAAGTACTTTGAGGTTAGATTAATTCCAAGTTATAAAGTCTTTTGTAAAGCTTTCCGGTATTTTCTTCTTTACCAGATAAGATGACCAGAGACAAGCAGGTCGTGAGCAAGCTCGCGACGACCTTCCTTATTTACTATGTTTTTTTTTGTTTTCGCGGCAAGGCTGCGTGAACTGGCGCATGCGCGGTGCGCTCAAAGATGTCCGCGCGCACGCGCGATGCATTTCTAAGCACAGCTCTCTTTAAACCATTATGACAAGATTTTGACAGATAGACGCGCGAGCTTGCCGTAAAAACGAAACAAAACATAATGAATAAGGACCCTGCTTGTCTCTTTATTTAGTTTCGTATAGAAAAAATATTTTAATTGATTTTTTTTTTAGACAAAGTCTTAGTTACCTTAGGATATTTCAAATCAATATACGATCGTATTCGTTACATATTTGTAACAATCATGCGTTGCTATAAGTTGCAGATTGCGAGCAGATAAACTCAATTTGATTTAGACCCAATACATGATTCTGCTAAGAAAATGTAAAGAAATTCACTTACTAGAGCTTCACTGACATCAAATCCTAGGATCTCAGCTCGACACATTTCTGATAAAACAAATGCTACGTGGACTTCCCGTGGACCAGAGTATACATCACATACGTATTGAACTTCACCTGAACACTGCAAGATAAACATTATTTTTTTTTACTGAAAAGACATAGGTCATCAGATCAGGATCTAATGACGGGATCATTGAAAAATCGAGGGATTTTTTTAAATATCACATGTGTTTAATGTTTTAAAAGTTCCTCTAACGAAATGGGATATTTTATTAAAAATAATTGATTTTGTTTTTTCAAATTTGGTTTTGGGCCATTATGCTGTCGTTGTCGGTTTAATCCCGTACGCGGGGGCTTTTTTACTCAAGTACTTTATAAATCATAGCAAATAATTTATATGAGATATCGACAAGTTTTTTGTATTGTATTATTGACATTTAATTATCTGTTTATGAAATAAAATACTGAAATAATAGAATCAAAGTCTTATTTTAGAATTTTAGCAAAATGTCATTTTTATCTAAAACTGGGTCACAATCCATTGCCTAGTAAAAAGCATGCCTGAAGAGGAACTCGGTCGGCCAGACCTTGTGACCAACAATGGCGATTCTAGATTGAACGTAAAGACCATTTCAACTAACCTGCGCTATTCCTTCAAGTTTTGGTACTGGCTTGTTAAGTGGCCATAGGTTCTTATCAGTCTCGTACGTCTGCGTACCATGGGAGATGCCGCGAGACAGAACAGTACCTCCTGACAAGTACCGAGGGTTTACATCCTTCGCTAGCGATAGCATTGCCTGCAAAATAACATGTTGGAATTGAAATTGCCTCGGTGGTGGTGGGAGTGTGCAGGACTGCTGCGCAAGAGGTCGTGGCTTCGATTCCCATTCGGGATACCACTTTGTGTCTATGAATGTTGTAAAGAGATGATGATGACTGCCTCTGTGGCGCGGTGGGAGTGTATCCGACTGCTACGCAAGAGTAGGGTTCGATTTCAAATGATCACTTTGCGTGATCCACAAATTATTGTTCCGAGTTTGGGTGTACTTTGTGTCCGTGACTTGTATGTTTGTAAAGTCCCCGCTACACAGGACTTGTACCCAACTACGGGAGGTTTATTTAAAAAAAAAAAATCACAGCGAAACATTATGTAAGCGAAATAAAATTTGATGAATACATCCGACAGAGCCTGATGCAGACTAACATGGGGCCTTATTCGCGTTCTTTTTTCTAGGCAAGCTTGTGCGAACTGGCACATGCGCGATGCGCTCAAAGATGTCCGCCGCGCATGCGCGTTAATGCATTTCTAAGCACAGCTCTCATAGAGATGCAGTTCTCTATTTACAATTAAAACAAGATTTGGACAGTTCACACGGGCATGTCGTGAAAACGGAAAAAAAGAACGTCAATAAGGACCATGATAAAGGCGCGATGTAGGTAGAACAGGTCTTGGTTTTCCTCGTCTAATTTAATACATCAATTGCCTTGCTATGTCGACCTTAGCAAACTATACTTAGGGACTTTTCTAGTTATGCCAAATGCACGATGTTGTAGGTAGAGCATGTAAGAAAAGAACAAGGCAATAAAAACTTTAGTAAAATTTTCAAACTTGCCTTATAAAACAGCCCCAAAGCAATCATTTTCCTAGATTTTGGCGAAGGTTCTGGCGGTAAATCTACAGGTACTATTTCATCATCGAGTTTTTGCAAAGCCATCTTCAGTGTTTTATTATCGATCTTATTTCCAATAAGCAACTCCTCGGTTTCTGAAGCACTGACGAAGTCAGGGCTGATGTTGCCGAAAACTAAGTTGGCGGATTTGATGAGCTTGTCAGGAGTCAGTTCAATGAGGAAGCCGGCGTTTACTATGGCGTGAGCGTTTTGGGCGCGAGGCATTATCTAAAAAAACGATTTTAAATAATAATTATAATAACGACATCTTGGTACAGCTCTTTGGTAATGCAATGAGTAGGTACTGTCTCGGTGGCGCGGTGGGAGTGTATCCGACTGCTACGCAAGAGGTCGTGGGTTCGATTCCCACCCGGTACACCACTTTGTGTGATCCACAAATTGTTGTTCCAAGTCTGGGTGTAATTTGTGTCCGTGACTTATATGTTTGTAAAGTCCCCTGCGACACAGGGCTTGTACTCTACAGCGGGAGTCGTCTTTAAAAAAAAAAAATTACCCTTTACGCCATCAGTGGCTCAAGTCGGTGACATTAAGGGTTAAAAAGGCTTTTTAATAACCTCCCGCTCTTGGCTACTTTGCATTACACCAAATAACGTCGTAATATATTTAAAAAAAAAAGTACTAATTACCCACACAACCATTTACCACACATCTGAGAGACTCCGGAGTGAAGTCGAAGTTTCTTTGTCAGGTTGAGGGCCTAAACCTAACAATAAACAATGATTTTACTTCAGTAAAATAGTCTGTAGGTGGTTATGGTCATAACTCCAAAAACAAGTGGTAAGTAACAAGGAGAAAACTGATCCAAGTTTTTATGAAACCAAAGATTTTGATTTGGGTAGAACATTCGACCTCAATAATACCCTTATTGAGGTCGAATGTTCTACCCAAATCAAAATCTTTGGTTTCAAGGATAAGCACAGATTACGAGATGACTAACGGCCGGTCTCAATAATCTAACTATCAATAGATTTGGCTACTAGAGGTAGAATTTTGACATATTTTGGATAGAGCTTATGTCAAAAATATAGCTCTAGTAGCCTTGTAGGTATCTAACGGCTGGTCTCAATAATCTAACTATTAATAGATTTGGCTACTAGAGGTAGAATTTTGACATATTTTGGATGGAGCTTATGTCAAAAATATAGCTCTAGTAGCCTTGTAGATATCTAACGGCTGGTCTCAATAATCTAACTATCAATAGATTTGGCTACTAGAGGTAGAATTTTGACATATTTTGGATGGAGCTTATGTCTATGGTTTAAGCGATTTATTTCCTTTTATAAACTTGTGGCAGATCCAGTGAAGAGGGATATAAACGGTTTACTTTTATTTCCCTCCCCCCTGAATCTGCCACAAGTTTTTAATTAATATTACGTAAGTTACATCGTACCTTAAATGTGCGTATATGATGATTACTGTTCATAGGCGGCAGTTTCACTTCAGTTATTATTTTGGCTTTAATGTCAGTCTTTAAAAATTGACGCATTTTCATTTCGGACTTGACTAGGCTGCTGTTCACTGAAAATCAAGATTATAGTTCACATTTTTTTTTCTTTTTTAATTAAACATTGGAAGATAAGGTAACCTTTTGTTATACTTTTAGTGGTTAATATAATATTATAACTATATTGCAAATGGACACAATACCTGTTTTGCTATTAATGTTACCCCCTATTTAGCACTAACTGACGTAGATTATAAAAAAGATTAGTTATCTCAGGAGTCTTCAAAAAGGCAAGTATATTCATACACTAATTTATTAGATTTTACACATAAGAAACACACATACAAAGTTTATTAGTTATATTTCGGGACTTAATCGCGTGAATTATTTAAAGGTACGAACCTTTTATTTAATTGAGAGGAACCTTTTATTTAATTGAGACTGCGACGAGGCGACGAGTCGACCCGTGACCACGATCGGTGCAATTCGATCGAAACGTCGGGTAAATAAAAGGTTCGTACCTTTAAATAATTCACGCGATTAAGTCCCGAAATATAACTAATATGTATAAAAATCGCGAAAGTTTTAAGTTTTTAAACGACTGTCGAACCCCAGAATGAAAGCGCGGTACGTCCCGTAGGATTGAAACACTTAATTGCTCTAAGATATATAAAGCACTCATACATAGGTGTCAACAGGCCGAGCAAGGCAAAACTTGAAGAAGTAGGAAGAAGTAGCGCCAATCGGAACTAGTGCGACAGTTTTTCCGGGAATGGGAACATTCAACAGTTTGTGCGTGAAAGATTAACAACATTCATATAATATATCCTACTAGTCTTACTCTACTGGCTGTTATACAACTGTGTCTGTATCAGGTGCGGACCATGTTATGGAAGGAGCACTTTGACCCATACCGACCAAGTGTGAGAAGAATGAATTTTTAAATGTTCGCCATACATTGGTCCGGGCAAAACAGTCAACATGGGCCAAAATGTATAGCGAAGACTTAAAAATTCATGAGTATGGGGGGGGGGGGGGGGGCAACTGCCCCTGTTGCCGTACTTTACCTGTAAAGAAAGTACCGAGCTAAGATATTATTGCTTATCTGAATTTATTGTCGGTAGCGGCGGATCAACTAAATAATACTCACTTAGCCTTATGCATCCATTCGTACAAAATTTTGCATTTATCATAATTTTTGTAGCACAATTACATAACCACTGTTAAGTTGGTACTTAGATTTTAAATTTGAACCAAATTTAACAGGCCTACTTTAAATTAAAGCGATTGTAATCAACAAAATAGCGTGCGGCTTGTAACTACTTTCTCTCCAAATAATGATATAACAGTTCTTACCTAAAGAAACGGTAGCGCCGACGGTCTCCAACAATAAGAATATGTCTGACGGAAAGTCGTGGTGCTGGTTCTTTAATGCTAAATTACCTCCTATTGTGCCAATCTGAAAATAGATAGGGACCTACTTAATCAATACGTAACAGATACATAACAATATCTACTATAAGTACGTACGTATAACATTTCTACTGGTGGAACCCGGGGGTGGAACACATGCTTCTATCACGAACAATGTAGGGTTCCGTGCCCCCCCCCCCCCCCCTTCATCCGAATAATGCGGCTTAAGAAGTGGGTGTTCTGTTGTTTTTGTATACTTACAGCGTTATACCTACTTAATAATAATTTTCAATGGAATTTGTACTAATTTTGTTACTTCTCACTTGCTCTGTTGTTACTCGTTAAATTGTAAAGCCTACTTCGCTCTGATAGTTTTCCTTTAATTTATTTTTTTCAAATACCCAATGTCAACCATTTAGCTGGCAGGAGGAGGGGGGGGGGACACTTAACTCTAACAAAAATTTAAAGAAAAGAAAACGTTTATTTTAATTTGCACCTTAAAGCTTAATATTTCACAAACGGATGCCTAAATCGAAAAATGATCTTCACAACCAGGAAGTATTTTTAAAAGACCTGTCCAATGATCCTCACACGATGGGGTAGGTGAGAAGAAAAAAAATTGATCGTATAGAGGATTAAAATCGGTTAAGAGAATATTCTTTTACTTACATTTCTAACAGGCACATGCGCAACTAAATCCAGGTGCTTATACAGTGCATCCAGGTAACAGAACTCGTCCATCCTCTTGCTCCAATCCATAAAGGTCTTCATTAGGTCAGTCAGTGTCATGCCAGCTCCAATCACGAGGTTCTGATCACTGATCGTCGACTTGAGGGATTCTATCGTCGATATGTCTATGAGTACTCGTGCTTCTTGTTCTATGGGGTAAACTCCTGAAATGGGATTAGTTAATATGTAATTATATTGAGAACGGTACATGAAACTATTATTATACTGTTCGTGGCTAAGTCCGCGTCGATATTGTTTAATAAGATGAAATTATGATGAATTACTCTATCTTTTATCTTTTTTTATTTTTAATCGCCTTCTTAAAAGGCGGTTCTCTGTTTGATCTGAATGTATGTACGTGTTCGCAATTTTCTCGAAAACAAGTTATCCGATTATATTAGGTTTTTGCTATTCGACTTCATACTTTTATAGGAAGGTTTTAGTGTACAAAACGTTGTCCTAGCTTATAAAACACCAGATATATAGACTAAAATATAGGAGTGAGTCAGCGAAATTTGCATTCGGTGATGTGCTTGATAAGTTTTATTCCTTGAAATAAGGTTAATTTTTCTTAAAAATGTTATTTGAATAAAGGCAAAAAAGACCAATTCTCAACAAAACTGATGCCAATCAATCCTATTTCCTAAGACAGTCAAAATCCTAACTCTGTAACTCTGTCTGTCTGTTACGCTTTCACGCTCAAACAGCTAAACCGATTTAGATGAAATTTGGTATGGACATAGTTTGAGTCCCGGGGAAGGACATAGGATAGTTTTTATTGCGATAACCGACACCCACCGGACCCGTGGGCTAAAGCTAGTATTCTATAAGACCAAGTCAGACCAACTGAGTTATGAGGTACTTGAAAAGTCAGAAGTCATAACATAGATGCCATTGAACCCTGTCTACGTAGTGTATGGAAAACGTTTTTTGTACCCAAAGGTCAGATGGTCACATAGAGTCTTTTGATTGTAATGTGAAATACGAGTAGAATCAGAAGCGCTCCTTAAGAAAAATTTATAGTGAAATCACACACTTCGCCAACAAATCTTACGTTGAAATTATTAGTTTTTTTCTTGTATAGGTGTCTTGAAGCGTGGGCATATAGAAGACTTTGATAATTGTATCCATACGTGTCAATCTGTGACATCGTAGCACCCAAACGGATGGGCGAATTTGAATAGTTTTTTTTATAAAACTAAACTTTAGCCACTTGTTAGAGAATTAGAAATTTACTCATAAGAGTAAAGTCCCTAATTCTCTAACAAGTGTAATTATACACCTGTCTTTTTAAGGGACTCTGGTTCAGTGTGGTGTATACAGCCATTATCTAACAACTGCATAATGTACAAAACTTACCTTTGCCTGTGTTTCCTGCCACGAGTCTGTAACTGTCGATTCCTTGACGTTTTAACACCTGGAATAATTTAAATAGGTATCAGTTAAGAAAAACAATTTTGAAGTAATTTTTATAAGCTATTCTTGCCAAAGACTTTACAAATACAATAATTGCATTTTTGAAAGATAGAAAAATTTGAATCCAGACTCAGGAATCGAACTCGAGACTCCCGTAGCCAAACCGCCCCGGTTTGGGTTCAAATTTTTCTATCTTTCAAAAATGCAATTATTGTATTTGTAAAAACAATTTTATTTCAACAAGTCTATAATTTAATTTAGAGCAACACACAATATTTATTGTATATAATTACATTCATTACAAGCAACTACTGGTCATCTATGACCTATACAATGTTAAAAAACACACTACGTACCGAGAAGACATCTTGCAAAGTGTAAGCTTTGAACCAGCGTCCACTAGCAGCGCTGATCTCCATCAAGGACCCTGGTTTACCATCTATGACGCACCACTCTTCTTCACTGATGCTGCATTTGCGTTCGCACTTCTTCGCGCATTTCGTTAAGTGTAGGTCTTCTAAGTCCTGGAAAAAATCCGACAACTGAGACATAAGTTGATTATATTCAACAATTATTGTTTTTAAACTTTTGCGATTTTTATACTTTAGATATATCTTTAGATAGATCGAAACGTCGGGTAAATAAAAGGTTCGTACCTTTAAATAATTCTCGCGATTAAGTCTCGAAATATATCTAATACTTAAACAAAGCCCCGTACCAAAATAAAACCATTATAGTTTTCTAATAAAAGTATCATCCAACTAGGACTACTTGTTTGGGGACTACAATGTCACAGGCAGACTCACAGCTTTTCTGTATGCATCGAACGGTTAACATACATCAAAACTTTGATAAAATATACAAACACCCAAACTTCTATTCAGTTAACGTGGCCGTGTTCTGTTCCACATTTATATAATACTAGTAGTCCGGTCAATTTAGACATAAAAATAGTGATCAAATAAAGAAAATTCCGACAGAGCCAAATCTTCGTAGAGACCTTAGGTTTACCACTAGGAATAAAGTGTCAAAAGTCCCCATCAGTCCCATGTGTGCTAAGGGAGTTATTCGGGGGCCAAGGTCAAAATTTTAGGTTTTTTGGAGGAAGACAAGATAGTTGTACTTGCTTTTTGTTTCGTGTATTTTTTACAAATGTTAAATATCTGTACAACTATCCTGTCTTCCTCCAACATCGGCATCTGCTACTCAACATTTGTTTCGAGTTTACTATCAAGTTCAGACATGGCAAGGCAATGAACTGAACCCTGAAGACTGGGGTTGGAAATTGATAAATAATACTTTGGAACCGATTCGAACTTCTCCAGCGTGTACCAATTGCAATAAAATAAAAAATAAAATACAAGAGAGGAAGATTCATGTGATTTTGATGAAGAGACAACTGATTCATCTTCATTTGAACAATTTCTAAGCATTCATCAATATGAAGGAGAAGAAGAAGAACAAGAAGAAATTGAAGAAAACATGATTGTCGAAGTTGAATATGAAGAGTACGAGTCAGAATAAAGTAATAAAAAAAAGTTAGAACAACAGTTAAACTTAGTAACCCATAACAATAATCTTCATACTATTAAATAATTATTGTTCCTGAAAATAACGTCATAAAGGTTCGTGGAATAGGCCTACCGGGGAAACCACGTTATAAAAAGGCGCCGAGTACACTACCTCACAGGTGGTGTGGAAATGTGTGCATATTACGTAGAACGTGATTCTTACAAGCGCAATATCTGGGAAATAGTGGGTCTTAGAGAAAAAATCATCAGGACCATTTTTATAGAGAATTTTAAGATCTACAACTTTGCTTTGAAGTTCTTTTCCGATAAAACTTACCGTTTTCGAGAAAAATCCAAAAAACCTAAAATTTTGAACTTGGGCTCCGAATAACTCCCTTAGCACACATGGGACTGATGGGGACTTTTGACACTTTATTCCTTGTGGTAAACCTAAGGTCTCTACGAAGATTTGGCTCTGTCGGAATTTTCTTTATTTCAATTGTCTAAATTGACCTGACTATAGCTGTCCCGCGCAACTTAGTATGCGTAATTTTTCCCCGTTTTTGAAACATTTCTCGTCGCTTCTCTGCTTCTATTAGTCGTAGCGCGATGTTATATAGCCTATAGCCTTCCTCGATAAATGGCTATCCAACAAAAAAAGATTTTTTCAAATCGGACCAGTAGATCCTGAGATTAGCGCGTTTAAACAAACAAACAAACAAACTCTTCCGCTTTATAATATTAGTATGGATGAGCCGCGCAACTTCGTCTGCGTAAATTTTTCCGTTTTTCAGCATTTCTCATTGCTGCTCCACTCCTATTAGTTGTAGCGTGATGTTATATCCTCGATAAATGGGCTATCCAACAGTGAAATATTTTTTCAATTCGGATCAGTAGTTCCTGAGATTACCGCGTTAAAACAAACAAACAAACTCTTCAGTTTTATAATGTTAGTATGGATTTATATTATTACCTACAATGTTTGCTGTTGAAACGCCAAGAAGAAGAACTTCTAATTCTTCAACCATATCCTAGATGTTACTTTCAGTATTTACCTAGTCAGTTAAATGACAAAGACTTTATAAGATTAAACGGTTATTATGAAACTTTTACTATGTAAAGCGTCTCGGTAGATTTTTGGTGGTAACAATGAGGTTAAAGTGACACAAATAAACCAACCACGTCGACATTTACCAATCAGCACTGGAGATGTTTGATGGTTTACGGTGCTATGCTATTACTGCCTCTGTGGCGCAGTGGAAGTGTGTCCGACTGCTACGCAAGAGGTCGTGGGTTCGATTCCCACACGGGACACTACTTTGTGTGATCCACAAATTGTTGTTCCGGGTCTGGGTGTACTTTGTGTCCGTGACTTGTATGTTTGTAAAGTCCCCCGCGACACAGGGCTTGTACCCTACTGCGGGAGTCGTCAATTTAAAAAAAAAAAAAAAAAAGAAGGGGGCTGATTCCCAGTAGCATCTGTCTCCCTGTTTTTCATTAATATAGTCTATTTTGAGTCGTCTTCTTTACAATCGCTCAGCAGAGTTCTTACAACGAATCTATACTAATATTATAAAGCGGAAGAGTTTGTTTGTTTGTTTGCTTTGTTTGTTTGTTTGTTTGTTTAAACGCGCTAATCTCAGGAACTACTGGTCCGATTTGAAAAAATATTTTTTTGTTGGATAGCCCATTTATCGAGGAAGGCTATAGGCTATATAACATCGCTACGACTAATAGGAGCGGAGTAGCGACGTGAAATGTTGCAAAAACGGGGAAAATTTACGCATACGAAGTTGTGCGGGACAGCTAGTGGAATATAAAGGTCTTATGATATCCTATTAACAATAAAACAAGTTTTGTACAAAAAGTAAGCTTACTTGAATCCTATTCTGCAACGCTGGTTCGATGTCCGTAGCGAAAGTCTTGAAGGTGTCCAGAATGGGTCGGTAGCCCGTACACCGGCACATGTTGCCGCCGAACGAATTCTCTACTTGCTTCGTTGTTAACTTGTTGTTAGATTGCACGAGGCTGTGGATTTTTTAAGTCTTTAAGAAGAATGTTAGAGGAACGATGTGTGGCGGTCCAGATGCTTAGGGCGGTCTTACATTGTTCAGGTTGCTTGCCAAAGGTCACTTTCTACTTTTACAATTGAAATGAGTTTGTGTTTGTGTAGTTGAATAAGCAGTCTAATCTACTATCGATTAGTTAGCCAACAATAGTATAAAAAAATCATTAATAATGATCAAATATATCTTGCTGGACACGATTCTCTGTAGGTACCTATCTATACTATAATAATATAAAGCTGAAGAGTTTGTTTGTTTGTTTGAACGTGCACGCGCGCACACACACACACACACACACACATATCTAATTAAAACTAGGAAAGCTAAAACCATTCTGTTTATTTAAGTCTTTATGTTAATTCGCAACTAAATATTTAGTAGTAATATAGAATTGCACATGTTTAAGAATTGCTGATAATAGAAGAGCGGAATCTCCTACTACAAGCAATTCCTTGTTTAAAAGGCGATTTCATATGTAATCTAGTTATGTTAAACAGTGTAATGACAATAAAGACTTTTTTTTTTTTTTAACGTGGTAATCTCAGGAACTACTAGACTGAATTAAAAAAATCTTTTTTTGTTGGATAGCCCATTTATCGAGGAAGGCTATTGGCTATATAACATCAGGCTACTACCAATAGGAGCTGATCAGCAATGAAAAATGTTACACAAACAGGGAAAATTTACGCATACGAAGTTGCGCGGGTCTGCTAGTAAAGGATATAAGCAAACTTAAAGTGTGTAGTTGCGTTTTATGGATCCTGCGCCCTCTGTCTTTAGTATCCATAGCCATATCGTTTAGGAAAGAGCGAAGTTAAGCAAGGGTATACATACCTATACATGCTCATAACCCATCCAGAGGTGCAGTACCCACACTGACTGCCATTGAAAGCTGCTAGAGTGACTTGTATTGGATTGTATCCATCCCTGCGGTTGCCGATCCCTTCTGTCGTCATTATGTCCCAATCGTGACATGACAGGATCGAGACCAGGCACTGGAAAGAAGATACAGGAGTTCTTTAACCTAAAGTAGGAAACCATCGGTCATTATAGTCCTTTTTTAGGATTCCGTAGCCAAAATGCCAAGGTCCTTATAGTTTCGGTATTTTCGTCCTTCCGTCTGTCCCTCTGTCTGTCCCCAGGTTGGCTCAGAGACCCTTAATACTTGAAAGTTGTAATATGTCAGTAGCATATGTAACAAAATCTTGAAAAAAAAAGAGATATATTGTACCTACCTCCCCTACAAGTAAAGTGAGAGTGATTTTTAGTGGAGATGTGATTTTTTTTTCTCACCTACCCCATCGTGTGTCGAAGGGTTTCCTCGTTGTAATATAAATTGGCTCCGCATTATATATCGAAAACTATTTGACCTAAGAGCCTACTTTTTATGAGTCAGCTAAGAATCGGTTTTTGCTTTTGCTTATACAGAAAACGGTTGGTATTGTATACCTATTTAAAGAACCAGATTATTTATTCACGCGTTAGCGAATTATTTAGCTTTAAAATTGTTTATGACTTAATGAGTTTTTAAACCGCTAAAAAATAAAGTTTTCAAATCCCATTAGTTATTACTACGATTTGCTTGAGTAGTCGCACATACAACTCGTCTACATAAGTACTTACATTTACTTTAAATGTAAATTACTGGCGTTACTCAGCAAGATAAGACAATAAAATTTAAATTTTGCGTGTAATTATTGTTTTTTTTAACAATAACTAAGAAAAACAAAGGAAACTTGAAATTTGACATGGTATTTTTCTGTACCCGATTTCGAATAGGTATTACCTAAACTCTGCCAAATACCTATATCAAGATAAAAGTGTGTTATAGAATAACAAACTTTAATTTATATTCACACAAGGTCTACTTTAAATTATTTAGTGTTTTTTCACAAAAAAAACACAATTTTGTACAAATTCCAATTTAATGCGGCACGCATTATCTACCATGGTAGATAATGCGTGCCGCAAATTGGAATTTGTACAAAATTGTGTTTTTTTTTTCGTCGTAGAAGTGATGTAGAGACAAAATATAGGTAGGTGTCATTAACTTGTTCATTTATATAATTCACGCGACTAACTTCCGAAATATATTTAACTTGTTATCAGCCAATTGTTGAATGAATGAATAACCAGCTAAATAATTGAAAAAATAATTTTCCAATTACATGGAAACGAAATATATACGACCTACGCAAAACACATTTATTTTATTCAGTATCAGATCAAAAAGGTTTTTGAAGTAATTAATTATGTTTGATCCATATTTTAATAGATAATAATGGTCTTAAGCAGAGATGTTACGGAGCTTCGACTACGACTCCGAAAGGTCGGAACTATCGATTGATTTTTCACCTCCGACTCTGACTTCGGTTCCGACTAATTTATACTAATAATTGTTTCAAGGAAAAAATCACTCGGATTCCTTAAAATCGCGGCTTCGAGTCCCGACTGTGCGAAGTTTTCCTTCATACGTTTAAAATGACTGAATAAGGTTTTTTTACCATTTTATTTTATTTTTTTGAGCCTTTCGTAACGTTTTTTAACCACCTCCGACTTCGACTCCGACTCCGATAAACCAAATTTAAAAAATTCGACTCCGACTTCGGTTCCAATAAAAACTTCGTAAAAGTATTAACCTTCGCAGACTTCAAACGAGTAGATACTTTTTAAAAACGAGCCTTTCTCGAGTCTATTTTTTTATCTAAGTACCTATACTCTACATAATTACGATTCACGTAAACTTAGTTAAAAGCACTTAATACAATGATACTCGTACCGAAACCTTTAAACCGGTTTTGCCACATACTCGTAGGATGCAACTATAGAACGATGCATGGGATTTTCCACCATATCTCGCAGAGTGACCAAGGCCAAGGATATGTCAAAGATGTTTATTTGTATAAGTGGTTTTAATTCATACTTTGTAAGTTAGCCAATGTCCACTGCTGGACATAGGCCTCTCCTAATTTACACCACAACATTTGGTCCTCTAGGCATGTGTCTGATGTATCGAATCACATCCAAAATCCTGTGTCATCCGAACATCAGATGACATCGATTTTTTGCGGTGGGAGTGTATCCGACTGCTACGCAAGAGGTCGTGGGTTCGATCCCCACCCAGGATAAAACTTTGTGTGATGACCACGATGGTTTATTCTGTGTCTGGGTGTTATTTATCTATAATATGTATGTATTTAGAAATATATAAATATGTCAATCAGTTGTCTGGTTTCCATAGTACAAGGTCTGCTTAGTTTGGGATCAGATAGCGTTGTGTGAGTTGTCCCAAGATATTATTATTATTACTCATGTCCCAAAAATTCAATATCGCCCATGCCTACGGTCCTCCGTCTACCACATCCAGTTCATCCTAGCTGCGTTCATCAGGTCGTTAGTCAATCCTACTTTATGTTCTTATAACTAGGGGCGGAGTGCGCTCAAAGATGTCCGCCAAGCATCCACAGCTCTCTATTTTACAAGATTCTGATTTACAAAATTTTGACAGTTTCCAGTTCAAAGTAAGGACCCAGGTTTGCTTGATGCAGTGACTTATGGTGAACTAACACGAAATTGGAGGAGTGAGCCAGCTTTAACTACTTTATTTTTTACTAATTGTGGCTGTCCCTCATTGTTTATTGGCCGACGTTTCGACCGTATTGCAACGGCCGTGGTCACGGGTAGACAATAAACAAGGTATTTTACCTTAAATTATTTACGCGATTAAGACCCGTAGTATATATATAATTTTACACTGGCTTCATGTTCACACATTTCTGTGCTTCTAAGGACTACATGAATGATACCTAGTAATCGTTTGTCTGTTGATACAGACAATCGATCAATTGCTAATAAGTTACGTTTAAAACAAAATACAAAAACATGAGTAGAGTGAAATGAAATTTCTCAAGTTTTTTTAGTTACTTTGGAATGTTACGTATTGTGATTATAAAGGCCAATTAATGTACCTAAGTATGTAACGGACAACGTAATCAACTGCAGAGCAAAAACGTTAACACTACGCCAATGTTTAAGTAACTGATGTAAACCGTCGTACACGTTGTACTGCACTGTACGTTTTCTTTTAGGTAAATATATATATATATATATTTAAACGACTCCCGCAGTAGGGTACAAGCCCTGTGTCGCGGGGGACTTTACAAACATACAAGTCACGGACACAAAGTACACCCAGACTCGGAACAACAATTTGTTGATCACACAAAGTGGTGTCCCGTGTGGGAATCGAACCCACGACCTCTTGCGTAGCAGTCGGATATACTCCCACTGCGCCACAGAGGCAGTCAAATATATATATATATATATATACCTATATATATATATATATATATATATATATATATATATATATTATTTTATTTATTTATATATAAGGTGTACATTATTCCCTGTCCGAAAGGGGTGGGATTTTCTGTTAACAATGCTAAAAAACAGAAAAAAATATCCGTCATAAAAATGTAGAATTGAGTCTTTTCAGGGTTCCGTCTGTCTGCCTGTCTGTCTGCCACCAAACTGTATCTCATGAATCGTGATTGTTAGACGGCGTTGATATTTTTATAGATGATGTATTACTCTTGTCGCTATAACAACAAATACTCAAAAACAGAATAAAATAAATATTGAAGGGGCTCCTATGCAGCAACGTGATTTTTTTGCTCGTTTCTGCTTGATTATGATAACGACAACAGGTAGACGCTGAAATATTCACAGAATATTGAGTTATATTATTCACTTTAAAAATAAATAATTAAATTAAAATAGAGTTAATATTTAAGGAGGATCCCATACAACAGACATATTTTTTGCCGTTTTTATAGATGGTACGGAACCCTTCGTGCGCGAGTCCGACTTGCACCGGGCCTTCGTCGCTTTCCCTTCCGTCCCTTTTCACGAAATCATTCCCAAAGAAACCGATAAGAAACATCATAAATAATGATCAATCGAATAATAGGCATTAAGAAAAAAACAGCTTCAAAGTCAACTCAACAACGATTTTCTTACTTCGAATAATTAAGTGCTTGCAAGGGTCGAGAGCGAAGTTTTAAAAATGAGCTGATACATGATTCTCCATGCTATTTAAATTGAAATCGTATTTCAACACACAGGGTACTTGTATACACTTAAAGCAGTCTGGTGACAAGTAATGTTGTCGAGGCCATCTGCGGTCAAGAACTCAGCACAAAAAAAAGGAAAAAATTAACAAGTTGCTTTGCGAAGGCCTCCATTAATAACGCTTATAGCATGGAAAAAAGACAATATCTGAGACAACCCAAACACGACCATATGATCACAGATTAGGCAGTCCTGTACTATGGCAACCAGACAACTGTTTTGCATATGTATATATTGAATACCGAGTTAGTCAAACCCCCGCGGGATACTTAATAATATCATACCATCTAATATATAAAATTCTCGTGTCACAGTTTTCGTTGCCATACTCCTCCGAAACGGCTTGACCGATTTTGATGAATTTTTTTGTGCATATTCAGTAGGACTGAGAATCGGCCAACATCTATTTTTCATACCCCTAAAAGTTTGTTTGTTTGTTTGAACGCGATAATCTCAGGAACTACTGGGCCGCATTGAAAAAATATTTTATTGTTGGATAGCCCATTTATCGAGGAAGGCTATAGGTTATAACATCACGCTACGACCAATAGGAGCGAAGCAGCAATGAAAAATGTTGTAAAAAAAGGAAAAACAAGAAAAAAGGGAAAATTTACGCAGACGAAGTTGCGCGGGTCAGCTAGTAATATATAATAATAAGTACCTGGATGAACGAGTATTTTTTCTTTGCTCGGTATTTTATTTAAACGTCATTTTCTAAAAATGAAACCTAGCTAGATCGATTTATCGCCCCTAAAACCCTCCGCATACTAAAGTTCGAAACGATGCTGAGATTTAGATTATATATACAAGAATTGCTTGTTTTAAGGTATTATTTAAACAGATATGTAGGTATTTCCTTAGCTTGAACTACAATTTAAGAATTTAATAAAAGCACGGGGTCTCATCACGAAGAAACAGAAATGTAGGTCAAATAAATATCAACAGATGGCGTTATAAGTATCGATTTGATATTGAAGTTTTTTAAAACTTGGAATATCAGAAGATAGGTACTATAAATGTGTATTATTATTTTTTTATTATTAAGCTATACAAGGGGTTGTAAAATAATAGGCTCCTAATTAAATTTCCATAACTTTACAAAGTTTCTGATAAAGTAACTCTGATAAAATAACTCTAGCGGCAATTTATTTGTACTACGTTATAATAGGCACAACTTAAACATTAAACTGGTTCAATCTAACAATAGATGGCACTATTTGGGAATTCTGATTCTGACCATACCTATATTTTGTTGATATATTTTACTTATTTTTCGACGAGAAGTAAGAGTGACATGAAGTTGTAGTAAATTATAACTAGAGATAAAAGAATTGAAGGCTTTTAAACCCCATAATAGAACTAGACTCCTGTTCCATTGCCCATCATGTTCTGGGGGGAGGGGGTAACACCGGCCAAGAGTGAGTTAGTTCACGCGATGTGGCGAGGGGGGAGGGAGGGGGTTAATAAGTACATAATCATACACTTCCCCTCAACGCCTTAGGCAGGACCCGCTATTGAATGTGTCTTTTTACCCGACTACGGAGGGTAATGTGTTTGACGTGTATGTATGTATGTATGTGATTTTGATTAATTTTGATGATTCATACGTCGATCGATTCGTATTAATCTTGTAAAGACATGACAGCAATCGAAATTTAAAATGGCGACTGCCAGACGCCATATTGTGATAAAGAAAAAAATTAAAGTCAACCAACTACTAAACAAAGACTCAAGATTGACTCGTTGGTCTTGCGCCTAGTCGCTCGTCGGTGGTGTCGGTTTTGATGGGTTTCTGCCCTATGACTCCATTAACTTCTATTGGGCTATAACTAGGGACAAGACTACTCGTCGATCCTGCGCCTTGTCCCACTCAAATTTTATGATTTATTGACACATTTATGACACATTGATCCTGCGTCAAATCCTTCTTCAAATTACCAAATCCAACCGGACAGCCGAAGTCCATGTTTTTGCGAACGAAAAAAATTATTTGAAATAAAAATGCATTTTAAAAATAATAATCAAGGTCAGGTTATAAATAGGTACGTACCAGCGGTGTTTTCAAAGAGGCCGGCTTCCGATCAAATGTACCGACCGATGTCACAAAATGCTAAATGATATGGTTGCTAAAGCTAATAATATATAATATAATATAATATATATATATAATATATATATATATATATATATATATATATATATATATATATAATATCTTGGGACACCTCACACAACGCTATCTGATCCCAAACTAAGCAGAGCTTGTACTATGGAAACCAGACAACTGATAAACATACTTATATATTTCTAAATACATACATATTATAGATAAATAACACCCAGACACAGAATAAACCATCGTGCTCATCACACAAAGTTTTATCCTGGGTGGGGATCGAACCCACGACCTCTTGCGTAGCAGTCGGATACACTCCCACCGCGCCACAGAGGCAGTCAATTAAATTATTAATTTATATTGAATGCCATACCTATATTACAAAGTAACCGAAAATAACTTAGACGAATGCACGGTTAGCCAATTATATAATAATATTCCAAAAAAGCAATGCCCGTGAACGATGTCTATGCAGTCTAAAGTACGTAAAGCATGCATTGTATGAAGCATGCCTTCTGTAGTGTCGTTATTTTATGTCGGTAGGGCCAGTCGGGCGGTCGGGCGCTTAAACCTGCTAATGCCGACGCATTGCTACACTACCCTAACGGTTATACGACACAACTTAAAATTTGTTTATTTTTGAATGAGGCTACTAAAAACGTGATTGTTAAGTAATAATGTTGTTTTAATAGACATTATTTTTTATTATTTTTCGTATTGTTTACCCGAGGAACTAACTTTCGGATCGGTCAAGGTTATATTACAAATAGTGAATACGTAAATATACTAAATAAAATGGGACTAGACTATATTGTTTTTTATATTTGAGTTGATAGCAATCTACCCAACCTACGAGTATATGCCATCTTCGGTCCAACAGTGTGGTTCGTTTCCGAGTTATGCGCAAATTTATAAAAAAAGGACATTAATGCGAAAAATCGAAAAATACTTGCATCAAAGCTGAACAATGTATTAACTTTTATTATTTTTTTATATTTGATATTTACAAATCAATGCATCAAGGAGGCTCCGCGAGACGTGCAGTACGGTGCTTCGACACGGGATCACGGGGACAAATTAATGTTGAGTTGTGTCATTTTTACCCGACTGTAAAGAAGGTTTTCAAGTTCTTTATTACCTGATATCTCACAATCCACTGAACGGATTTATACAATTCACACGTCGTTAGATTCGTAATAATTGCCCAAGTGTTCTTAGATAGATGACGTTTTTAAAAAACAAACATGGCGGCTATGAAATGTCAAAATAAAGAGGTGTGAAAAAAAAAATTGTTTCGAATACTGTAATATGGGTATCAAATTAAAGAGCTCATCTTAAGCATTTCAAAAAGGTATAAAATGATTATGACTGTAATACTAAAAAAGTTAGTTAGCAACCATTGTTTTTTCAACTTTCAATACTTGACAATACCTGTGATAAAAGTAAGTTGCTACATCGGTTACATCCTACAACAACTAAAAAGTATTAAATAAAAAATAAATTATAAAAATAAAAAAACCCGCCTGCACAAAAAAGATGGAAACAAAATCCCCTACATAATTATACAATTTCATGCAGTCGGAGGCATTAATGAATCTCGACAAACTTAGTAAGTAAAGTGCCTCCGACTTTATTTTTTTATTTATTAAACGTACGAAGTATAGGGCGCAGACCTACCTACCTTTTTGTTCTCAAATTTCTGGTTTCTACAAGATCAATGTGATCACAGGGTCAAAACTTTGAACTCCTATATCACACAAACTATAGGGCATAGACTCACCATGTTTGTACTCAAACTTGTTGTTTTGATTGATGAGATCTATGTGACTATGGGGTTAAAACTTTGAACGCCTATATCACACGAACTATGGGGCGCAGATCTACTTTGATTCTCTCTCACACTTTGTTACTTGTTCAAACGAGTTTGAGTACAAATAAGGTTGGTTTGGTTGGTTGGTACAAATAACCTATAGTTCGTGAGGTATAGGCGTTCAAAGTTTTGACCCAGCGATCACGTAGATCTCGTCAAAACAAGAAGCTTAAGTAGACACAAGATGGGTCTGCGCCCCATAGTTCGTAAGATATAAGCGTTTAAAGTTTTGACCCCGTGATCACATAGATCTCATCAAAACATCAAGTTTGAGTACAAACATGGTGGGTCTACGACTTATAGTTCGTGAGATATAGGCGTTCAAAGTTTTGACCCCGCCATCACGTAGATCTCGTCAAAACAAGAAGTTTCAGTACAAACAAGATGGGTCTGCGCCCCATAGTTCGTAAGATATAAGCATTTAAAGTTTTGACCCCGTAATCACATAGATCTCATCAAAACATCAAGTTTGAGTATAAACATGGTGGGTCTACGACTTATAGTTCGTGAGATATAGGCGTTCAAAGTTTTGGCCCTGCGATCACGTAGATCTCGTCAAAACAAAAAGTTTCAGTACAAACAAGATGGGTCTGCGCCTCATAGTTCGTAAGATATAAGCGTTTAAAGTTTTGACCCCGTGATCACATAGATCTCATCAAAACATCAAGTTTGAGTACAAACATGGTGGGTCTACGACTTATAGTTCGTGAGATATAGGCGTTCAAAGTTTTGACCCCGCCATCACGTAGATCTCGTCAAAACAAGAAGTTTCAGTACAAACAAGATGGGTCTGCGCCCCATAGTTCGTAAGATATAAGCATTTAAAGTTTTGACCCCGTAATCACATAGATCTCATCAAAACATCAAGTTTGAGTACAAACATGGTGGGTCTACGACTTATAGTTCGTGAGATATAGGCGTTCAAAGTTTTGACCCCGCGATCACGTAGATCTCGTCAAAACAAAAAGTTTCAGTACAAACAAGATGGGTCTGCGCCCCATAGTTCGTAAGATATAAGCGTTTAAAGTTTTGACCCCGTGATCACATAGATCTCATCAAAACATCAAGTTTGAGTACAAACATGGTGGGTCTACGACTTATAGTTCGTGAGGTATAGGCGTTCAAAGTTTTGACCCAGCGATCACGTAGATCTCGTCAAAACAAGAAGTTTAAGTAGACACAAGATGGGTCTGCGCCCCATAGTTCGTAAGATATAAGCGTTTAAAGTTTTGACCCCGTGATCACATAGATCTCATCAAAACATCAACTTTGAGTACAAACATGGTGGGTCTACGACTTATAGGTCGTGAGATATAGGCATTCAAAGTTTTGACCCCGCCATCACGTAGATCTCGTCAAAACAAGAAGTTTCAGTACAAACAAGATAGGTCTGCGCCCCATAGTTCGTAAGATATAAGCATTTAAAGTTTTGACCCCGTAATCACATAGATCTCATCAAAACATCAAGTTTGAGTACAAACATGGTGGGTCTACGACAATAGTTCGTGAGATATAGGCGTTCAAAGTTGTGACCCCGCGATCACGTAGAACTCGTCAAAACAAGACGTTTAAGTAGAAACAAGATGGGTCTGCGCCCCATAGTTTGTAAAATATAGCCGTTTAAAGTTTTGACCCCGTGGTCACGTAGATCTCGTCAAAACAAGAAGTTTAAGTAGAAACAAGATGGGTCTGCGCCTTATAGTTCGTAATATATAGGCGGTAAAGTTTTGACACAAAGATCTTAACAAACCGGAACGACGAGGAAATCTTAAGAAGGGTTCCTCGTCCTTAGGTAAGTAAGTAATTGAAATGAAGTAGAAAATCCCGATTTTCATACATTTTAGCTAAGAACACTCGATCAAGTCAACTTTCAATCAAAAAAACTAAATCAAAATCGGTTCATCCGTTTGGAAGCTACGTTGCTACCGACAGGCACACAGATACATCATTAAGCAGATACGCGTTAAATTTATAACACTCGTCATTTTTGTCATTTTTCCCGATCTGGTCGTTAATGAATATTTACAATAAAATTATTTAAGGACTCTGACAGTTACACTCTCAAGGCCCGTATTATTAAAACGATCTCAAACGTAAGATCGACCTTGAACACGAGTTCGAGACTCCGTTCTATTCAATAGATAAGTCTTATTACAGAAAAATTTTGGCAAAAAAATAATATTTTTGTTATTGATATCGTCACAGATAATATAATACTATAATATCGTCGTTGATTATGTCAATTTTAATCCTAAATTGTGGATTTTGTGAAATTATGCATAATCTTTTCACGGTTACATTTAAATAAGTATAAAAAAATGTTCTCTGACAATAAACCAAGACCAAAAAGATGATTGATCTATGCCCATCTATGCACCGACTGTGGTAAAGTTACTTAACTTACGCAAACATTCTATCATAATAGAAGTAGGTTCAACTTTGAGGTGTACACCGACGAGTTACTTTAGCAATAACAAATTCGTTTAATGTAATTATGTAGTGTCGTCGCCTATTAGGGTCAAATTACAATATTTTTAAGGTCTGCACTCGAATGACGTCATTTAAGGCGATTTTCTGCGTTATTTGTACTCGCGCGATATAAGCTATCAATACATGTTTAATAATTAGTGCCGATCCCAAGACGCTAACCGCACTTAGAAGGGAACTCAGATGATATCGTTCTTTACAACGAATCTGAGCTTCATCTATTAATACGGACCTAAGCACGGCCGATGACCGCGTAGTAGCAAATAGCAACCAACTTTATTTCCAAGTAAACGCACGACCTAGAACAAACCAAGCGGAGGCCTCAATTTTCATCCCTCGATGTTTTTACCGCCATCTTTTGGCGACTTTAGTAAGGAGGGCCATTAAAATCAATCAGCTGTAGCCTGAATCACTAGATGTCGCTTGCTATGCACCACTGCTAATGCCATCTAACGTCTCCGTAAACGAGCCCGAAAACGAGCCCGAGTTAGGACGATCGCATTTCTTTGTATGGGATGAGGTATCTGTACTAGTATAGTATTATATTATCTGTGATAAAAGTATGTTTAAATTTATAAGTTGCGAGCTAAGGCCTCTTTCTGGGTCCATTCACGATCTTTTTCCGTGTCCACGGCAATCCCGTACAGAATTGTTAAAATGGAAAATGGTGAGCAGCGCTTTGAAATGCATCAACGCGCGCGGAGGACATTTTTGATAGCGCCGAGCATGCGCCTTGATGCATTTTTACACATGGGCTTGCCGTGTAACAGGTGCGGTGCCGGCATAGAAACAGCTAACTCTATATACAGTACGATCAACGTATCTTGACCGGATTGAAGTTAGATTTTTATCACTTTCGCGCATGTCAAAGAGATGCGACCCTAAAATTACTTACGAAAACGCTTAATCGATTAAAAATACTAACAACAATTTAATTCAACAATATAAAAACACTATTTAAACGAGTTCATAAAATTTTAAATTTAGAACATTTACAGTTAATAATAAAGAAACTTTGAAAAACAATTTCTTTACCAAAATAATCACAAAAAAACATGAATTAGTAATACTAATTATGACAATGTAATGCGTAATCGCATCTCTAATCCTCTTGGTTTAGTTACCGCCCCCGCCCCCCGCTTCCTGTCACCATTTACTTCCAAAAAATGCATCTGCGCAACCACTTGTCGCCTACTTCAGTCCGGCCTAGTTACGTTGATCCTACTGTACATCGCATGATCTTCAAAAGTACATTTACTTAGCGTTATGTACTTATGTGTTAACTGTTTCATTTTTCGATACTTTTTAATGGAATTTTAGAAACACAATATTAACACATTAATGATTAGTTTTCCCTTAAAATCAGATGTTTAGCTATCACTGTTCATGAAATATAGCCTATATTATCTGCCTCTGTGGCGCAGTGGGAGTGTCTCCGACTGCTACGCAAGAGGTCGTGATTTCGATTCCCACACGAGACACCACTTTGTGTGATCCACAAATTGTTGTTCCGAGTCTGGGTGTACTTTGTGTCCGTGATTTGTGTGTTTGTAAAGTCCCCCGCGACACAGGGCTTGTACCCTAATGCGGGAGTTGTCTGTTAAAAAAAAAAAAAAAGTTTTTGTATGGGAGCCCCCTTAAATATTTATTTTATTCTGTTTTTTTTAGTATTTGCTGTTATAGCGGCAACAGAAAAACATCATCTGTGATCTGTGTGATTTCAATTGTCTAACTATCACGGTTCATGAGATACAGATGCAGCGGACAGACGGACAGCGTAGTCTTAGTAATAGGGTCCCGTTTTACCCTTTGTGTACGGTACCCTACCCTAAATAGACAATATTTTGTGTCCATAAAACGTTGTTTTGAATTGGTTACCTATGTCCTTCACAAGGCAGTTTACGAGTATTTCCCTCAGTAATTAATCATAATAATGAAACAAAGACTACCCATTGTGTGAAGTCTATGTGATTTCAATGTATCAT
Organism: Herminia tarsipennalis; assembly: GCA_945859575.2. Taxonomy (NCBI): domain Eukaryota; kingdom Metazoa; phylum Arthropoda; class Insecta; order Lepidoptera; family Erebidae; genus Herminia; species Herminia tarsipennalis. The sequence continues at coordinate 4,425,886 of OX243844.2, read as the reverse complement.
TTACTTACATCTTTATGGTATTTATTTTACATGAGAATAAAAAAATAAAGCAAAAACTGACCTTCGAAACTACCATTATTTGACTGCCTCTGTGGCGCGGTGGGAGTGTATCCGACTGCTACGCAAGAGGTCGTGGGTTCGATCCCCACCCAGGATAAAACTTTGTGTGATGAGCACGATGGTTTATTCTGTGTCTGGGTGTTATTTATCTATAATATGTATGTATTTAGAAATATATAAGTATGTTTATCAGTTGTCTGGTTTCCATAGTACAAGCTCTGCTTAGTTTGGGATCAGATAGCGTAGTGTGAGTTGACCCAAGATATTATTATTATTATTATAGGGAATCCGTCACTACGCTACGCCGTTAACAACTCGGGCACCGACACTACACCCGAGATGTCCAATTTATCTTTCTAGCTGTCCCGCACAACTTCGTATGCGTCAATTTTCCCGTTTTTGCAACATTTTTCATGGCTGCTGAGCTACTATTGATCGTAGCGTGATGTTATATAGCCTGTAGCCTTCCTCGATAAATGAGCTACCCAACAGAAAAGGAATTTTTCCATTCGGACCAGTAGTTTCTGAGATTACCGCGTTCAAACCAACAAACAAACTTTATAGTATTAGTATAGATATAATACAAATTTACGACTATAATTTGCTTCGTTTTTGCAACATTTTTATTGATGGTCCGCTCCTATTGATGGTAGCGTGATGTTAATAGCCTTCCTCGACAAATGAGCCATCCAACAATAACATAATTTTTCAATTTGAACCAGTAGTTTCCAGCGTTCGCAGCTTTATAATACACCGTGAAATTGTAGTCGTTTCAGAGTCGAAAATGTTGAACTCTATATCAATCACCTAGTTCTATATAAATATCAGTTTTAGAAAACATTAATACTTTTTAATAAAAATTGAAATTAATGTCGTTTGCAGAAAATAAATGAGCACTTGTGGTAACGCTACTCGATTTCACGTAATAATATTAGGTAGGTACTACGGCCATCAGATAGATGTTATTCATAGTTTTTCACCACCCAAATGTGCCTCACGCGCTGTTTTAGGCAATTAAATGATATTTTTATTAAAAAAATGAAGTGAAGCCGTGTGTAATTTGCTTAGGTAAATCCTAAATTTTAATTAGGATACGCTTTAACATTTTTAATACTTCTAAAGAGATTTCTTTATGAAGAAAAATCTGAAGAAAGGGGAGTGAAGCGACAACTCTCCGAGAGTAAACTTTAAGAAGTGCATTTCTGTGCAACTCGGCCTTTCACACTGAAGGGCCATACCTGCTATTCTGCACTGCAGTCTTAAGTGCATTCCTGCGACTCTGCGCCGCACCCGAAGTGCATTCCTGCGACTCTGCACCGCACCCGAAGTGCATTCCTGCGACTCTGCGCCGCACCCGAAGTGCATTCCTGCGACTCTGCGCCGCACCCGAAGTGCATTCCTGCGACTCTGCACCGCACCCGAAGTGCGACTCTGCACCGCACCCGAAGTGCATTCCTGCGACTCTGCGCCGCACCCGAAGTGCATTCCTGCGACTCTGCGCTGCACCCGAAGTGCATTCCTGCGACTCTGCGCCGAACCCGAAGTGCATTCCTGCGACTCTGCACCGCACCCGAAGTGCATTCCTGCGACTCTGCACCGCACCCGAAGTGCATTCCTGCGACTCTGCACCGCACCCGAAGTGCATTCCTGCGACTCTGCACCGCACCCGAAGTGCATTCCTGCGACTCTGCACCGCACCCGAAGTGCACTCTTGCGACTCTGCGCCGCACCCGAAGTGCATTTGCACAACTCTGCGCCGCACCCAAAGTGCATTCCTGCGACTCTGTGCCGCACCCAAAGTTCACGACTCGACGCTGCGCTCTGAGTGTGCATCGCTGCACACCTACCGGCACCCTCACTTAATAACTCTTTAAACTCTGCCTTTTTTTCTATATTAACTATTGTAAATTCTCATGTGTATTGTACTTATTTTTTAGGCTTAAGTTTTCACTCCTGTGTTTTCTCTTATTTGCACTGTAAACTAGTTTTCTATTATCTACTACTCCATTATAGCTCTCTAACTCTATATAATCTTTCATTACATTAGTATATATGTAATGTGGGAGTGTGTTTTTTTTCTCAGCGTATCGGGTATCATTAGATAGGTCTTTTAAAAACGCTTAAGGTTTGGGAAGACGATTTTTAGATTTAGTGATCCGTGTGTAAAATATTAAGCTTATAAGTGCAAATTTTTGTTAGAGTAAGTGCCCCCCTGCCAGCTAAATGGTTGATGTTGGGTATGTGAAAAAATTGACGGTAGTAGTATATTTAGTGAAATTAAAAGGAAAACTATCACAGCTAAGTAGGCTTTACAATTTTACGAGAAACAGCTGATCAAAGGAGAAGTAACAACATTTTCGTACAGATTCCATTGAAAAATATTATTATGTAGATAGGTATAACATTGTAAGTATGGAACAAAAACAACGGTTATCCCACTTCTTAAGCCAGATTATTCGGATGGGGGGGGGGGGGGCACTACGGAACCCTTCATTGTGCGTGACCCGACATGCACTTGCCCGGTTTTTGCCAAGATATTATATTACTTTGTCGGCGTAATAACTAATAAGTATTTGTATATCCATTTCTAGCCATATGGGTCTCTGAGGTACCCTGGGAACGGACAGACGGACAGACGACAGATGGATGGACATTGTGAAACTATAAGCGAAACCCGTATAGTTTCGCTATGTCCGCGCATCTGTCGTCTGTCCGTCTGTCCGTCACAGGTTAGCTCAGATACCCTTAGTACTTTAGCCATTTTGGCTACCGAATCAAAAAAACAGGTTATACAATTAGATATTTGACATTCACGTCCTCAATAACTGGATTTAAAAACAAAACACGTGTATAAGTTAACATAAATAACATACCGTCTGCATGATTGGATAATAAATGGTACTAAATATTGTGTCACAGAATAACAAAAGTAGAAACCTACAGAAGGTAAATTTATACTTGCCTAGTTCGAGTTACGCACACAAATACATCAGAAAAAGACAATTCAAGCAAGCCCTCTGAACTCTATACGGCACTGGACAGGCTACGCCGACAACTTTGAGCATTATATAAGCTATACTTTGAGCATATATATATATAAGCTATACTTTGAGCATTTGGACTTTTAGAGCAGGACTGCGCCATAACCTCACAAAATTGTCTACTCTCAAGAAAGAGACAACGCTTCTGCTTCTTCTTCTTCTTTGAGTTTATGGCAATCTAGCCGTTTTAACGGCTAATTTCTGCCAGTGTCAAGTAAGTATTTAAGCGCTTAATACATGCACAAAGTCTCGTTCTTAGTCAATTATCACGTATTCAAATCATTTTTTACAAGTTAAACTCGGAGCTGTAAAAATAATGGCCGGTCAGTTTGCCGCCATTTTTACAACTCCCAGAGACAACGCTACTTTGTGAACAATAACTGACAATAACTGTCAAAGGCCGCACGAATCTTTTACTTTGCAGTCAATATTTACCTTTCTTCTTTTTAATTGAAAGGGATGGCGCAGTCAAGGTATATACGTCAACGGTTTGGACGCACATTTGACAAATAATAACGACAATTTGAAAAAATATAACGACCATATCAACACCTGCCAATTAGAACATGGTAACTCACTTTTTGGTCAAATTGAGTTACAGTCAATTAAATTATCTTGTTCTTAACTAACCCACATTTCTCTAAGTATTTTCGTTTGTGATTTAGAGTGTTAAAAAATGAAATTATAGATTAGGGCGGGTGTATTTTAATCGCATCTTTAGTTACGATCGCAATTCAGGAAACACAATACGGGACAATGTGTTCGTAACTAAAGTTACGAATAAAATAACATTTATTAAACCACATAAAAACACACTTTTGTTATAGAGTTTTTATAGTACTTAACTCAAAAAACGTTTAAATTGTATGTATGTTATGAACTTTAAGTGTGTATATGTTAGGTATGTACTTTATTTTTCATAATTATTATATATTGTTTATTTGAATGCGGTAATCTCAGGAACTACTGATCCGAATTAAAAAAATATTTTACTGTTGGATAGCCTATTTATTGAGGAAAGCTATAGGCTATATAACACTAATAGGAGCGGAGCAGCAATGTGAAATGTTGCAAAAACGGGGAAAATTTACGAAGACGAAGTTGCGCGGGACAGCTAATTAATTATAAATTTAAACTTTACAAGGACATTTTAAACACCTACATGGAATTTTGCAATGTTTTACTTACGAGCGTTCCTGAAAAGTTGCCAAAAGTGAGTTACCATGATTTTCATTGTAGGTGTCGATTTGTCATAAGTGTCAAAAAAATTCACAGGGCGGTCATTCGATTCGGCATTTGAAATTGCTGTCACTTTGTACGGGGTAACCAATCCAGCGTACGACGTACTATAGAGGCCAGTGTTCAAGACTAATCAAGACCGCCATTGTTTCGGAATGCGGCGCGGGATTCTGTGTCCGGGAACGATGTTTATGTGAGCGTTGTTTTTATACATTGTATGACGAATACCTTCTGTACTGTGCTCGGTATTTTGTAATTGTGTTCCCTCGTCTTTTATCATGTAGAGGCCCCAATAACAATGACCTTTATAGCCGTTTGTACGCTTTCTATTCGTAAAATATCGAATACGGCAACAAGACAGCCCTATATCTAACACACGCTTCATTTTACGATTCCATCAATTGCGCAGACGTATAATGCGCATTTTGCTAATACGCGGTTGCTATTTCACTACTACTTATAACGTGCATTACCATGTGAATAGCTAGAACAATTGTAGAAGTTTTAAACTATTGTTAACAAAACCCCAGAACGTACGGTTAGTATCACGGCAGACGCTTATACGCTGGAGTTTTAAAAATATAATATACATATCTATACTAATATTATAAAGCGGAAGAGTTTGTTTGTTTGATTGTTTGTTTGTTTGTTTAAACGCGCTAATCTCAGGATCTACTGGTCCGATTTGAAAAATAGTATATATGTAGGTAATGTGGGAGTGTGTTTTTTTTTTCTCAGCTACCCTATCGTGTGGGGTATCATTAGATAGGTCTTTTAAAAACGCTTAAGGTTTAAAGACGATTTTTAGATTTAGTGATCCGTGTGTAAAATATTACGCTTAAAAGTGCAAATATTTGTTAGAGTCAAGTGTGTCCCCCCTGCCAGCTAAATGGTTGAAGTTGGGTATGTGCAAAAATTTACGGTAGTAGTATATATAGTGAAATTAAAAGGAAAACTATCACAGCTAAGTAGGCTTTACAAATTTACGAGAAACAGCTGATCAAAGGAGAAGTAACTACATTTTCATACAGATTCCATTGAAAAATATTATTATGTAGATAGGTATAACATTGTAAGTATGGAACAAAAACAACGGTTATCCCACTTCTTAAGCCAGATTATTCGGATGGGGGGGGGGGGGGGGGGACTACGGAACCCTTCATTGTGCGTGGCCCGACATGTACTTGCCCGGTTTTTGTCAAGATATTCTATTACTTTGTCGGCGTAATAACTAATAAGTATTTGTATATCCATTTCTAGCCATATGGGTCTCTGAGGTACCCTGGGAACGGACAGACGGACAGACGACAGATGGATGGACATTGTGAAACTATAAGCGAAACCCGTATAGTTTCGCTATGTCCGCGCATCTGTCGTCTGTCCGTCTGTCCGTCACAGGTTAGCTCAGATACCCTTAGTACTTTAGCCATTTTGGCTACCGAATCAAAAAAACAGGTTATACAATTAGATATTTGACATTCACGTCCTCAATAACTGGATTTAAAAACAAAACACGTGTATAAGTTAACATAAATAACATACCGTCTGCATGATTGGATAATAAATGGTACTAAATATTGTGTCACAGAATAACAAAAGTAGAAACCTACAGAAGGTAAATTTATACTTGCCTAGTTCGAGTTACGCACACAAATACATCAGAAAAAGACAATTCAAGCAAGCCCTCTGAACTCTATACGGCACTGGACAGGCTACGCCGACAACTTTGAGCATTATATAAGCTATACTTTGAGCATATATATATATAAGCTATACTTTGAGCATTTGGACTTTTAGAGCAGGACTGCGCCATAACCTCACAAAATTGTCTACTCTCAAGAAAGAGACAACGCTTCTGCTTCTTCTTCTTCTTTGAGTTTATGGCAATCTAGCCGTTTTAACGGCTAATTTCTGCCAGTGTCAAGTAAGTATTTAAGCGCTTAATACATGCACAAAGTCTCGTTCTTAGTCAATTATCACGTATTCAAATCATTTTTTACAAGTTAAACTCGGAGCTGTAAAAATAATGGCCGGTCAGTTTGCCGCCATTTTTACAACTCCCAGAGACAACGCTACTTTGTGAACAATGACTGTCAAAGGCCGCACGAATCTTTCACTTTGCAGTCAATATTTACTTTTTAATTGAAAGGGATGGCGCAGTCAAGGTATATACGTCAACGATTTGGACGCACATTTGACAAATAATAACGACAATTTGAAAAAATATAACGACCATTTCAACACCTGCAAGTAAAAACATGGTAATTCACTTTTTGGTCAAATTGAGTTACAATCAACTAAATTATCTTTTTCTTATCTAACCCACAATTCTCTAAGTATTTTCGTTTGTGATTTAGAGAGTGTTAAAAAATGAAATTATAGATCCGGCGGGTGTATTTTAATCGCATCTTTAGTTACGGTCGCAATTCAGGAAACACAATACGGGACAATGTGTTCGTAACTAAAGTTACGAATGGAATAACATTTATTAAGCCGCATAAAAACACAATTTTGTTAAAGAGTTTTTATAGTACTTAACTCAAAAAACGTTTAAATTGTATGTATGTTATGAACTTTATGTGTGTATGTTATAAGTACTAGCTGTCCCGCGCAAAACTAACAAACAAACAAACTATTCCGCTTTATAATATTAGTATAGATAAGTACTTTATATAGACTAATATTATAAATAATTTATACTAATATTATAGTAATTTAAAACGGGGGAAAATTACGCATACGAAGTTGCGTGGTACAACTAGTTTTAAATAATTATTATATATTGTTTGTTTGAACGCGGTAATCACAGGAACTACTGGTCCGAATTGAAACATTATTTTTCTGTTGGATAGTCCATTTATTGAGGAAGGCTGTAAGGCTATATAACATCAGGCTACGACTAGATACGATACTACGATAGGAGCGGAGCAACAATGAGAAATGTTGCAAAAACGGCGAAAATTTACGAAGACGAAGTTGCACGGGACAGCTAGTTAGTTATGAATTTAAACTTTACAAGGGCATTTTATACACCTACATGGATTTTTCAATCATTGACGCGCTTTCCTGAAAAGTTGCCAAAAGTAAGTTACCATGATTTTCATTGTAGGTGTCGATTTGTCATAAGTGTCAAAAAAGTTCACAGAAAGTTGACAAACGTGAGTTACCATGATTTTCATTGCAGGTGTCGATGTGTCTTATGTCAAGTGTCAAAAAGTTCACATGACGGTCATTTGATTCGGAATTTGAAATTGCTGTCACTTTGTACAGGGTAAGCAATCCAGCGTACGACGTAGGTACTATAGAGGCCAGTGTTCAAGACTAATCAAGACCGCCATTGTTTGGAAGGCGGCGCGAGATTCCGTGTCCGGGAACGATGTTTATGTGAGCGTTGCTTTTATACGTTGTATGACGAATACCTTCTGTACTGTGCTCGGTATTTTGTAATTGTGTCCCCTCGTATTTTATCACTAGCTGTCCCGCGCAACTTCGTATGCGTAAATTTTCCCCGTTTTTGCAACATTTCACGTCGCTACTCCGCTCCTATTAGTCGTAGCACGATGTTATATAGCCTATAGCCTTTCTCGATAAATGGGCTATCCAACTAAAAAAGAATTATTCAAATCGGACCAGTAGTTCCTGAGATTAGCGCGTTTAAACAAACAAACAAACAAACAAAGCAAACAAACAAACTCTTCCGCTTTATAATATTAGTATAGATGTAGAGACCCCAATGACAATGACATTTACAGCCGTTTGTACGCTTTCGTAAAATATCGAATACCGCCACATGACCGTTTGGATTAGCGTTGTTGCATACGAGCTTGCACGCACGCTTATTTAGCGATACTATCACTGCCGATTCCAGCGATGCCGACCACTGAATTTTATTTTAATATAATGCTTGAAAATAGAAAAATGGACAAATCTGCTAATTTAACATCTTTTAGATGACATTACTAATAAAAAGAGTCTGGCGGTACACTATTTTTATATTAAATCACCACACAATCACGCTCTCTCTTTCTTTCACGCTCTTTTTTTTCGGCACTGGGTTAAACTATTTGTTTCAAACTGTATAAATTCTTACTTTTTTTTTTTAAATATCGCGTATTTTTTTTTATATTATCTTGATTTAAAAAAACTTAGTCCGTTAAATGGTCGCCAACCGGCGAAACGAACTTGCACTAAAGTGATAATAGTTAGTATTACAAAAGTATTAAAGAACAAAAACATGATTTTAAACAAAGATATTGTTTAAAATCATGTTTTGTTTAAAATATTGTAAAATAGAAGTATGAATTTTTTACCAATGTTTGGAACTATTGTAACAGCAGTTCTACTTACCTACTTGTTAATGCATAGAATACGAACAATATATATATATTTTTTTCTATATTAAACTAAACATGTACATGTAAAACTTAAACGTGATGTTATATATTCGAATTATTTACTCCATGTTGGTAATACATTTTTATATCAACATCACGCCTATCGATATTATTTACAAAGAAGATAGGTAAAACTATCAATCTTTATGTAGTTAACTATATCTTTACATTTATTATATGGGAATTAACGCGCATTATTTACCTTAAAATTGCTTGACGTTTCGATCAGGTTGCACCGGCCGTGGTCACAGCGACAGACAGTCCGCTTGTGACTACGGCCAGAGCAACCTGGTCAAAACGATAAACAATTCTAAAGTAAATAATGCACATTAATTCCCATAAGATAAATAAATAAGTATCTTTACATTTAAAATACATCAAAAACTATATAATTAGGTTTTCTTAATTCAAAACTATGTTCTTTTTTATGTCTGTTGGTTTGTCCGGAGCTGGCGTTAGTAAAGAGACTTACATAATAAAAAAAAGTAAGTACATTATTTAGTTTTAAACGTAATATTCTAACCTAAATTCACTATTGCAATCAAAATCTGTTAAGTATAACGGTGGAAACTTATTGATCTTTGACTATATATCATAATGGTTGCTTTACACTCTTGCGTTCATGACGTTCAACAGGCACACACACGAGCGCGAGTATAGAGTAGAATGTGGTGCACGGCTGTTAGTGTCCATTTTTTTTTGTAAAATGCCATTTAAAAATCGTGGCCATGAGTTTTTATTGCCAAGTTTATTTCTCACGGCTTTACTCTTGCGAACTTGGCATTAAATGTAGAATCATTCTATTCCAAATTTTGTCTGACGTTCATGCGTTGCATTTGTAACCTAAATGAATAAAGTATTTTGACTTTGACTTTGTACCGCGCCACATCATTGCAGATTGCCATTTCACTTCTACTACGCTTCAGTACACATCCTTCATGCTTCCGCACTTTACTAAGGGTGCCTTCCAGATGGCGCCGAAAACACTCATATTATACTTTTAGCCGTTCCAGATGACGACCACGGTCGTTATTATAATATTCGAGGAGAAAACATTATTTTCGCTCACGCCACAATCACAACGACCCATCTGAATGAGAAAATTGCCGCCATTTCCACCGATTTTTTTTCAAAGTTAAAGATGGCAAAGATGGCTCGTTCTTATCCAGTTATCAGGTATTTCAAGTACATATATTTAACACCCGTGACCACGTGACCCGTGAGTCTACCCGTGACCACGGCCGTTGCAATACGGTCGAAACATCGGGCAATAAACAAGGTATTTTACGTTAAATTATTCACGCGATTAAGACCCGTAATATATATCAGATAGCTGCTATTTGACGATTAACATAAACGCTCCATAATCCGTTCCAGTTGAGTTTTCGATAATAAAGCTGTCAAGCTAATGGAACGGGTGAAACCGTAGGTGTAGGCATGAGCGTTGCGATCGTCAAATGGAACATAGTCTAAATAAAATAAGTTTCTTACGGAATTGACAGAAAAAACGTGCTTCTCTTTGGTGATGGGATGAGTGGCCGAGACGGAGACGATGCATGCGCCGCACCCGCCCTCGTGGCACATAGCTTTTGTGCCATGAAGTTGTAGATGATTACGGATGTAATCGTTCAAACTCGTGTCGAGATCCACATTCGCGCCCGCTGAAAATTAAAACAAAAAAAAATTGAGACAACTCGTGGTAGGATACAAAGCCTGTGCGGTGAGGGACTTAACAAATACACAGCAATCACGGACACAAAGTACGCCCAGACTCGGAATAACACTTTGTGGATCACACATACGACCTCTTGCACAGCAGTCTTACACACTCCCACCGCGCGACGGAGGCAGTCAAAAAGTAAGGTTCATATAGATTCCTCAACATAGGCCTGTGTCTGTCTATGTTCCTGCAAGTGGTAATATCATAATTTCATAAATCATTTATGAATTAAAAAAATCTGCACTGCATAAACTTTTTTTTATATGTATTATTTAAAGCTTCAATAGTTTTGTATCATTTTTTAGGGTTCTGTGCAAAATGGCAAAACGGAATCCTTATAGTTTCGCCATGTCCTTTCGTCTGTCCCCTGGTTAACACAGGTCACTACTAAGAAGCTGTAATTTGGCAAGGATATACTGTACATTAGTTACGCCGACAAAGTGGCAGAATAAAATCGTCGTGGGGATTTGTTTTTCTTCACCTATCCCATCGTGTCGTTGAATAGGTATTTCAAAAATATTTAGCAGTTGCGAATGTTATTTTTCAATTTAGTAGTAGTACCTATTTATAATGAAATGAAAGGTAAAACTATCACACTAATTAGGCTTTTTAGACCGAGAGGAGAGCGCCAAAAAATGCAAGCATTTTTTAAAGGCAGATTTTTTGATATTACGTCACATTAGTAGAGTAAAGAAATACCCTTTCGTAAGTCAGCTGGATTCCTTAGCGTTTGGCATAAAAATTAAATATTCAAAATTCTTTATTCACTTAGGATGCAAACTCTTGTGATACGTCGGGATTCTACATCATGTAATGCCAAGTTCGCAAACAACAGGACTTTAATCGGCTACTGACAGCATCGTTTACAGAGTTATCCTGACAGACTAATGTTATGTGATGTTAATAATATTCTTCACCGGATATATCAAATTTCAGATCACACATTCGATAGCACGCGCAGATCGAACACTATAAACTTTAACGCATGATTGACGCGTCTGTTTACAATTTTTTGCATAACTGACAAACGTAAAACTTATTTTGAATTAATAAACTGCTGGAAAACTAATTTAAAAAAAATGTTTTAAAAGGCACTTTCACAATGTATTTAGTTTATTCTAATAAAATGAACCTGCCTCTGCGCCAAATGCTAAGGAACCCAGCTGACTGGCGAAAGGGTATTTCTTTACTTCACTAATGTGACGTAATATAAAAAAATCGGTCTTTATAAAGTACATTGCATTTTTGGCGCTCCTCTCTTGGACTATTACAAGTTAACGAGTATCAGCAAACCAAGTGAGAATTAATAATTTTTTTGTTCAAATTCCATTGAAAAATATTTATATAATGTTAATAGTAGTTAGAACCAAAAACAACAGAAAACCCACTTCTTATACCTCAATATTGTGCTGGGTAGCTACGGAACCCTACATTGTGCATGGCCCGACATGCACTTGCCCGGTTTCTTTTCAAAATCAGGCCGTGACATCCAATTAGACAAACTGACATATTTTTCAAGAATAATAACTATCATTTTCTCAATTTTGAATATATAATTCGAAGGAAATACAACGTTCGCTAGTTACGCTTCCTCGTGCAAAACCCAGCGCTAGCCGTTTTTTGTACACTTTTGTGAAGCTATCTGCTCTTTATCCAAAAAGAAATATCAACTAATAAAAATACAATAACTTTCTACATAATGTTGACTCCAAAATGGTAGATTTTGTTTTTGTTAAAGTACCTAGTATAAAGTTTATATAATCTCCTCACAACGAAACCACAGAAATGAGAAATAATAATTGATAAAATGCATTTCCTCGTAAAGTACTATTTTCTTTGATTTGCCACTTACATTATTGGATAGGCAATTAAATAAAAAACATTATCACACTAATAATATAAAGGCGAAAGTTTGTGAGTATGTGAGTGTGTATGTTTGTTACTTCTTCATGCCTAAACGTCCAAAGCGATTTTAATAAAATTTGGTATGGAGTTAGCTGACACCCTGGATTAACACATAGGCTAATAAACCGCGGGTAACACCGCGGGACACAGCTAGTAATATTATAAAAGAGAAAGTTTGTGAGTATGTGAGTGTGTATGTTTGTTACTTCTTCACGTCTAAACGGCTGGAGCGATTTTAATAAAATTTGGTATGGAGTTAGCTGATACCCTGGATTAACACATAGGCTAATAAACCGTGGGGCACAGCTAGTATTTTATAAAGATTTTATTCCTAAAACATTCGCTACCGTGCTGCGAAGAGGGAACCAATGATCAAGGTTATTTGGTCAGGGTACGGCCTTAGAAGACGAAAAATTCTCGTATCGTTACAAATAAGGGGGTTTGCTTCACACTAACCTACAAACGACTATTACTATACTGTAGGTTTACGTATAATGCATTTTGTCATAAGTATTACGCAATGTGCTCTACTTAAGAACAAAAACGAGCCTAAAAGTGCCTTAATTACCACATTCATTGTGAAGGTTGACCATTGAGCAACAACAAGGTATATTTGTCATAAGGCACCTGTCCCACCAACGGGTACGAGTGAGAAGCGAGTAGCGATTTTGTCGCTCAAGACACGTACAATAGATGTGTATTGTTGATCTCGTCTGTCAAACAAAAGAGATGCAGTGTAGAGCGAGTACTCGCCGGCAGTGTAAACGGTCAGCGTTCAACTATATAAGTATCTCTTTTGTTTATACGGGATCTACACATGTATGTTCGTTTCTTGAGTGATAAAATCGCTACTCGCTACTCGCTTTCTCACTGTTAGTGGGACAGGTGGCTAGTTGAGCTCCACCCGCGTATGTGCTGGTTTAAACTTGAACAGAAACCTTATTTTAAAAAGTATCAAACAGGTTTATAAACGACTGGATTTTGCCTGCGCCCCCAACCCACTTCAAAGAATCTTTGAAGCGGGTTGGGGAATTTCCAAAATTCCTGTCCTAGTGAATGTCTACAATAGAAGTGAAACATGTTGCAAAAACGGGAAAAATTTACGCGGACGAAATTGCGCGGGTCAGCTAGTAATTTATACTGATATAAAACTTGATTCTTTGTTTGTTTGAACGCGATAATCTCAGAAATACTGGTCCGAATTGAAAAAAATATTTTATTGTTGGATAGCCCATTTATCGATTAAGGCTATAAGGTTATATAAAATCACGCTTCGACCAATAGGAGCGGAGCAGCAATGAAAAATGTTGCAAAAACGGGTAAAATTGACGCAGACGAAGTTGCGCGGGTCGGCTAGTTAGATATATTTCGGGAGTGGACCCGTGACCACGATCGGTGCAATTCGATCGGAATGTCGGGTAAATAAAAGGTTCGTACCTTTAAATAATTCACGCGATTAAGTCCCGAAATATATCTAGCATGTATAAAAATCGCAAAATTTTAAAAACAATAACTGAAGAGCTTGTTTATTTGAAAGCGATAATCTCAGGAATACTGGTACGAATTGAAAAAAAAAAAACTGTTAGATTTCTCTCGTCAATGTCGAATTTCAGTCCCTCAGACTGTAGGTGGGGGGGGGGGGGATAGAGAGTGGCTGCGCTTTGTGCAGTATACCTAATATCTCCTGATTGTTTTTTAAACATAAGTATGGACATTGGCGCTAAAACTACTTTTTTAATTTTAAAATACACAGTGTCACATCACAACTAAGAGGAATATTAAGATACCATTTATACTAAAATCCGTCAAGCCGTTTAGTCTCTTGGGCGTGCCTAAGATATATACATACATACATACACTCAAAAAGAACATAACCCTCCTTCTTGTACAGTCGGGTAAAAAACCACATACACATATAAACGCACCGTACGGAGATTACAACCTGTGAATAATTTTAGGTAAAATACCTTGTTTATTGCCCAACGTTTCGACCGTATTGCAACGGCCGTGGTCACTGGTCAGTCTACCCGTGACCACACCGTTGCAATACGGCCGAAATGTCGGGCAATAATAAAGGTATTTTACTTTAAATTATTCACGCGATTAAGCGGGTCTTAATAAAGGGTCTTAACGGGTCTTAAAAATATACATATATTTTCTTAATGTGTACAAATCGCGAAAGTTTATCAACATTTATGATTACAACTTGTGCTGTATCGGTTGACGATTCGACCGAGGTCGACCGAAATCTTTGTACATGCGAGTCTATTCCGTGTGAGCCTATTTTCACTCGTTGTAGTGAGTCGGCCATCTGTATCTACTTAATAAGTGATCGAAGGTCTTGTTAAAACAAACAGAACATGTTTTAATTAAGTATTCAACAATAATATATTAGCGATCGGCTTTGACATTTGGCTAAGGTCAATGACATTGAATACTTATGTCCAATATATTTTAAGTTATCCTGTTTCGTAGTTTTTTCCTCATCGGTTACGATCTCTATGATATTGCTATTAGATGTTATAGACCACATCGGTGCACTTTGTTCGGAAGGCGTGCTCCAAATAGGGTTGCCAACATTTTTTATTAGAAGCAGTAGAGTATATCTGATTTCAAAGGGGGTAAATAAAGAGTACGGTCTAATAAAAAAGAGTATAATTTATTTTAAATTAAAGAAAATTATTTTATGATGCTTTTTGTAACACATAATAATGTTTCATTATTTTTAAAAGAATTGTACGACTCCAAGCACTCAAAGTTTATATAGATCGACTAGTATAGTAAACATTATCAAAATATATTATTTCCCGACATTTTGAACGTATTGCAACGGCCGTGGTCACGGGTAGACCCGTGACGAACGTTGGGCAATAAACAAGATATTTTACCTTAAATTATTCACGCGATTAAGACCCGTAGTATATATATTTTCATAATGTGTACAAATATTATTATTATCACTGTTTTTTTGTTTTTTTTGTAATTATTTATAAGCTATAACTAAATAACAATATATGTGAGGGAAGGAACTGTCTCCTGAGATACAAGTTTTTTTAACTTAGTTCAGGGGGCAGGGCTTCTATTTTAAAAGTGTAACCAAAGAGCGAATAAATATTTATTATTATTATTATTAGTGTACAGTTGGCAACCCTAGCTCCAATTGACCTCTATACTACGTCGTACGCTGGACTAGAATGGCTACCCCACAGGACATTGATACCTTCTAGAGGACTACGCCATAGAAAGTGACAGCAATTTCAAATGCCGAATCGAATTACTGTTGCAAACTTTTTTGACACTCATGGATCTCATGGATTAAGGCACCTGTCCTACCAACGACGATGATCGAGAAGCGAGTAGCGATTTATCGCTCAAGAAACGTACAACAGTTGTATTTTGTAGATCCCGTCCGTGTAAGTGGAAGTGTATTCTTATGTAACAAGAACAACAACAGGGCCATTAGACACCTGTGCAAAAGAGATACGGATATGAATAGTTGATCGCTAAGTGTTCACAGTACTCGCGGCGAGTACTCGCTCTATACTGCATCTCTTTTGTTTACACGGGATCTACATAAGTATGTACGTGTCTTGAGCGATAAAATCGCTACTCGCTACTCTTTTTCTCGCCGTTGGTCGGACGGGTGCCTAATGGCCGCTGTTTTTGTTCTTGTTACACAAGAATAGACTTCCATTTTATTTTGTCAAATTACCGTCTTCAAATGTTAAGGGGCCTAAACGGGCTACACAACCCGGCAACAATACAATAGAGGGCGACTGAAACAGCAACAAAATTGGTCGGGTAACATTGCGGAAAATAGATCGCTCAGCAACCGCTCCGGCAACCATTATATCAATATTGGAGAGTACTGCCATATTGCCGGCCACTGCATTGCCGCCACAAATTGCCGTAACACCGCCCGTTTAGACGCCCCTTTAAAATCAAATGGAAGTCTAATAATACAAATACTATAGAGATCAGTGTGTGCACCGATGCAGCGCCCATGTGCGATGTGGTCCATCATGAGCGGCCGAAAACACAAGCCGAATACGTACTTGTTTTCGTTTCTCATGTACGTTTTCATCGGTACCCTTAATATTCTGTGGTACGTATCAAAACACCGGCCGAAAACGTACATGTTTTCGTTTCCCATGTACGTTTTCATCTGTACTCTTAATATTCTGTGGTACCTACGTATCAAAACACCGGCCGAAAACGTACATGTTTTCGTTTCCCATTACGTTTTCATCGGTACTCTTGGTATTCTGTGGTTTTAACCTTGCAGTGGGATCTCGTACTATTAATGTAACGTATTATATTTATGTTTTTAATAGCCCTTTATATAAGTAAGTCCTTCACACACTTGTATCTTGTTTGTCACACGCTAGAAGAAATACCCAATTAAGTAACGGTAATAAGTAACGGTAATATCTAATTATTGTGACCATGAACAATTAAAAAAAAAAAAATCTTAAGTTGATTATTAGGGGAATGGTTTTAATAGTGACTTGTTTATGTAAGTACAGTAAAAATAATAAAAAAAAAAAATCTTGGGACAATCTCAAAACGTCGTCTGATTCCAAAGTAAGCAGAGCTTGTACTATGGCAACCAGACAACTGATACACATACTTATATATTTCTAAATAAATTACATACATATTATAGATAAATTACACCCAGATACAGAATAAACCATCGTGCTAATAACAAAAAGTTTTATCCTGGGTGGGGATTGAGCCCACGACCTCCGACTTAGCAGTGAGGGTCACCAACTACTAGACCAACAAAAATTTTGTTGACTGCCTCTGTGGCGCGGTGGGAGTGTATCCGCCTGCTACGCAAGAGGTCGTAGGTTCGATCCCCACCCATGATAAAACTTTGTGTGATGTGCACGATGGTTTATTCTGTATCTGGGTGTAATTTATCTATAATATGTATGTAATTTATTTAGAAATATATAAGTAAGTGTATCAGTTGTCTGGTTCCCATAGTACAAGCTCTGCTTAGTTTGGGATCAGATAGTTATGTGAGTTATATTTGTCCAGTAGTATAGGCGTGACAAGGTAACAGAGAGACAGATAGAGCCAGTTTCGTATTTGTAATAAAGTAGTAGTGTGGTACCGTCTTAAGAATAGTGCTTCCCCATCTCTTTAAGCAGGTGTCGTCAAGTTCTTTTCACACGTTCCGGATTCAATCCGGCGCCGGGTAGCTGGCGACCGGGTGCAAGTCGGAAAGTGTTTGGCGATTTACGGTAGCTTTCATGCGGTCCCGCGTCCGTGCTGTCCGTTCGCCATATTATATTCCCTGTGGCGAATGTACAACCGGTTTTAACCGGTTTGAAACCAGATTGAAACCGGAACGTGTTTAAAAGACCTTTGGCAAGTCACACCGGAGGACGGGAAGCAGAGCCCTCTGCGTACTTTAAAGCCTTACTGCGATCGCCAACCCGTTCGCCAAGCGTGGCGATTATGGCAATTATCCCCAGGATCTATAATAAGTACCTACCTAGGCGGAGACCCGTGACCAACGACATTATATGGATTATTGTTGTTAACCTCTCGCGATTTTCAAACATCTACACTAATATTATAAGCTGAAGAGTTTGTTTGTTTGTTTGAACGCGGTAATCTCAGAAACTACTGATCCGAATTGAAAAAACTTTCACGATTAGATAGCCCATTTATCGAGGAAGGCTATAAGCTATTTAACATCACGCTATGACCAATAGGAGCGGAGCAGCAACGAGAAATGTTGCAAAAACGGGGGAAATTTACGCATACGAAGTTGCGCGGGACAGCTAGTATAATAATTATAATCGTGGCATCATTCTATATAAATAAACAGTTAATAAAAAAAAACACATTGTAAGCGTTGGCAATAAGATAGGGTGACCACGAGTTTTTATTGCCGTTTTAGTCTCTCCAGCTTCACAAAGTTATAGAAAAACTTTGAAGCGGCGGTAGCATAATGGCTAAGGCATCGGTCTCGCAATCGTGAGGTCGCCGTTTCGAATCCTACCCATTATACTACCAACGTGAACCCACTCCTAACACAAGCCTTTGAGCTTAGCTGGAGGGGTTAACAAGATTGCTAGTAATGTGGGACTCAATCTCACATTGCTAGTTATCTAAAAAAAAAACTGCATTCATATTTAAATACCCGTTTAGGAAGATTCAAAACATTTTTTTTGCGTTGAAGGTTAAAAAGTGTACATAAATCACAGGAAACTTTAAGAATTCTGTCAATATACCTACTTAAAATTGGTTAAAGTGGTTATCCTCTTTTTGTATACAGTATATTAGAAGAAGGCCACTTGACTCTTGACACTTCATATCATAAACAAGATACTTCTAAACAAAAACCCACTGACAAGGGTGCTTATCATTTTTTGCAAGCATCAATCAGTACAGACGGCTCACATTAGTTTGACAAGGAATGAAGAATTTTCTCATTAATATATCATTCAGTAGATATGGCATATGTAATGATATTGAAATTAATGATAGGTAATACCTATGATTAAGATAGGAATTATACAAATTACCTTAGTACAATCTTCTAATATATTTCGCTGATGTATATATGTTACTAGCTGTGCCCTAAGGTGTTACCATGTTTTATTAGCTTATGTGTTAATCCATGGTGTCAGCTAACTCCATACCAAATTTTATTATAATCGCTCCAGCCATTTAGACGTGAAGAAGTAACAAACATATACAGTCACACACTCACAAAATGTCGCTTTTATAATACTAGCTGTGCCACGCGGTGTTACTCGCGGTTTATTGGCCTATGTGTTAATCCAGGGTGTTAGATAACTCCATACCAAATTTTATTAAAATCGCTCCAGCCGTTTAGACGTGAAGAAGTAACAAACATACACACTCACATACTCACAATCTTTCGCCTTTATAATATTAGTGTGATGTGATATCCCGTGGGAATGAAAAACATTAAGAAATATTAAATAGACATAGGTGTCGACAGGCCGCTACATATTTAATACCATCAGAATTATCAGATAAAACAATATTATCAAACATTATCAACAAAGATTTTAACAAGGTTCAATAAAAAAAAATCTTGCATTTTAAGTATAACATTTAAAAATTCTATTTATGTTTTACTTTTTGTAATGTTTTTTAGCTTAATGAAATTACTCAAGTAGGTATTTCATTTTTTTATGAATATTAAAAGCATTTTTTTTTACAAATACAATTATTACATCTTTTTTTTGAAAGATAAAAAAATTTGAAATCCTTTCCATCTTTCAAAAATGCAATTATTGTATTTGTAATGTAATTGGCAAGAAAGGCCTATAAAAATTACTTCATTTATTTTTTTATTTAGTTGTTTAAATTTTGACAACAAATTTCTGTTTTTTTTTTAAATTATATAATAGGTACTTATAGTTTAAAAATATATGAAATTGTGCACATATTTAAACCAAATAAATCTATAATCTTTATTAATTCTTTACAACTATTAGGTAAAAAAAAAATACTTACATATAGTGTACCGATCCCTATTCACTGTAAACGATATTTTGTCCATATTGTTTGTTATTTTATTATTTATCAACACGATCAACTGAACATGACACGATAATCTTTATTCACTTTCGTATCGCGAGTGCGTCTTTATCGTATAACGTTACGATTTGAACTGGCCAAAGACATAAATACCTAGTATACTGGACACTAGCTACTGCCACGAGATTGCGAACTATTACTACCGTTTATTGAATTATCGCTCTTGTTCGATAAGTACTATATTCACAGCGATACAATATATATACTAATATTATAAAACGGAAGAGTTTGTTTGTTTGTTTGTTTGTTTAAACGCGCTAATATCAGGATCTACTGGTCCGATTTGAAAAATTCTTTTTTGTTGGATAGCCCATTTATCGAGGAAGGCTATAGGCTATATAACATCGCGCTACGACTAATAGGAGCGGAGAAGCGACGAGAAGTGTTTCAAAAACGGGGAAAAATTACGCTTACGAAGTTGCGCGGGACAGCTAGTATACTAATATTATAAAACGGAAGAGTTTGTTTGTTTGTTTGTTTAAACGCGCTAATCTCAGGATCTACTGGTCCGATTTAAAAAAATCTTATTTTGTTGGATAGCCTATTTATCGAGGAAGGCTATAGGCTATATAACATCGCGCTACGACTAATAGGAGCGGAGAAGCGACGAGAAGTGTTTCAAAAACGGAGAAAAATTACGCATACGAAGTTGCGCGGGACAGCTAGTTGTTTATAAACAATGTTTTCCAAAAGAGAAGCAGTTTTTGTGCTTCGATTTCACCAAATGAACAGTTTTCTAAAAAACTAATTACCTACTAAATTCGTAGTTAAAAATACTGTAGGTACGAGTATTATTATTTAAAAAAAAAACAACTTTTTTTAATCTGTACTGATTGAAAATAACTCTGTTTGTCTAACAGGTACGTTTTCACGGTTAAACTACTAAACCGATTAAGACGACCATTAAATCGAATTATTATTTATCCGACTGCTACGCAAGAGGTCGTGGGTTCGATCCCCACCCAGGATAAAACTTTGTGTGATGAGCACGATGGTTTATTCTGTGTCTGGGTGTTATTTATCTATAATATGTATGTATTTAGAAATATATAAGTATGTTTATCAGTTGTCTGGTTTCCATAGTACAAGTTCTGCTTAGTTTGGGATCAGATAGCGTTGTGTGAGTTGTCCCAAGGTTATTATTATTATTATTTATTTATTTTATTTATTACATATTAAATAGAATGGTCAAAGAAGGGCATAATCCACACTATTTAACTAATGCGCTTACACTACACTAAATCAGTGACCCTAAACCCTTAAAAAGTGCGGTGTAGTAGGAGTTAGGACACTTAATTCTCTAACAAATTTTTAAGGCCACCTTGATTTAGAGCCCTGATTTAGGGTAGTGTAATAGCCGTTATAGTATTTAAAAATAGGACCAGTCACGCCATCTACTCGCAATACCTCAAACATTCGAACAAATCGAACTCTGTATTTGAGTTCAAGACAGCGTTAAGCTCTTTGAGCGAGCGAGGTAACGGGTACTAAGACCGTGCTATGGTACGGCAAGTTGGAAATGCCAGCAATCTGTGATTTCTACCACGACAGTAATTAAATTAAAGCGGCGGTAGCCTAATGGCTAAGGCATCGGACTCGCAATCGTGAGGTCGCGGTGTCGAATCCTACCCATTATACTACAGACGTGAACCCACTCCTAACACAAGCCATTGAGCTTAACTGGAGAGGTTAACAAGATTGCTAGTAATGTGGGACCCAATCACACATTGCTAGTTATCTTTAAAAAAAACGTCATTGTTGGGAATATAAATAGCTGACAGGTTTCATCGTGCCGGATGGGGCAGCGATCATCCCATGCAGTTTTTTCCACGTTCCTATCATCTGACCACATGTCCGTGTCACTTCTAAAGAATGAAATTGAAACCCAAGCACCCTAATAAAAACTTTGTAGGATACATAAAAGGATAGTTCTTATACAGTTTTTTATAATTTAAAAATATATCTGTCCCGCGCAACTTCGTATGAGTCAATTTTCCCCGTTTTTGCAACATTTTTTATTGCTGCTCCGCTCCAATTGGCCGTAGCGTGATGTTATATAGCATTCCTCGATAAATGGGCTACCCAACAGAAAAATATTTTTTCAATTCGGACTAGTAGTTCCTGGAATTACCGCGCAAACAAACAAACAAAACTTCAGCTTATTAATATTAGTATAGATTTTAAAAGCTTTTTGTATTTTTTCTAGCTTAAGAGTGTGCTACTTTTCGTGAGGATTCCACACACTTGCACTAGACTCTATAGTTTACTTTGCTCTAAGGCATCATAGAAGAGTTCAATAACGGGAGCGCTGTTAAAATCGCGACAGTTTCTTAGCACGAAACCGAGGCGTCTAAGTGATTCCTTGGTCACAGAGAGGAATGTGAGTTTTCGATGAAATGTGACACCCAAATATTTCATAAGATTAGCCCTTGCAATCACATTATTATTGAGTTAGTAGATATAAAGTCAACTAGTGTCAGTAAGTTAGTAATAACATACCTCTTCGCACGGAAACCATGTTGTTCGTTATTGTTTTTAAACTTTCGCGATTTTTATACATACGCGATTAAGTCCCGAAATATAACTAACATGTTGTTCGTTACAGATAAATTGCTATATCTATTCATTCAGTTGTTTCGATATTTTGATGTGATAACATCTTATATTTCGATGACGGGGTGCACGCACGAAAAAGTGTCACATGGCAACGGTGCCGTTATTGATTGGTTGCTAACCAATTAGTAACATAACCGTTGTTAAGTGACTGTGGCCACGGTCTTGTTACTGATTGGTTGTTAAGCAGTCACGTTATTGAGTGGTTGCTAAGGCTGGGGTATTGTGGCCGTCGGGTCCATTTGAGCTGTCACAGGTATGGTTGTTTATTACAATGCCATCAATGTTTTCATAAAACGGCTATTACACTACCCTGAATCAGGGCACACAATTTAGGGTGGGCGTGGCCCCTAGTTAGGGACGATCGTTATTACACTACACTGATTTTACGCCCTAACTCAGTCTGCGAGCGACTATTAGAGCGGTTAGACGTCATGTTACCAATATTATCAAGGCAAAAAAGTAGCTATTGCTGTGTCTGTCCTAGTGACAATAAATAATGATAATAAAAAGAGGAAAAAAATAAAAGTATGGATGAAAGAATATTTAAAACTTCGAAAGACGCAATCTATTCTAGAAGTTCTGGGTCCGGATGAACATCGAAGTTTTTTAAAAATAGTAACCTAATTACTTTGGGTAGTTTATACGCATATTTTCTAATTTAGTTTTTGAGTTTTTTATAGTCGCTTTAGTGTCTAATGTCACGGACGACCGCTCTCCGCGGTCGTCGCGCATCGAATGAATGCCCTAACTGCCTAAGTCTTGTACAGCACTGTTGTAAGTGCACTGCGGACCGGGTCCAATCTGTTGCCCTAAATTGGGTCCCTTACTCCCTGACTCTTATTACACCTCTCTTTTTAAGGGTTTAGGGTCCCTGATTCAGTGTAGTTTAATAAGCGCATAAGACATTATCACGTAAAATTATCGTCCGTTAATCGACTTTACCGACATTCATTTTTTTCATTAATTTCCACCTGAATTATATTTTCCAATAGTCAAGTTCCTTGGTTTGATAGTGAGGTGTCGTTAGATTGGTTTTAATTATTATAATAATATTTTGGGGCAACTAACACAACGCTATCAGATCCCAAACTAAGCAGAGCTTGTACTACATGACAACTGATAAACATACTTATAAATTCGTAAATACATACGTAATAAAGATAAATAACACCCAGACGCAGAATAATCATTGTGCTCATCACACAATTTTTTATCCTGGGTGGGGATCGAACCTCTTGCGTGTCAGTCAGATATACTCCCACCGCGCCACAGAGGCATCGTATTTTTTTTTATAAGTTCCCAAAACTAAATGCTTATTATGAGCGTCATCATTGCAGCATTATTTTTTACCTACTTATTACTTGCTAGAAACACTGCTTACCATGCAAGATTATACAAGGTTATGTATAGTGCAAAGCTCCGACACCCTAAGAAGATTAAGAGATAGAAAGATTTGATATCTAGTGGCATAGTCCAGATAGGTGGTTCACTTCTGGCCCCGGTTTGGCTACGGAAGTCTCGGGTTCGATTCCTGAGTCTGGATTTCAATTTTTTTATCTTTCAAAAATGCAATTATTGTATAAACATACTTAATATATATTTTTTACAACTAACTAATTATTTACATATATTTACAAACTAACAAAACCAAGTAAAATAAAAAAAGGCAAGACCCGTTTACGCGTCGAAATATTCTTCCCCATCGATGTCGACTGGTAACGTACCCAGAAGGCTGGCAGCATTGCCACGTTGAATAGCAATGCTTATTCTTTGTGCAAAGAAAAACCCAGCCCTCGGGTCACGTGAAGAACTGATAAGCCGATTTGAAATTTCCTTAATTTCCTATTGTATTTGTAAAGATTTTTACATTAAGAAATCATATAACAAAAAGAAAATGAAAATATTGGAAACTTGCAGAGTTAAAAGCCATTATAGTTGTCTTACATGCGTCGCAGTATCATTCTGATTGTGTCTTATAGTACGTAAACCATGGTTATTATTGAAAATAAGAAATCAATTACATTTCTCATCACATTGTTAAAAGATTTGGACTCTGAGAATTATTAATTAATTAATTAAATAATTGTAAAGCATACCATGGTCCAAAAACTAGCCCATTAAATTGTGTTATTGCTTCTAAGCAAACTACTTTCAGGTTTGCACTATACCAAGAATAACTTCTTATTTGTTTAAATACACATTATTTACAAATGAGAAACAATTAAAATAATAATTCTCTAATTAAATACAATAGTGCCCACAGTATTAACTTTATATTTTATTCACAAGGCGTCTGATGAGTTCTCCTACATATAAAAACTTAGCAAATAAATCTGTATTTGTGAGCTATTTTGCTATACCTGTTCATTTATAAGGCACCTAAAGATACTTTTTGTCTGACTTGCTGTGGATTTTAAGTATAATTCGCAATTATTTTTATTATTATATAAATTAAAATTATTAAATTATTTATATAAATTATTGCGAATTTTATTTACGACTCGCAGTATATTTAATTTTAAGCTAGATTAGTTATTTTTAAGTTCGTTATGGATCATATTTCTAACGGACGGTTTCAATAGTCTAACTATGGATAGATTTGACTACTAGAGGTACATATTTGACATATGCTCCATACTTAATATGTCAAAATTCTACCTCTAGTAGCCAAATCCATCGATAGGTAGATTATTGAGACCAGCCGTAAATCATTCGGGTTGTAACCCGCCGATTCAGTCACAATAAGTTGAAAAACATCAAAAGACTAATTTTGTTTTTACTTGTAAAAAAAAGGTTGCCCCTAGAGCAAATAGCATAAAACCGATGTTACTAAGTACCTGTAGGTTATATATATGATGTCCCACTGCCTGGCACTGGTCTCCCCAGTACAACCTACTTCTTACACCTCCAGGAGGTATTTGCTTGGCGAGCGAGTTGGCGATCGCAATAAGGGTTTAAAGGTCACAGAGGACACTGCTGCCTGTCCTCCAGTGTGAAATCCCTTAGTCGCAATGACGACACCTGCGGGAAGAGATGGGATGGTACTATTCTTAAGCCGGCACCATACATACATATGTAAATACCATCTGTTGGTTAACACGATAAAATGTAAGCTTTATCTTTCCCAAGATTGAAACTTCCTCAACAGTCATCAGTGGTTCCTAACCTATTTAATCACGTTAACCCCCTTGATTACTTAAAATAAATTGTTTTTATTTCAATACGCAGATATATTTTTAATTACATATTTGTTTTGTATAATTTTATTTTTTAATTTAAATGTTTCTTGTGAAAATACTGTAAAAATTTTTAATGTAGCAATGGTAGATACTCGTAATTAGATACGAGTTAAGATACGGTCTCCTCGATACAGGCTAGCCTAGCGAGAAGACCAACAGTAACACAGCAGTGAATGTCCACCCAGCTTTAGATTAAGAATGATTGTATCTTTGCATTTAATGTAATACTGTATCTATTGCTGCAATAAATATTTTTTCATATTCATTTTTTTTTTCAAACAAAAAAAATAAAAATTTAAACACATGTTATCGCCAACATTGGTCGAGAGTTTATGTGTGTTACTCGGGCTAATTACCCCCAAAGAATAATTAATTACCCTCGAGGGGATAAACATACCCAAGTTAGGAAGCCATGCTCTTCATCAAAATCGACCCCGAAGACTCAAAGATTAGCTACTAATTTAAACAGGAAATATGGGTTTGTTCGTTACGGGATGGCCCGTAACGAACAAACCAATATTTCCTGTTTAAATTACGTTGACCTATTACTTAGGTACAACAAATACACAAGTACAATGCGGTACCAAGCAGTTTATTGTTAATATTTTCTTAAAATTTTCCTTCCTTCTATTATTGTAAGAAAACTAATATTATTTATAAGTAACTAGCATTAGCGGGCGCCTCGGCCTGCGTGGATGTCGACTATCTCAATAAAAACTATCCTATGGCCTTTAACGGGAATTCGAACTCAACCTATCTAACACTAGCTGTCCCGTATAACTTCGGCTGCGTAAATTTTCCTCGTTTTTGCAACATTTATTATTGCTGCTCCGTTCCTGTTGATCAAAGCGGGTGTTTTATAGCCTATAGCCTTCGAATAGTGAAAGAATTTTTCAATTCGGATCAGACTACTGATCCAAATAAAAAAAAAAAAAAAAAAGAGAGTGGATCTATCAAAGCGCATTCTGTCGCGATATGCAGGTGGAAAAAAATATTGATGGAAGACTCACAGTTCTAAAGAAGCTGCTCAAGTGGTCGGAAAGGTACAGCGTGGTCTTCATCCTGCGTCAGTGATGGTTTGGTGGGGCGTGTCTTATCAAGGCGTCACAAAGCTTCATTTCACAAAACTTCAGCCAAAGTGTATCAAGAGACAGTCCTGGATCGTGTTGTGAAACCTCTCAGCAATACACTCTTTAAAAATGTACCGTGGACTTTCCAGCAGGACTCTGCACCTGGTCACAAGGCACGAACTATAAGAGCCTGGCTTGAAACCAACGTTCCGGTTTTTATTAGAGCTGAAGACTGGCCCTCATCTAGCCCAGACCTCAACCCTTTAGACTACAAATTATCAGGCAGTTTTAGAGGACATAGCTTGCTCCAAACAACACGGTGAGTCTTTTAAAAAAAACTTTGGAGCAAGCAGTGACAGGACATAACAGTGCGTAAATACAAAGATTCGTGGCCAGACAGATTTAATTAAAGGCCTGTGTAAAAGCTAAAGGCGGCCATTTTGAATAGAATATTGTGTTTTATTATTTATGCTGAGACTTTAATAAATATGTACATATAAGTTTAATATTACGTTAGTTCATTAAAAAAAATGCATTTTCATTTTTATCAGAACTTATGGCTGGACTAGGTATGACTCCCTCTTGATTGAGTGCCTCTGTGGTGGGAGTGGTTCCGACTACTACGCTCTTGATTGACTGCCTCTGTGGTGGGAGTGGTTCCGACTACTACGCAAGCGGTCATGGGTTCGAGTCTCACACGGGACACCACTTTGTGTGATCCACAAATTGTTGTTCCGGGTCTGGGTGTACTTTGTGTCCGTGACTTGTATGTTTGTAAAGTCCCCCGTGACACAGGGCTTGTACCCTACTGCGGGAGTCGTCTTTTTATAAAAACAAAAAAAAATAGGTGTAAATAATTCATGTCAATGTCATTAGTAATTCACAAAAGCATACATTATTCTGACACAATAATATTAATAATAATGATCGTTTACAATAACTAACCACAATTACCTCATAATAATTGTATTTATTATTAGTCCCGACATAATACACAAGTAATTATTACGCACAAAATGTGTCATTTCATGTTATTACTTCTTTGACATTGTTAAGGAAATGGTGAACAAGAAACTAAAGTAAGAGAAAAAAACCGAGCAAGAGCATGTCAGACCATGCTCATCAGCAGAAGAGCGTATGTTCATGGCACTTACGCCCTTTTGTGTAGAAACACAGTTTTTCAGCAATAACTCAATAACGTTATATCCGATCATGTCCGAAATAATTTTAGTTTCAAGAGCTTATTAAGCGCTAACTTCTGAGATTTTTTCTTGCTTCTGTTACATGTATGGATTCCCGCCACTAAAAATATTTAAGTATTTTTATTATTTAGCTATTAAACTAAGTAACGCCTACTACAAGACACCTTTTCATCAAATTTCGTCAATATTCATTGAGTAGTCTTTGAGTAAAATGCCTGTGACATACGGACAGACCGACAGACAGACAGGCAGACGGACATGACAAAACTATAAGGGTTCCGTTTTTGCCATTTTGGTAACTTATGGGATATTGCTTTGAGGCAGAGCCGCTGATATAATATGTATTTTTATACCACAGAAAAGAGCAGTCCGTGCAATATATCTATCAGTTTGGAGCCAGAGTTTCACTAAGAGAAAATTTTAAGGAAATAGATATACTAACTGTTACCTCGCAATATATAAATGCCAAATTACAAGTGCGACAAAAAATCCAACAAGATATTAAAAATAGTGATGTACACTCCATCAATACTAGAAATAGGCATAAATTGTGTGTTCCTTATCATCGTTTGCAAAAGGTTCATAGTTAATTTAAGGGACTTGGTTTCAGTTTTTACAATAAGCCACCTGTTCATATTCTGAACTGACCATATTGTTTTCCAAACGTCATTTTTCTAAGAACACTTGGAATTACATACAAGATACGCATATACAAGATACGCGCGAAAAACATAACCCTTCCTTACAGTCGGGTAATTAGGAACGACCTCATTATGAAAGCTTATTATTGTTTAGATGATTACATAAACGACAAAAACGCATGTTCGTTATGCTCCCAAAGGAGTTATAATTTTTAATAATTTAGAATTTTTGAATTTTCTAATTATATCTTGTTTTTCATCCTTTCTTTAGGGTTCCGGAGCCAAAATGGCAAAAACGGAACTCTTATAGTTTCGTCAAATTCGTCTGTCTGTCTGTCCGTATGTCACAGGCATTTTACGCAAAGACTACTCAATGAATATTGATGAAATTTGGTGAAAAGGTGTCTTGTATTAACCGCTACTTAGTTTGATAGCTAAATAATACAAAATAATATTTTAAGGGGGGGGGGGGGCACTCCATACATGTAACGGAAGCTGTTTTTTTTTTCAGCACACCTCAACGTATGACACATCATTCGACAGGTCTTACAAAAACATTTTAAGGTTTCTAATAAACTTTTTTGATTGAGTGAATATTTTTGTAAAGTAATCGCTTGGAAAGTTGCATAAATTATTTGATAGAAAAATTTGAGGTCTAGTAACATAGTCTACGTAGGTGGTTTTTTTTGTTCCGGCCCCGGTTTGGCTACGAAAGTCTCGGGTTCGATTCCTGGGTCTGAACTTCAAATATTTCTATCTTTCAAAAATGCAATTATTGTAGAATCATTTTATTTATGCAATTTTTTGTTTGACGTTCATATGCGATGCATTTTGTAACCTAAGTGAATAAAGTACTTTGACTTTGAACTTCCCTGTGACATAGGGCTACCCTAGAACGAACACCTAGTCTAACTTAAAAAAAAATGCAAAAAGACCTATGAATAATTAACAACTTTTTTTTATTTAGTAGTTACTGGTTAATTCCGTTTTATTTCATGTGTAAATAAATAAATAGATAATATCTACTAACGTATGTACAGTACCTCAATGTTAAAAACCCAATATTGATATTTGTTTTATCATTAATATTTCCAATATTATTACAACACATAGTAAGGTATAGCCACATAATAATTAATAGTACTACATAGTATAGCTATGTCGTTGACCATAGGTACCTTTCATCTTCATCAATTGTGAAACACTCAGAGTATTTACAAATAACTTCATAAGTGGGTCAACTTGAAAAGATCTTCAAGATCTAATCAACATGCACATGTTGGCTAGTTTATCTTAAACCGCTTACAGGAATCGGTTCGAATCTGCGGTGTGTTTAAAAGTATGTTTAAAAACAACAAGGGGCCGTATTTAAACCATACAATGTCGTGTATAAAGTTAGAATTGCCCAATTGCTTTTTAAAGCTATTGCAAAGCTTCTATCGCGGGCCTTGAGCGTGGAGACCGAATCCAGAAATTCCGTAACGAAAATAACCTAACACCCCCCACTCCGACCGGCACAGCGGTGATACTTTTTAGTTTTTTTTATTATTTTACTTATTTTTTTTTTTTAATATTTTTTTTTGTTGTTTTTTTAGTTGATAAAAAATTCTATTCAATTGCTTTACCGCTGCAGTCCCCGAGTGGCACAGGTTTTTTTTTTTTATAGCTAAATTCTATAGGTATATAACATCACGCTGCGACCAATAGGAGCGGAGTAGCAATAAAATATGTTACAAAAACGGGAAAAATTTACGCAGACAAAATTGCGGTCAGCTAGAGTAGACATAACGCTAACATATTATGTGTAAAGATTATGGATAAAACTGCGTGCGAATTACAACAAAGCCAGTAGATACTATTGCGTTAAGAGCAGTAGGACTCACAGAATACCGAGAGTACAGAAGACAACCTATATAGAAAATGTTCTCGACGCACGCACATATGAATCCCACACAGTACAGGACGCAGAACCGCACGCCTTTCTAACAAAGTGTACCGATGTGGTCTTCAATCCATGTTTTGGCTAGCCTGTTGGTCTAGCGGTTAGTGACCCTGACTGCTAAGCCGGAGATCGTGGGTTTGATCTCCACTCAGGATAAAACTGTATGTAATGAGCACGACGGTTTATTCTGTATCTGGGTGTTATTTATCTATAATATATTTAGAAATATATAAGAATGTATATCAGTTGTTTGGTTTCCATGGTACACGCTATGCTTAGTTTGGGATCAGATAGCGTTGTGTGAGGGGTCCCAAGATATTATATTAAGATATCATTAGTCCGTGAACTTGTATGCCTATGTGTGCGTCCAAAAGCAATTCCAGGCATTTCATTCTATGGGGGGGGGGGGGGCAAATAGCGATGTCGGATCTAACATGATTACGACAGGGATGAAGAAGGGGGTGCATTTAGTTGCACTCATGACGGGGAAGAAGGTGCCCCAAAAAATCCTTGTGGGGGAGAGGGGCAGAACAAGAGGCAAATAGAAAAGAAATTCAATACAATATAAGGAATTCGGTATACTAAACAATCATCTGAGGGGAGGCACGTGCTCCCGTGCCCCCCCTGGATATGTGTGCGTCGCTCGAGTGAAGTAGGTACGTGTGAAGGTTGCCTTCTGTACTCTCAGTATTCTGTGACAGTAGTCCACGCTGGCTATGATTCACAAACGTACATAACAGGACAAATAGTAGTATAAACATAACAGGACAAATAATACATAATTTACGTAACTTAACCCCATAGTAATACAATATTATTAAGAAGGACAGATTCGACCACTCGGGGCGTGGCTTTATAGCAGAGGGAGTTGAGGTTTGAGTCCCGCTCGAGCAATTTTATCTTTTACAAGCAAGACCCACACAACTTCGTATGCATAATTTTTCCCGTTTTTGGAACATTTTTCATTGCTACTCCACTCTTATTAGTTGGAGCGTGATATTATGTAGCCTATAGCCTTCCTCGATAAATAGGCTACCCAACGGCAAAAGAATTATTACCGCATTCAAACAAACAAACTCTTCAGCTTTATAATATTAGTATAGATTAAAACAACTCGCACAAGGCTATCTGATTCAAAACTAGACAGAGTCTACAGGCTCACAGTAGGTAGGTACCCGTACACCTACCTGTACCAATAGGAGCGGAGCAGCAATGAAAAATGTTGCAAAAACGGAGAAAATTGACGCATATGAAGTTGCGCGGGACAGCTAGTATGTTATATGTATCTATACTAATATTATAAAGCTAAAAAGTTTGTTTGTTTGTTTGAACGCGATAATCTCAGGAACTACTAGTCCGAATTGAAAAATTATTTTACTGTTGGATAGCCCATTTATCGAGGAAGGCTACATAATATCACGCTACAACTAATAAGAGTGGAGTAGCAATAAAATCTCCTTAAATAAGTAGTTTTAATAGTTGTCGGTTGCCATAGTACCTATACTATGGCAACCGATAACTATTAAAACTACTTATATAAGGAGATTTTTAGTAAACTAATAACCTCTCGCTCTTGGCTTCTTTACATAATAACTTCGTAATATCATTTTTGAAAAAAAAAAAAAAATACAAATTAACCCTTCACCACCTACCACCTAAGTACTTTTGTCACACAACCATTTACCACACATCTGAGAGACCCTGGAGTAAAATCGTGTTTCTTTGTCAGGTTGAGGGCCTAAATCTCACAATAAACAATGAGTTTACTTCAGTAAAATAGTCTGTAGGTGGTTAAGGTCATAATTCTAAAAACAAGTAGTAGATGATTAAGGGTTAATTTAATAAATCCATACTTAATATTATAAACTAGCTGTCCCGCGCAACTTCGTATGCGTAAATTTTCCCCGTTTTTGCAACAATTCTCGTCGCTACTCCGCTCCTATTAGTCTTAGCGTGATGTTATATAGTCTATAGCCTTCCTCGATAAATGGGCTATCCAACAAAAAAAGTTTTTTTTAAATCGGACCAGTAGTTCCTGAGATTACCGCGTTTAAACAAACAAACAAACAAACTCTTCCGCTTTATAATTTACGAGTAGTATAGATGTCAAAGTAACTCTGTCTGTCTGTCTGTTACGCTTTCACGCTCAAACAGCTAATCCGATTTATATGAAATTTGGTATGGAGATAGTTTGGGTCCTGGGGAAGGACATAGGATAGTTTTTATCGTGAAAACTGACATCCACGCAGGCAAAGTCGCGGGCGAAAACTAGTATTTTCTTAATCTGATATTACACAGTTATTTAGTGTGAGGAAGCTACGAACGGAGAAAGAAAAACAATGTACAGATTTACTTAACCATTTATAAATAAAACTTTAATACAAATCTTCTCCTGACAAAAACGAACACGAAAAAAAAGAATTATCTAATTTGGTACAATCATTCTAAAGTTATACGCGTACCACATTTTGTGGATTTAGTTTTTTAGATTGAAATATAATTGCATGCCTATAATCCAAGTTCTACCCTGTTGCTTTTTTGACACGGTAATCATAATAGATATAGTTTCACGAACCGTTTTGTTTATATTTTGCCCGTATCGATGACGGGAAGTAGCGGGGTAATAACAGGGCGGCGGGGAACAAAGAAAATTGACCAATAGCGTTCGAGCATTGGCCTTAGGATGAACGATACGCGATCGTTATTGGTTGGTTTTTCAGTAGGTGCCAGTGCAATACTTTGTTCGTACTAACAAGTTTATAATCTGTAGTCTTTTACAATAGTTGTGTTAACTCAGTTACCTACCATTATTATTGTGATAAAAATAATTGTCAATATTTTTTTTTGTAGAGAAAAATAATTGACAATTAAAATGTGTTGGGCAGAGAAGTGTTGCTATTTTGTGCCTCTACACTTAGCGTGTGTTATTTTAGGCGCTGCTAATTTTGTAAGTATTACTTTTTTAATTAAGTTAATGTTATGTTGCACCACAGAAGATAAGCTCGCTGCTCGTATGAAGCTTATTGATTTTGTACTATGGTATTCTGTGATGGCATTTTGTTTGAGCAACGCACATAGGGACATAAACATTGTTCACACACAATCTCGGACCACTATGTTCCGAAGATGTTCCGAAAGGAATCAGGTACATCAGTGTCTACTTTTACGCCCCTTGTTTCCCATTCCGTTCCCTTCGCCCTATTGGGGGAATGGAATGGAATGAAGGAAGTATATTGGAAAATAAGGAAAACGGAAAATTATCTGAAAACAGAATATTTTTGGTGATAATGGGTCTCTCTGTCTTACTCTCTTTTCTGGAGATGGAGACTGTTAACCCATTTTATTTAATCGTACTTTGGTGTGACATTTTAACAAAACACTATAAATTATATTAATGTATTTCGAGTTAAGGCCCTGTTGTGCTAATTTAACTTTATAATAAAAATATTTATAGATTTTTCGGTCAAGGTGTACCAAAGAGGGTGCACTAAAAAATATATTTTTTTTTCCAAAAAAATTGGTTTATAAAACAAGCTGATAAAAAAATGGGACTTAGAACACTAAATCAATCGGTTAGGTTAAGTTAGAACTGTGACATTATCATCAATCTGGCCGCGCCGAGTGTCGGATTTGATGAAAATTTCTGTCCCAAGTATTTTTTGTTTGTTTGTTTCTTTTTGAAACCTATTTAAAAAAAAAACATTTTGTATATGTACCTTATATTTCTCTGTATTTAAAGAAAAAAAATGGTATTTTAAGAGCACCCCATTTGCTACACCCCGAACGACTTTTCGTATACACACTACTAGGTACTTATAAAACGTTTTCCTGTTTCCTTGTCATATAAATTAACTTTGTTATAACTTCATTATACTACCGACGTGAACCCACTCCTAACACAAACTATTTAGCTGGAGGGGTTAACATTATTGCTAGTAATGTGCTACTACAATCCTACATTGTTTGCCAGTTACCTTTAGAAAAAAAAACTTGTTGACATAATTATAATGTGTGAGATAATGGTAGAATAGGTATCCTTTGGAAAACCCGCTTGCTTATGTATAGTTGTTTGGTTTTCCTTTAAAATATTCGTTATCCTGTTCCGGCGACATAATTATAATATGTAGCGGAGTTCACAAACATACAACTGGACCCTTATGCTACAAAATAAATAGGTACAAAAGGTTGGCTCATAGACAAAAAATCCACGTGCGCAGTCTTGGTGGTGATCCGACCGAGATCTGTACATACGTAAAAATCATCAATTTTGCGCACGCGTATATTTACGGCTCACCTTGTGCGCCGGTCAAACTTCGTAGTTAGGTATTGTTTTCACCGGTATTAGGGACATACACAGATAAACTTGCATTACAGTAGGATCAACGTAACTTGACCGGATTGAAGTTAGGTTCCTATCACTTTTGCGCATGTCATAGAGATGCGACCCTAAAATTACTTACGAAAGCGATTCATTATGTTTAATCGATTAAAAATACTAACAATATTTTAATTCAACAATATAAAATTACTATTTATATAAGTTCATAAAAGTTTAAATTTAGAACAGTTACAGTTAATACTAAAGAAACTTTGAAAAACAATCTTTGCGAGAATTATCACAAAAATATGAGTTAGTAACACTAATTATGACAATGTAATGCGTAATCGCATCTCCAATTCTCTTGGTTTAGTAACCGCCCCCGCCCCCCGCTTCCTGTCACCATTTACTTCCAAAAAATGCATCTGCGCAACCACTTGTCGCCTACTTCAGTCCGGTCTAGTAACGTTGATCCTACTGTATAAAATGACGAAGGTCAAGTCATCACTGGCTCAAGAGCCATGACGTTTCGTATCTTTTTACGACTATCGTACTAGCCGTTCCCATTAACTTCAAAATCTGTCACTGCAAAAAAGCCGTGGTCGATAGTTAATTATATCGTCCTATATGTAAACATTTCAAATAAACAAGCCAAGACGCTTTAAACGACACGATAATTTGGCGTCTCAATATAGTGGGAATGCACCTTGTTTTCGCTAGTTGTAAGGAACCGGCCATTTGTACCTATGTATTTTTTTCTAGTGCCATACCACATATTAACAAACTACTATAATTACACAACACAAAAATAAGCGACGCCATTCACGTATCGAATGTTTGTAGTATTGCTAATTTGTAAAGGAAATATGAACAGGATATTATTATGTATTACTAATAGGTATATGGATTACTTATTTTTGTACTAAACGCGGCAAACACTGTAGGCGGCCTGTGTACAAAACAGCGAGAGTACAGACGGCAACCTTCATATGTAGCGCTCAAACAACACGGTTGAGATTTATAGAGCGCGTTTAGGCTTAAGTCTAGGCAGGTGCGGCTTCAGGGCAGTGGGGGTGGGGGGAGCAACAGGGGCAATGAGGGGCACTCTATAGCTTTAAATCGCTCACAGATTCAAAATCTCGGAATAGGTACTTTCAGAACAAAAGTTGGGAATTCAGTGTCTTCTTGAGCGCGTTTGGCACCGGCATAAGAATAGTACTATCTCATTTCTTTCCGTGGATGTCGTCAAGGCGACTAAGGGATTTCATACCTGGAGGACGGGCAGCGGCGTCCTCTGCGTACTTTAAAGCCAAGTGGCTATTATGGCAACCCCCAGGACCTATAATAGGTAGGTTCTACTAGGAAGACTCGTGCCCAACAGTGGGTGGTTCATCATTGATTGACATGAATCTTCTGTATTCTCAGTGTTTAGTGGTTCGTGTTACTCATAGGAGTTGTTGACCTGCTTTCGTCTGGTATTTTATAAATTTAGTTAACGATCGAAACGTTGGTGAAGAAAATATTTGTTATACCTAGTCTGGAAAACTAAAAAATACACGTTAGTGCATTAAATGAAGGAATAATCGCCTAGATAAAGTAAAAACCAGGCAAGTGCATGTCGGGCCACGCACAATGTAGGGTTCCGTAGGCCCCCATCCGAATAAACGTTTAATGTTGGTTTTGTTTTATACTACTAACAACGTTATTTAAGTATTCTTCAATGAAATCTGTACGTAAATTTTGTTACTTCTCACTAGGTCTGCTGTTACTCGCTAAGTCGTAAAGCCTATTTAGCTGTGATAGTTTTCTTTTTTTTTTTATATATATATTACTACCGTGAATTTTGACACACACCCACCATAAACCATTTAGCTGGCAGGGGGGGGGGGCTGTATGTGTTTTTAAAAGACCTATGTGTCTATACCATGACCTCACACGATGGGGAAGGTGATAAAAATCACATCCCTACTTTATGATATAGGGGAGGAAAATTTTTCTTTCAAAATTTTATTCTTTTAGTTTTTCGGCATAAGTATTATGTGTATCCAGCCTTCCAGCACTAACAGTCTCTGAACTAAGCTGTGGACGGTGTGACGGATATGGCGAAACTATAAGGGTTCCGTTTTGCCATTATGGCTACGGAACCCTAAACAATTTGGTTTAGTACTTGCAACAAGTATCTACAACACCGTCTATTGTAATATTGCGTTTGAGCTTAGCTGGAGGGGTTAACATGAATGCTAGTAATGTGGGATTCAACCCACATTGATAGTTACCTTTAAAAAAAATGTCTCAAATGAGTAGTGACTGCACTACTCATTTGAGACATTGTTTTTACTCATGCAGTGACATTCAGATCTTTGCCAAACAAAGATTTGGGTGGCCCTGATACTGTTATGAGCCAGCTTATCGTCAGGCGTTTGACCTATTTGACTCTTCATTTCGTGGTATAAAAAAACCCGTTCATGGTACTTACATGACACAAATCGTGATAACGGGATCCGCGGTCATAAGCTTCTGTAGATTTTACAAAGCTTGTTAGTTGATTTTTCTTTCAGAAAACTTTTCCAGCACCCGTCTTTCTTGGGTAAAAATTGAATGAAAGATTTTATTAAGGGGCTTTACACTGAGATAATTATCTATTTAGCGCTATGTACACAGCGACACGATCGCCGACCTCGCTCTTCTGCACACAATCATTACTTCACAGTGCGCAGGAGCGCAGCTCAAAATAAAGTAGAATATTCGATCGTACAGATTACGAACGCTATGACTATGACAATACGAAATTGCTCTTTTTTGCATTTTTCCGCAACTTCAAGATTTATTTGCGGGATCATAATATTAAGACATATCCTTAAATTTATTTATTTCTTCTACTAGAAAAACTCTTTGACTAGTGACACAATTTTTTTCGTGTCCTAATATTTAGGTTTTCTATATAATTTTTTGAGAGAGCCGAACCCTGTTTCGCGTAATCTACCCTTAAGTGCTTTCGTGTAACTAGAACACACGCGTTCAGATATACCTAAAGCGTGTCCAACAGACTATGCTGAAAATATCTACACGATTCATACTTCATTCGCATTTCGTGAAAGTTTAGAAATAGTTTTTTTTTTTTAAACTGGTTATTACACATCATGATTATTATAAGTTTAATGTGGGTATCTGCGAGTTTCTATAATCAGTGTATCTGCGAATCTCTGTTTGTGTAACTACGGGTTTCCTAGGCATTTATGAATCTCAATGAACTTAATAAAGTGTCTCTAACTGCATGAATAAAGAATAATACATACATATATTCAATACCAATACTTACATCCAAGATACGCGCGAAAAACATACTTAACACTTCCTTGCAGTCGGGTAATAATGCAATAAATAAAATTTGTAACTTACTAATCAACACTTTACATCTATTCATCGCATTTACGTCATAATACTTACTTATAATTTGCAAGAGCTTTATCCATATTTATGACGATTTTTTCCTGTACCGCGTAAAATTTTAATTTATGGATTGAATCAAGCTGATGTTAGGAATCGCATCTTTTCCGGCGGTCTTGGGGAAGTCTGTTTGTCTTTACTTAAGGAAGCGCAAGCACCATGCAAGCCATAGCAGTCGAGACTGGTCGCCGAAGGCTACCAGCAAGCCGAAGGCAGGATCAAAGCTACCCTTTTTTCGCGCGTCCAGCTTTAAAAACAGTCCCTAACTCCCCCCCCCCCCCCTATCAGAATAATGTGGCTTAAAATGGTGGTTTCCAGTTGTTCTTGTTTCATACTTACAACGTTATATCTACTTAATAATATTTTTCAATGGAGTTTGTACGGAAATCTAAAAATAGTATTCACAACCCCTTTTTTAAAGACCCATCTAATGATACTCCATATGATGGGGTAGGTGAGAAAAAAAAATCGCTGCCCCACTTTATAAAGGGGAGGTACCCTAAAAATTTTATTGCAAGATTTTATTCTTTCACTTTATCGGCGTAAGTAATATGTGTATCCATGAAAAATTACAGCCTTCTAGTAATAATAATAATAAATCTATATTTCCAAGAATATGGTAGTTTACAGGTTTTATCAAGTGTTAAGAGTTATAGCATATTCTGCCAATGGTGGCGTGCAAATATTTTTACATTAATTAGGTACAAATTACAATAATAACTTTAATTAGTTATCATATGAAAAAAATAATAATAATAATAAGAAGAAATAATGAAGGATGGACATGACGGATTTTGCCATTTTGGCTACGGAACCCTAAAAACAACCTCGGGGTGTGACCAACAAGTATCACGGGAAATCGGGGTAGGCTAATTCAATTCCGGCAGAGTAAGTGTATAGGCATTTCTGCCAATTCCTCTAGTAATACAATAATTGCATGTTTGAAAGGTAGACAAAGTTCAGACCCTAAAATCGAACCCAAGACCCCGACCTCGGCATGGCATACAGAAGTCATAAGTTCGATTATTAGATCGGGACTTGAAAAAATTGTATCTATCAAAAATGCAATTATTGTATCAATTCTGTCAGTTTTTGAACCCGTGATTGACTACTTGCCAACGAGTCGTTACAAACGAAATATGCAAAATTTATTAGTTCGTCCAAGCTTTTATGTCCAAGCCCAGGCTGCGGTAGTCTACAACAAATTACCAAACAAATAATTAGATGTTGATAAACTTTCGCGATTTGTACACAGTATTAAAATATATACATATATTACGGGTCTTAATCGCGTAAATAATATAAGGTAAAATACCTTGTTTGACTGAGTCTTCCCGTGACCACGGCCGTTGCAATACGGTCGAAGCGTCGGGCAATAAACAAGGTATTTTACCTTAAATTATTCACG
This sequence comes from Herminia tarsipennalis, assembly GCA_945859575.2. Classification (NCBI taxonomy): domain Eukaryota; kingdom Metazoa; phylum Arthropoda; class Insecta; order Lepidoptera; family Erebidae; genus Herminia; species Herminia tarsipennalis. The sequence goes on along the minus strand of OX243844.2, from coordinate 4,386,051 downwards.
CGATTAAGACCCGTAATATATATATTTTAACAAATTAATAGATCTGGGTCCTTATTCACTATCTTTTTTTTTTCGTTTTCGCATCAAGCAATCCATTATGACAAGATTTTGACAGTTAAAGGCGCGCGCCTTTAACTGTCAAAATCTTGTCATAATGGTATAGAGAGAGCTGCGCTTAGATATGCATCGCGCATGTGTGCGGACATCTTTGAGCGCACCGCGCATGCGCCAGGTCGCGCGTGCTTGCCGCGAAAACGAAAAAAAACATAGTGAATAAGGATCCTGAATATAATTATATTTAAGTCTTAGTTATGAAAGCTCCTGGTTCTAAAGTGTTATTATACTATATCCGAATTTTTTTGCTGACATTTTGTAGTGTATATATTTCTTTTCCATAACATTTGACAATAAGTAGGTAATCTCTACAATTCAATAATTTGCAATAGTAACTTAACGTGATGACATCTATTTTTCAACCGACTTCAAAAAGGAGGAGGTTCTCAATTCGTCTGTATGTTTTTTTTTTTTTTTTTTTTCTCGTATGTTTGTTCACCGATTACGCAAAGACGGCTGGACCGATTTGAAAAATTCTTTTTGTGTTTGAAAGGGTATACTTCCAAGTTGGTACCATTGTCCCCAAATCACGATCTGATGATGGAATCCTGGAGAAATCGAGGGAACTCTTAAAATATTAAAAGCACACCTACAGTGATTTAGGTATATTTCATAGTGATTCGTGCATTTACTCTTAAAAAACACCAATTGGTGAAGTGGAACCGATGATGAAGACCAAAAATTACGAGCAGACCTATTCAATATTTCACAGTTTGCGATTCAATTAAGTACTTTAATATGGTATTGAGTAGCACTTAAATCTCGATATACTACTATTATACAATGTAATAAAGCTGATAGTGAACTCCTCAACAATTAACGGCCCTGCATCGGGGCAAGCAATATTTCGTAAAAGGATTTGAGCAGATGACATAAGCCTATTGTAACTTAAGTGAATTATAAACCAACCCACTAAAAAGTGAGAAATAAAAACTTTTTAACAAAAAATATTACCGACTTCAAAAATAAATACAAAGCAACTAAAAAGCAAAAAATAATATACCTAGAGTAACAAAAACAAATTAAACATTTTGAAGTTGGTGCCGATTAAAACATAAAGACCTATTTCTTGGGATAGAGTCCCACATTACTTCGACTTCCTGTTAACACAGGAAGTCGAAGCGGCGGTAGCAAATAAATAAATCTGAATCTGAATTTGATTATATAATAGCCAGACAATGTAATTAATTCAGGCCACAACCGAATATTTAGACTAATCACATTGACTTTATCATACCTAAATAAATCGCGATTGGCTGATAGGAAGCGGACAATAAACATTCAATAAGAACTGATTTTTTTTATTATTTATCAATATATTTATAATGAGTACCTAAATGATTTTGAATTCACACATAATTATTATAATACATAGTAGTTGGAAAAATCGTACGAAGTCAGGATAGGTGGCCAACTAAAAATATAGTTGTACATTCCCTACAAATTTATTTTGAAAAATATGTTTATTTATGGATGTTAATACATTGTATCGAAACAAGTTATATAAAGGGTGAGCATTGAGAACAAGGAAGGAAGGAGTGACTGCTGTATGCTTTAAAACCCGTTGACTGCGGCTTCGGGCTTAAACGGCCTTACCACAACATAAACAAGCTAAATTATTACAAAAAACCCAAATGCTTAAATTAATGACTGAAATATTTTTTGTTTTCCCCTAGAAAATAAAAAAAAATCAGTCAATAATTAATTAATTATTTATGATTAAGAAATCCGCCATTTTTTTCCTATTTTAGTGTAGGTACCCAGTGCCACTCTCAAAACGGAGACAAACCTAACCTTCCGCTAAAATCCATTAAGCCATTAAGTCTCTAGCTAGAGTAGTAGTAGTCAAAAAAATATACAAACATAAATAAATACATACATACACACACACACTCAAAAAAACATAACTCTAAGCGCAGTCGGATAAAAATGGGGACGTTCCACCGAGTACGAAATATTTTACGGAACAAATTTGATGTCTTTTCGTTGATGCGAGCTTCAAAATATATATTTTTTTGGGTTAGTCGAATTTGAGTACTCACAAATATCGTTTTGTTTTAAATATCTCAATTTAAAACAAGCAACTGTCATTTTCGACCACGTAACATAATCACACCGTCAAATTTTATCTCCTAAACATAAATGTGATAAAAAAGTATTTTCAACCTGATTCCGCGCCGCAGAAAGGTCTTTAAGAAAAGTAACATAAAAGGTCTTTAAGACCATTGAATAGTCAGTATTTTTTTCCACTGCTCTCAAGGTGTTAAGTAGCAAAGCGGCCACGAGTATATTATATCCCAAAGTTAGTCTGGAGTGGACGTTAGTGCCGTTGAGAGCGGGAAACGTGTGTAACTTAAAGCTCATTGAAAGAAGGTTACTTACAAAAATTAATAATTATAAATTGATTTTCAATTTTTAATAACTATAAATAGGCCATTTATAATTATTACCTAATAATTATAAATACAGTACTGTATTTATAAAACATAACAGTGAAAATGTGTTGGGCAGAAAAGTGTTGCTATTATGTGCCGCTGAATTCGGCATGTGTTCTTCTAGGGGCTGTTCATTTTGTAAGTATATTTCTGTTTTATTTTAATTATTATTTGTTGCTAAGTAGATAATAATTTTAGTAATCATTAATAATAAAAATATAGGTAGTTATTAGTAAGTACCATTTTTCAAGACCGTACACTCGTGGTTTGTCAAACGTAATTTTTCTCAAAAAGAACAAATAAAAACCGGGCATGTGCATGTCGGGGCACGCACGATGTAGGGTTCCGTAGTCCCTCCCCCTTCCCCCTCTCCGAATAATGCGGCTTAAGAAGCGGGTTTTCTGTTGTTTTTGGTTCATACTTACAACGTTATACATAGTTACCTAATAATATTTTTCAATGGAATTTGTGCGAAAATGTTGTTACTTCTCATTTGATCAGTTGTTACTCATAAATAAGCCTACTTAACAGTGATAGTTTTCCTTTGAATTTCACTATAAATATTTTTTCATTTTATCTATATTTTTTCACATACTCAACATCAACCATTTAGCTCACACTTGACTCTAACAAAAATTTTCACTTTAAAGCTACACAACCCTCAAACGTTTTTAAAAGACATGATGGGGTAGATGAGAAAAAAAAATCACATCTCCACTTTATCTAAATATAGGGGTGAAACCCTAAACAAATGTTTTTCAAAATTTTATTATTTCACTTTGTCGGCGTAAGTATTAAGTGTACCCATGTAAAACTACAGCCTTCTAGCACTAACAGTCTCTGAGCTAAGCTGCGGACGGATGAACGGACATTGCGAAACCATAAGGGTTCCATTTTGCCATTTTGGCTACGGAACCCTAAAAAGAAAAACAGCCTTAAAAAAGTACCTATGTTATGTATTCGATACGTGGATATGTAGTAAAAATGGAATAGCGTGATTTTTACTTAAGATAAGCTATTAGGGCTTATAAACAGATTTATGAAATAAACAAAATGTTTGTCCACTTATTTCTCAGAAACTAGAGATCTCATTGTGACCATTCTTTTTTTATTAATTCCAACTTAGGGAACAGTGCAAGTTTTATCAAAATCGGTTCTGTAGTTTGGAATATATGAACGAAAACGTGTAAACTTCACGATTAACATTACTTATTTATAAATTAAAATAATTATAATTTAAATTCAAAAATTATTTATTCACCTAGGAAGATTCTTTAAGTACAAGTGATGCTTGTTCATAAGCAATAGGAAAAGTCGGTTTGCAATAAACGCACGTCGCGGCTTATAAAGCCTAGGAGCAATGTATCATTGATACGGCAGATACGGCTGAACTTACGCCTAGACGCACCGGAGGACTTGGTACACGTCCTGATGGAATGTGCCCATAACTCTGCTTTCCACATAGCCAAGTGCGATCATTTAAAACAAGACTCTGATTGTAACATAATCTTATCGAGATTGATTCCCACATTACTAGCAATCTTGTTAACCACTCCAGCTAAGCTCAAAGGCTTGTGTTAGGAGTGGGTTCACGTCGGTAGTATAATGGGTAGGATTCCTCACGATTGCGAGACCGATGCCTTAGCCATTAAGCTACCGCCGCTTTTCCTAATTATAAACCTATGTTTTAATAAAAAAAAAGTACTTATTTAGATTTAGAAACATTTTATGTAACTTTTTACCAAAACGTTGCTAAATAGAGCGACATAATCATTTTGTGATAAATCTCCTTAAATAAAGAAAAAAAACCCAAACTATCGCAGAGCACCAATAGCGGACTCAAACGTATGCACACATAAACATCGCGCATCGCTCACGGACACAGAATCTCAGAACGCCTTACGTACAAAGCGCTCCGAAGTGCTCTATAATTCCGTATCCATGAACAATGTCTCGAGCGATGCTTAAAGGTTAAGTACTAGGTATTTTGGGGCACAAACAGAAGACCGTTGAAATGAAATGATGACCTAATGTGAACCCGCGCTCAGTGTAGGCACTATGTTATATTTTAAAAAAGGGCAAATTAGTATGTAAAGGGAATAAATAACTAACAAGTTAAACAAGTACCTATTGTGTTGTGTATTTTGAATAATAACGGTAACACAGCAACTTTATATTTAAAGTGTAAACACAAGTTCAGGGAATTCCCCGGGAATATAGGCACGGTGGCCCGGCGCACGTGCATCGTGACTGTAGCGCCGAGTTTGCACTAAATCAATCGGTGTGCGATTACACTAGATTAAAAAAAAACACATTTGGACCTTTTTTGATAACTTGGCATTGGATTTTTTTTAAAAAGATAACTAGCAATGTGAGATTGTAAGTCCTACATTACTAGCAATCCTGTTAACCCCTCCTGCTAAGCTTAATGGTTTTTGTTAGGTGTGGGTTCACGTTGGTGGTATAATGGGTAGGATTCGAACCCGCGATCTCACGATTGCGAGTCCGATGCTTTAGCCATTAGGCTACCGCCGTTTAAGGTCAATTTTCGATTTGTTCAAATAGAAGCGTAAAAAATAAGAACACCTTTAGAAAATGTTTTAAGAAAAATCTTAAATTATGGGATTTCGAAGGGAAATATAATAAAATAAATTGTTTTGAAGATATTCTTTGTTCATTTTGCTTGTTTCTTATGAATATTATGATCGCGTTTTATGTACGACAAAAATCTGCAAGCATTTTCAATGACCATTATCTATTTTTGCATTTGCCATCTTTATCTGCTTGTCAATTTTTCATGCAAAAGTTAATTAAGTCTAAAAATAATTTTTCGAAGACATTACTGATCACATCCTACAGAATGTTTTTTAACACATTTTTTAACACATAAAAGCTAAAAAAACAAGAAATGTGCCTAAAAATGCCTATAAAAATTACTACAATATAAGATGTATATTTATTAATATTTAATATAAAAATATATACAAGACCAATTTGATGAGAGAGCGTTCCGATATTCCATTCCATTCCAGCCAGATATTAGTCTGTGTGCATAATTATAACAAGCGCGCTTTAAAAGTGCGGCTATGAGCTACTCGGAATCTTATCGCGCGTTGACATGTTGTAATAAAAACTTCAATGACGACTTATACGAGTATATTTGTTTGTAGTAAACAAAACAACTATTTTATTTAGTTTATTACTCATAATAAATTATGAGTAGGTTTAGCTATTATCGCTAGAATAACAAGTACCAAGTAATGGTAAACAAGACTAGCATAGACTATGATTCTTTTTTTTTTGACATATTCTTAAAGGTCAAAGCACTCTGATAAATAACTCAGGGAGTGCAGTTGTAAAAATGGCGGCAAACTGACATGTCGCTATTTTTACAGTTCCGCATTAAAAGTGTAAAATATACCTACTTGAAATACGCGATAACTGGACAAGAATGTGACTTTGTGATTGAAAGAAGAAAACTAGAAAGAAATTATAGTTGAAACTGGCGTATGCACATAATGTGCGAGCCATAATCTCTACCGATTAATATTGGAGGGAAGAGGAAAAAAAAGAAACTCAGGGAGTGGCACTGTAGCCGTACAGTATTCTTTGTACGAAACTCCCGATTCCTTGGAGATTGTCATAAGATTTCGCAACCATATTGAACGAATGATAAATTAAACCATTCTTCTTCATGCTATTATGATTTATTCCCTACTAGATGGGCCCTGCGGTGTAACCCCTGGTTTATGCCTAGGTGTCAGCTAACTCCATACCAAATTTTATTAAAATTGCTTCAGCCGTTTAGACGTGAAGAAGTAACAAACATACACGCTCACATACTCACAAACTTTCGCCTTTATAATATTAGTGTGATTAGACCACAATTTAGCATAGTATTTACCTTAATAAGATCAATATTGATTTGTATAGTTCAAAGTTATTCAATTGAACACCATAAAGTGCCACCGATAAAGAAGACGCATTTAAAGCGCATAAGAGATGTGTTAGAGCTATGTGTAAACTGAAACAAACAGATAGCGTAAACCTTTTTTTAAAAAGCTAAATATTTTGACGCTACCATGCATACATCCTCGAGACAATACTGTTTGTAAAGAAAAATGCGCATCTGTTTATTAACCTTAACAGTAGGAGACACAATTATAAAATAAGTATGCCGCTAAATACTACAGCTTTTCTAAATAAAAGTATATTCTGTATGGCCCCAAGAATATATAACCACTTGCCAAAATGGTTACTAGAAATTAATGACATACAAACATTCAAGGCTAAACTAAAAGTGATCCTACTCGAAAAGGCTTACTACACAGTTGATGAGTATATTTTGGACAAACTGTAATATTAATTAAATTATGATTTTTTATTTATGTAAAGTATTTTTATACTTAAGGTCATTTTGCATGCTGTAAAGCTAAATATAGCGTTCTAATGTTCTTATATAAAAGTACTTATATACAACATCCTATGTACCTGTATTTGTGCAAATAAATAAATATGAATATGAATTTTTATTTACCATAGTAAAAAGGGGCGTCTAAACTCGCCATTTTTACGGCAATTTATGGTGGCAATGCTGTGGCCGGCAACATGGCAGTACTCTCCAATGTTGATTTGAGGGTTGCCGGACGATCGCTGAGTGATCAATTTTCCGCTATGTTGCCCGGACAATTTTGTTGTTTTTTCAGTCGCTCTCTATTTTATTGTTGCCGGGTTGTGTAGCCCGTTTAGGAGACTAGATCATGCGCCATACTATTGTAGTCATATTGCCATTATTGGCCGAGCAATTAGTTGCCAATAGCGCCGCCATGAATTGCCGTAAAAAATGGACCGTTTAGACGCCCCCTAAAGTATCTTTAACCCTTGCTACAATGCAGTTCAATAGTGGCAATAAACCTTTATTACTAAACAGCCACCACATCTGGTTAGGACTTCAATAGTCCAACATTCAACAGCTAACAAAGACGTTTTAAAACCATGACTCATCAACCCTCATAAATCTTTACCCTATATAATAGTTACACCCTTCAAGAGATGCGCAATTCATTTAAGAAAATCATGAGATAAGAAATAAATAACGTCAGTTACTGTGAGTTAAAGTGTCAGTTAAAGTGCCTCTTCCCGCCTGCGATGTACTCGCAGGCGGGAAGAGGCACTTTGTTAACTCTCCAAAACTTCAAACTACTTACTGATATTCAGGTACCTCCTTTAAAATGGCATCCAAAAATTGTTTTTTTTTTTAAAAACTGCCCTGTGTCGCGGAGGAATTTACAAACATACAAGTCACGAACACAAAGTACACCCAGACTCGCAACAACAATTTGTGGATCACACAAAGTGGTGTTCCGTTGGGGAATTGAACCCACGACCTCTTGCGTAGCAGTCGGATACACTCTCACCGTGCCACGGAGGCAGTCGGCAGTGCTTATACTGCACTTGAAAACAGTTTTATGTGGATAGATATATTGAAGAAATACAGCACTAGGGTTGAGTTTAGAAACTTGCTGCATCGCTAGAAAGATTCCAAGAACACTAGAGGGTTCTTGGGGTTCTTCTAAACCCCCCACAACGGTTTTAGCCGAAGACGCGTATTTATATATATTTTTTTTTTTTTTTTTGAGGTTAGTAATGTAATTTTTTACGTCAGATACCATCACTAACCTCACAAATCGAACTTTTGACGAGTTGTAAAATGGAGGCAAACTAACATGTCGCTATTTTTATAGCTCCGCGTTTAACGTGTAAAAACACAGAACAAATATAGGTACTCTACGAGTGCAAAATGTACTTGAAATACGTGTTAACTGGATAAGAACGAGACTTTGTGATTCAAAGAAGAAAACTTGATAAAATACAAACTTGGAACTGGCAAATGCACAGAATGTGCGAGCCATAATTATCGAGCATATTTAACCGATTATTAATGGCAGAAAGAGAAAAAAAAACTTTAGACGAAGGCACAAATAGTAAAATACGTCCCATTGGTTCAAACATTTCCAGAATAAACTAATTTAACTCTTAATTATGTTTAATAAATAAACAAAATGTAAGAAACCGCTATTTGTGTTTTTGACAGATATAAGTCAGATTATGTTGTTTAGGCGTTGATAAAGTTTATGTTGAGTCGAAGGCAAATAGCATAACTTGGCGTTACCGGCGGCGTACGTTTTACAAAATGCCTTACCGTTTTACCTTTTATTACTTATCATTAAGCCATTTTATTAAATCTAAGGTCGGGGCAAAAGTATTTTCTTAATTATTATACAAAGAAAAAAAACAATTTTTTTTTTTTTTTTTTATGTATGTGCCGTTTTGATCGACCACGATCTTTTTCGGACATTCTTATCGTACGTGACCCATTTTTCATTACCCGTAATCAACCGTTTAAGAAATGGGTCGGAATTGTTAGGTACGTTTCAACGAAGAAATGCAAATGAAAACACGTTGCAGCGTTTCTCTCAATGAGATCATGTGGTACCCAAATATCATTTTTTTTTTATACCCAGACTCTTGTAAATTATGTAAAACTGTTTTGTGATCAACATCCAGTTCTTCAGCAATATCGTAATTACTAATATGTCGATCTTGCTCCACTTTTTTAAAGATGGCACTGTTTTTATGAGTGTTTGAACCACATTTGTGCTACTCGTTTTTATACCGCACTAGCTTTCGCCTGCGGTTCCGCCCGCGTGGATGTCGGTTATCGCGATAAAAACTATCATATGTGCTTCCCCGGGACTCAAACTATCTCCATACAACTATATCAATAGTAAAATTAAAAGGAAAACTATCACAGCTAAGTAGGCTTTACAAGTTTACGAGTAACAGCTGATCAAATGAGAAGTAACAAAATTTTCGTACAAATTCCATTGAAAAATATTATTAAGTAACCACAGATCTAACGTTGTAAGTATGAATCAAAAACAACAGAAAACCCACTATTTAAGCCATTATTCGGATGGGAGGGAGGACTACGGAACCCTTCGTTGTGCGTGGCCCGACATGCACTTGCCCGGTTTTTAGGGTTCCGTAGCCAAAATGGCAAAAAACGGAACCCTTATAGTTTCGTCATGTCCGTCTGTCTGTCATTTTACTCAGAGACTTTTCAATGAGTACCTATTGATGAAATTTGGTGAAAAGGTGTCTTATAGTGGCCGCTACTTACTTAAATATTTTTAGGACGGGCCCTCTATACATGTAACAGAAGCAGAATTATTTTTTTTTCGGCTCAAGTGTGGCACATCATTCGACAGGTCTTTTAAAAACATTTTAAGGTTTTTAATAAACTTCTTTGATTAAATAAATATTTTGAAATAATCGCTCCGAAAGTTGCATAAATTGTGTCATTTGAATCGTGTGACCAAAACCGGCCGCCGAGTGCAAAAACAAATTTTATTTCACATGAATCATCGTTTTGGTCTTTTTTTATTGTCAGAGAACATTTTTTAAATCTATTTACATGAAATCGTTTAAAGAATTACATAATTTCACAAAATCCAACAATTTATTTAATTGTAGGATTAAAATCATTGAGGTAATAATGTAGTTTTTTAATACTTTAAATAATACCACAAACAATAAAACAATCTACATCGATATTCATTATTTTGTGTTGAAAAGTAATCAACAAACACACAGACATTCAGGTGAACAGTTGATTTGTAACACATAATAAGTCGTAAACTCACGGCTCAACTTCGAACACTCATGGCGAAGTCCCGCGTTATTTGTCCCACGCCATGTAACGGTTTACAACTTATTGCATTAAACACGTAAAGATTTTTTCAAAAACTTCAAATGCATGGAAATTAGCATTCCAAACAAAATAATTATTCAAAACAAATAACAGTGCCTCAATGACCGATTATTGGTTTTATTACCTAGTTAGACAGAGACACCAACATTTCAAGCCGTGGCGTCATAAACAAAACGTGTGCAATAAATAATTCGGTATTTGACCGGAAGCTCGGCAGAAATATTCGGAAGTCATTGTAATTTCAAAACGAGTTTTTAATACTCTTTTGTTGTTATTATGATTCATAAAATAATTTGATATTGCCTTAAATTAAATTAAAACTTTCCTAAGATAATTTATAAACATTTTCTTGTAATTTTAGAAGTTTTAAGTTTTTAGGCACTTTTATTTCTTTGATTCATTCACGGTGTTGCTTATTTATTCCGTCACTGTCCGTCAGTGCTTTCGACGCGGAGCCCAAAGCGGTTCGATCTATTTCGTTCTTTGGTTTTTGTTTGTCTTTCTTTGTGGAAACGATGTGAAATTGATAAAGAAATTTTGTTTTAAGTTAGTAACAGTGAATAATTAAGAAATTGTGTATAAATTGCGTATGACGCGATGGTAATCTACGCGATGTAGGTTAGGTATCAAGTAAGTTGATGGAGGCAGTCTGCTCGGTCCTGGACAAACGTACCTAAAGGGATCCAACGGTGGCGCGTAATGCGTGACCCGTAGCCCGTAGGTACTTACCACTTTCGGCGAACGCAACAATTATTTATTGTTGACCGATATGTAGGTACCGATTTAGTTATGTAGTGGTATCAGGAATGCGGGGAAGCGTCACCGAGTTTCGCGCCTATTTTCATTATGTAGGTATTATCAATTCGAACAAACAAGTGCGCGTTGAAGTTAGTGCTAAATTGATGTGTTGTGATTTGTGATACTGTGTATTCGTAACTTGAGTATGTAAATACCTAAATCTCATTCTTATTGAAGTTTCAAAAACGGTAGGTAGGTACTTCCCCGAACCGTAAAAACATTAATATTAAAAATGTAGGAATGTAAAAGCTGAACGTAGGCAGTACGTTATTTTGGACTGTGAAGTGTATTTAAATGATCGTCCACGAGATGTGATAACAAAGTAGGTACCAACAACAGTGAGATGGTGATTAACATTTGTCCGTTCGATGTGGTCGTTGTTAAAGCCGGTGGCGACGGAAAGCGTTCAGAGGTTAGTAGTTAAACGGCTATTACACTACCCTGAATCAGGGCACTAAATCGAGATGGCCTTGAAAATTTGTTAGAGAATTAGGGCCCTAACTCTTATTACACCTCTCTTTTTAAGGATTTAGGGTCCCTGATTAAGTGTAGTGTAATAAGCGCATTAGTTGGTATTAATTTGTTTGCCTGTGTTTCTTTGGTTTACGGACGCGCCGACGTCCGTATGTTCGACGCGTGACGGGTACCAGGCGCGCAGTGATACTTAAGAGATCATTGTGCAGGGTCATCCAACATAATTGAACTCTCTACTACTACTATACTACGATGAAAATCTTGAATGATTGGTTAATGATGTAGCATTATTCGTGTCGATATTTTGCATAATAATTTATCGACTGATTAAAAATGACGTAAAATTTTAAGGTTCTTATATTTTGATAAGATTAGGTACACAGTGTATTTATCATGTGTATGTGACGACCCTTAAATATGACCACACCTTTCTGTTACACCCTGTATAATTCAACTAGCTGAGCCGCGCCACTTCGTATGAGTAGCTTCGTATGAGAGTTTGCTCCGCTCCTTTTAGTCGTAGCATTATGTTAGATAGCCTAGCCTTCCTCGATAAATACTGTCCAACAGTATTTTTTTTTTTAATCGGATGAGTACTCGAGATTACCGCATTCAAACAAGCAAACTAATATTAGTACAGATAAAAAAAATACAGCACAACATAACATTTTGTACAAGTTTCTGTGTCATAAAAAAATAGGTACCTGCCTCAGACACTCAGTGTCAGGGGTGTGCAACAATCAAACACAAAATATTAGAATAAACCATTATATTGGTTTTTAAAAATCTTTTCCTTAAAAAAATATATGTACATTATTTGATACTGACACTCAGACACAAGATAAACAATCGTGCTCATCGTACAAATATTTAATTTTATCCTGGGTGGGAATCGAACACACGATCTCAGCTCAGCAGTCAAGGTCACTGGAAAAAAAAACAGTTTAACTTTATGGTTTAGTGTCTAAGGAAGTTTATCGATTTACTAATGTCAAAATTTTCTTTTTTAAATATAACTAGCAATGTGGGATTGTGGTCCCACATTACTAGCAATCCTGTTAACCCCTAAAGCAAAGCTCAATGGCTTGTGTTAGGAGTGGGTTCACGTCGTTAGTATAATGGATAGGATTCGAACTCACCACCTCACTGTTACGATACCGATGGCTTAGCCATTAGGCTACCGCAGCTTTATTATTAAGGATAGCTGTCCCGCGCCTCTTAAATTGTCCCCGTTTTTGTAACATTTCTCATTGCTGCTTCGCACCTGTTGATCGTAGCGTGATGTAATATAGCCTATAGCCTTCCTCGATAAATGGGCTATCCAACAGAATAATATTTTTTCTATTAGGACCCGTAGTTCCTGAGATTATCTCGTTCAAACAACCAAACAAACTCTTCTGCTTTATAATATTAGTATAGATTAAGTAACGATAGAACTGGAATAATAAAAAATAAAATATATAACTATTAAAATAACTTTAAATATGTTAAGGCTAAATACCTAGGTTTAGTTTAGATTTAGTTCCTAGATTTGGATAGGTACATTTGTTTTATGGCGAACTAACTTTTTATATAAAGTTCTACGACAAAAAGTTACTGGATCAAAGTTGTAGAGAATTTAATTTGCAACAAAAAATGTTAACTATTATTTTTAATCAGATAAATTGTTTAAGAGATATATCGTAAAAACTATTCCAACCCCTATTTAAAGATGGCGGCCATGTTGCAAGGGTGGCGACCTCACAAACTTGGTTTTAGCTTAACACTGATCCCCCTACACATCAAAAAAATTAAATTGCGTCCTCTAAAAAACGCAAGGTAAGGCCTAAAAAATGTAACATTTCAATGGACTATATACGAGTAGCTTTCCTTGATAAATAGGATATCCAACAGTAAAATATTTTTTCAATTCGGATCAGTAGTTCCTGAGATAATCGCGTTCAAACAAATAAATAAACTCTTCAGCTTTATAATATTAGTATAGATTATATCAACAAAGGCTTATGAATATAACCACCGCATCTCTTTCTGTGGGTGTCATCAAGGTGACTAAGGGATTTACACACTGGAGGATGGGCAGCAGCGTCCTCTGCATATTTTAAAGCTACGATCGCCAACCCGCTCGCCAAGCATGGGAATTATCCCCGAATATAGAGAAAAGTGTGGTCACATTCAAGGGTTGGTATGTTTCCATGATACTGAGTGCACATACCTACCTAATTTTACCAAAATCGGAGTACCCTAAAAAAATATTTATTATTTTTTCATTAATTTATTTATGAATTAAAAAGTTATTAATTAAAAAAAGTATGACTGAAAAGTTCTATGCCATAATAATCCAATCGAATTTTGTACCAGGGGAGGTATAATTCTTATGTCACACGCCTTTCAATACTGAATTTTGACAAAAAGAATATGCTATAACTATGTACCTTATAATAATGCAACCAGCTATGGCACCATGGTAAGTGCAATACTGATAACATACCCTAACCGCTGCTGAAATTAGACCACACCTTTCTGTTACATCCTGTATAATAATTAAGTTCTACTGGGGAGACCCGTAGCCAGCAGTAAAGAAGAAAGAAAGAAAGAAAATAATTTGTCACATTACACAGAACCATACAGAACAACAAATAAACAAACTTAACTTAACTTTACTTATGCAGTTAGAATCACACTTTAATTTTAATGATCTACTGCATCCCGATCAATATGGTTTTACAAAGGGTCGCTCTACAATTGATGCAGGTACTAAGCTACTGAAACATATTTTTAGTGCCTGGGAAGATTCACAGGATGCCATTGGAGTGTTCTGTGATCTTTCTAAAGCTTTTGATTGTGTGGCGCATAGGACACTTCTCCTGAAACTTAGGCATTACGGTATTAAAGGTACAGCGCTGGATCTACTTGCCTCTTACCTAAGTGAAAGAATTCAATATGTTGATATAGGAGGAGTAAGGTCGTCTGGATCTCCAATTAGTATGGGCGTGCCTCAGGGATCAATACTCGGTCCCTTCTTATTTTTGGTATATATTAATGATTTACCATTTTATGTTAATAACTTTTGTGACATCATTCTATTTGCTGATGACACTTCTCTAATTTTTAAAATCGATCGTAAACTAGAAAATTTTGAGAATATAAATAGAACACTCGCACTAGTTCAAGATTGGTTTACAACGAACAACCTACTTCTAAATCCCAAAAAAACTAAATGTATTAAGTTTAGTTTGCCAAATGTGAAAAGTACTAATACGAGTATAATTTTAAATAATGAGGTGATAAGCTTTGTCGACTCGACAGTTTTTTTGGGAATTACATTAAACAATAGGTTACAGTGGGGCACCCAAATATCATGTCTCGCAGGAAAACTCAGTTCTGCAGCGTATGCTGTCAGCAAAGTTAGACAGCTTACGAACGTAGAAACAGCTCGACTAGTATATTTTGGTTATTTTCACAGCGTCATGTCCTACGGCATATTGCTTTGGGGCAAGGCGGCTGATATACAAACTATTTTTATTCTTCAAAAACGTGCAGTGCGTGCGATATATCAACTAGGAGCACGAGTTTCCCTTAGAGAAAAGTTTAAAGAGATAGGCATTTTGACAGTTGCATCACAATATATATATGCAAACGTTATGTTTGTAAAGCAAAACTTACATTTATATAACAAAAATAGTGATATTCACTCTGTGAATACAAGAAATAAGCACAAATTGGTAGGTCGATATCATAGGCTTCATAAAACTCATAACTCATTCATGGGACTAGGTGTTAAATTTTTCAATAAAATCCCAGTCAGCATATCAAGTCTACCAGTAAATAAATTTAAGAATGTAGTCAAGAGACATCTTATACAAAGAGCTTACTATTCAATCGATGATTATTTAACTGATAAAGATAAATGGATGTAGTTCGTTGCTCCCTATTAATGTATTGGGTTGTATAGTTTATTGCATTTTACTAGGTGGTTGTTGTCACAGTTTGATAATGTTACTTAGGTACTAGTTAAGAAAACGATTTACTTTTGTAAGTAAAGATTCTGCGTGATAAATTACGGCCATTCTTTTCTTTCCTTTGAAAAACATGTATCATTAAGTAGCAGTAAATTGGCCAATATTTAAGCACATAAAGTTTTTACATCGTAAGTGAATGCTCCTACTATGTTGTGCCCATTGAGGCTGATGTATCCGATCTCGTGTACTCTTCTAATATTAATGACCTCTTTTTTTGCATCAGTCCTCTAATATATGGTGTATAATATAATGGTGGCAGCACCTTACCTGCATATACAGTTTATAAACAGAGAAACATTGTAAACATTGGCAATTTGAAAAGAGTGGCCACGAGTTTTTATTGCCTGTTCTTTTCTCGGGCTTTACCTATTGTTTGCGAACAGGCATTACCAGTAAATGTAGAATCGACTTTTCACAAGTGTAGTATTTTGCTTCCTAAGTGAATAAATGATTTTTATTATTATTATTATTATTATTATTATTATTATTAACTAGAAAATAGGGATTTTGTGGCGGACAAATAGGACCTACGTCAGCTATTGTTGCAGTCCGAAAACTGCAACGCTGCTATTCTCGTACCCTCAATACAACAATGGATTTCCATTGACTGCCTCTGTGGCGCGGTGGGAGTGTATCCGACTGCTACGCAAGAGGTCGTGGGTTCGATCCCCACCCAGGATAAAACTTTGTGTGATGAGCACGATGGTTTATTCTGTATCTGGGTGTTATTTATCTAAAGATATGTATGTATTTAGAAATATATAAGTATGTTTATCAGTTGTCTGGTTGCCATAGTACAAGCTCTGCTTAGTTTGGGATCAGACGACGTTGTGTGAGTTGTCCCAAGATATTATTATTATTATTATATTTCACAGTGTTAGGTCTGTCAATAGATTTAGATTTACAGACCAAAATCGGGAAATAACCATGAAGATTTTTAAGCCAAAAGACAATTTCTTTACCAAAACTTCGAGACGTTTTTCTACGTTACATAACTTTATTTTTATCGATTTATCTATGCGAGCAGGTGTTATTGGTGCTTTTGATTATTAAAAACAAGCACCGAAATTGGTTGGATACCACTGTCAAATGTGTGAATTTATAGTAAAAAAAAAAACTTAAGCTTTATATAATTTCATGCGTGTTTTATTTATGGATAAATAGAACAACACTGTTTTACTTCCAAACTTATAAACCTACTGGGTAGTCAATGGCAATAAAGAAATATTGTCAAACTGCCTCTGTGGCGCGGTGGGAGTGTATCCGACTGCTACGCAAGAAACGACCTCTTCGATTCGATCCCCACCCATGATAAAACTTTGTGTGATGAGCACGGTGGTTTATTCTGTGTCTGGGTGTTATTTTTCTATAAAATGTATGTATTTACGAAAATGTAAGTATGTTTATCAGTTGTCTGGTTTTAATAGCACAAGCTCTGCTTAGTTTGGGATAAGATAGCATTGTGTGAATTGTCCCAAGATTATTATATTATTATTATATTATAAAATAATATACACTACGGGTATTTTATTATAATAATTTAAGTTAAAGAATACCTTGTTTATTGCTCGACGTTTCGACCGTATGGCAACGGCCAACCAACAACAACGGTGGTCACGGGTAGAGTCTACCCCAATGTGTCAATTTTCCCCGTTTTTGCAACATTTTTCATTGCTGCTCCGCTCCTATTAGTCCTAGCGTGATGTTATATAGCCTATAGCCTTCCTCGATAAATGGGCTACCCAACAGAAAATTATTTTTTTCAATTCGGACCCGTAGTTCCTGAGATTACCGCGTTCAAACAAACAAACTCTTCAGCTTTATAATATTAGTATAGATTTTATAATGTGTACAAATCGCGAAAGTTTATCAATATTGTCAAATAGTCCCTCATGACTAAACGGTTATGAACCACTGCCCTAACCGAATAAAATGACGTCAGTGCGCGTAAAAAACCACGAATGATCTTCAGCTAATTTTCATATTCGCAGTTTTATTTGACTCTCTGCTCTCTGTTCTTTCCAGGTGATATCAACAGGCTTCGCCATCGCTTCCCTAGTCTGTTACTTCAGTGAAGAGAAGATAGGAGATCTTAAAAACCAGCCACACTTCGTTGCTGAGTTCCTAGGTTTGGATCTGAAGATGTCGACAGTTAATATACTCCTGACGGTCATAACCATCATCTCGGTTCTGTGGATGATGTTCTCAGTACTCCTGATCTTTGGAATCACTAAGGTAACTAAATTTTCTTTTCTTAGTATATTTTTACTATATGTATGTATTTAGAAATATATAAGTATGTTTATCAGTTGTCTGGTTTGGTATGGTACATACATGGTACAAGCTCTGTTTAGTTTGGGAGCGGATGACGTTGTGTAAGTTGTCCCAAGATATTATATTATATTATTATTATATTACTCTACACTACACATTCATAGTCGCATCACTATCACTGTATGACTACACAAGCTGATCCGCGTAAATTTTACCCGTTTTTGCAACATATTTCATTGCTGTCGTAGCGTGATGTTATATACCTATAAGCCTATAAACCTTCCTCGATTAATGGGCTATCTAACAAAAAAGATTTTTCAATTCAGACCCATAGTTCCTGGAATTATCGCGTTCAAACAAACAAACTCATCAGCTTTATAATATTAAGTATAGATACATGCACAATAAGTGTATAAATAGTAAACAAAATTCCGTGCACCGGTCGCCATTTGTTTTTATCATGTGTGTTGTTATTATGATGTGTTCAATTCTTCGGCAGATTTAACAATAGACAGTGGGGCGTACGCATACATTTGCACTGGAGGTAGTGCATTAGAACATTAGATTTTAATACCGAGGAGTCTGTGAGTGCGACGTGCGACAGAAAACTTTTCTCAACTTAATGTCAAATCCGCAGACTAGATTACCCTACGAACGAACTAATATACATATTATAACTTTTTATTCATTAGCAAAATGAAAAATTACAATGTTAATAAATACAAGCTAGATACAATTTATTCTTTCTGCCGTTTAAAGCCCAGCTTAGTAGTTTGAGCTGTAACTGAACAGAAACATTTCTGAAATCAAATGTATGTGCCGCACATTTTGTACGCAACGTCATTTTTGCAACATGAATATTCTGTACAATTTAACCTCCAGTATAAACACCATCAAGAAAAATATACAATGCCATATGTACAAAGACAAAGCCCCTTTTCACATGGGCCAGCTGTTAAGTAGTTGACGCTAACAATAGCCAAGTGAATCTGAGCTTTTGGAAGGGTTAACAAGGGTGGTTTCTGCTTGCATCCAAGTGAAAAATAACGTATCCAAAGGACACACCTTTAAAATCAGTTATGGTATCGGAATTTTTGAAGCGATTTATAGGAACGTCATGCAAAAGATGACATCCTTACATGAGGTATGACTAATCGACTCGCCTGTTGGTTGGTTTTTTAAACCAGAAGTCGTGTCTTCGATGCCGCAAAATGGTATCAAATTAATGGGCTCTTCGTAAGCATTTTAAAAATATATAAGATGATTATGACTGTTAAACTCAAAAAGTCAATTAGCAACCATTCTTTTTTCAATTCTCCATTTTTTTTTAGGGTTTCGTAACCAAAATGGCTAGCTATGCTCAGAGACTGTTAGTGCTAGAAGGCTGTAATTTTGCATGAATACACATATTACTTACGCCGACAAAGTGAAAAAAGGTATCATTAGATAGGTCTTTTAAAAAGGTTTAGGGGTTGGAAATACCATTTTTAGATTAAGGGATCCGTTTGTGATATATTAAAATTTAAAGTGAAAAATTTTGTGAGAATGTACCATCTAAATGGTTGATGTTGAGGATGTGAAAAAAATCACGGTAGTCTACACTAATATTATAAAGAGGAAAGATTTGATTGTTTGTTTGTATTAAATAGGCTCCGAAACTACTGTACGGATTTGAAAATTTTTTTCATCGTTGTGAAGCTACACTAACCCCGGGTGACATAGGCTATTTTTTATCCCTGTATTCCCACGGGAACGGGAAATACGCGGGTGAAACCGCGAGGCGTCCGCTAGTAGTATATATAGTGAAATTAAAGGGAAAACTATCACAGCTAAGAAGGCTTTACAAGTTTACGAGTAACAGCTGATCAAATGAGAGGTAACAAAATGTCGTACAAATTCCATATAAAATTATTATAAAGTAGGTATAAACGTTGTAAATATGAAACAAAAACAACAGAAAACCCACTTTATAAGCCGCTTTATTTGGATGGAGGGAGGGGGGTGAATACGGAACCCTACATTGTGCGTGGCCCGACATGCACTTGACCGGTTTTTTATTAGGTATCTATGACGGAGAAGTAGACGTGTAACAATGAGTACCTATACCAAGTTCGGTGGTGGGCTACCAATTGTATTATGTTGATAAATAACAACTCTGTTTTCTCGGAGAACAAGGTCATACGTTAAATTGCGATAATACCGTTATCGCGGATTGAAACGCTTATCTTCGGTTTCGAATTTTACTATGAAAAAACTTAAGGTTAGTACTTTCTTTTTTTTTTTAAATCGGTACAGTATCAATAGTTTATTCACCTGCAATGATTCGACTGACTAAATAGATATGCACCGTGTAGGTATATACAGTAGGATCAACGTAACTTGACCGGATTGAAATTGGCGGAAAGTGGTTGCGCAGATGCATTTTTTAGTAGTAAATGGTGACAGGAAGTGGGGTGCGGGGACGGTAACTAAACGGGAATTAGAGATGCGATTACGCATTACATTGTCATAATTAGTATTACTACTGCATGTTTTTGTGATTTTTTTCCTAAAGAAATTGTTTTTCAAACTTTCTTTAACTGTTACTGTTCTAAATTAAAACTTTTTAAACTAATCTAAATAGTATTTTTATATTGCTGAATTAATATCTTGTTGGTATTTTTAATCGATTAAACATAATTAATAGTTTTTTTAAGTAATTTTAGGGTCGCATCTCTATAACTATCTTCAATCCGGTCAAGATACGTTGATCCAACTATCGGTACTGTAATGTGAGTTTGCTAGCTTTGGGGTGCGTAGCCGGGATTGTTTCTTCAAGGGATGAGAAATCTAACGCTATTTCATTTGCCCAGAAACGATACTATATATTTAACAATCTGTCATCTATTCATTATTGACATTTCCATAGTTTTTCAGACCATTCGTCTTGACGCTTCGTTCAATTCTCTCGAGTCTTTTTTCGTTTTCTTCTTCGTCATTATTTTAAACTTTTGGAACGTCCAGACAAACAGTTAACAATTTACAAAAGCTTTTATGCGAGTGGCCGGTCGAGTTTCCGACGCACCTGCCACAGTACCTACTTGTTTTTAAATGCAGCAGTATGTCAAGTTGATTTCTGGGTCCTTAATCACTATGTTTCTTTCGTTTTCGCGGCAAGCCCGCCCGAACTGGCGCATGCACGGCGCGCTTAAAGATGACCGCGCGTTTGCGCGATGCATTTCTAAGCACAGCTTTCTATTGACCATTATGACAAGATTTTGACAGTTAAAAACGCGGGCTTGACGCGACAACGAAAAAAAATATAGTGAATAACATGTTTATTTTGTTCGAGGAATGAACATATTAAGTTCTATTAATGTAGAAATTGATACTGAACCGTTATGTTAAACCACAGTAAGTAATTCAATAAAATAATCCAACGATCAAGACTTTTTCGTCCCAGTAGCTCTTGGACCTACTTACCTAAACCCTGCGTTACCATCTCTAAATTATAAGTTACCCATTTTTCATCAGATTCTGGTATACCTATAAGCGATTAGCGCGCATTAACGCCTTCAGCATTGGGGTGCCACAGGCGCGTTGCCAATTCTTTTAAAATCTGCTTGGGGTTCTTCAAGAGGGGAGCTCATAAAGAACCCCGTACTGTAGTCTTTAGGGAAAACCTCGGAGCTCATTCCACAGCCTACCTGGCTGTGGAATGAGCTCCTTTGCAAGGAAATGCTGAAAAAAAACTAAAACTGCGCGGTGCGAGACCATTCAGGCTTTAAAGTAGAAGAACTCCCTGCCGTTTTCGAGCAAATCATGATTTTCTTAACTGTTTGTTATTAGCGAAACTGGCATTTGTGCGTTTCAATAACCTTCGATAGATAGCAAACCCGAAAGATTTGTATCTATCGACAACACACATGTCAATGACGGTTAGCGGTAAGTAGATGAGTTAGTTATAAGTGAGACTAGATGTAAGTTGTCTAGGTCATAGGTTGCTTGTGCCTACCTATGTTTGCAAGGTCAATCCAAATTGGTTCTGGGGAAGCCCCACCACCTCCCCAATTTTACTCAACCGGGTGGTTTGATTTAATATCCGTACATCAGCCACTGCTGTGGGAGCCAATTGCCGGTCACGGACACATCGGTCTTGTGTCAAATTGCTCAATTTCCACCAAAATAAAAGGTATTTTGGTCGAGTCTGGGATGGGAGGGGAGGGGGCGGTAATTGCCCCTGTTCTCCCCCCTTGGATCCGCGCCTGATGTTTGCACATTGTTATTGCTATAGGCACGTCTGCTCAATTTGAACTCGCTAATTTTAGATGAGTACACAATCTACTTTTATTTCTGCGAATGAGTAAGCACGCCAGAGTTCATCGGAAGTTAGGTACCTATAATATTAGCACAAATAAATACCAACTAGAGTCTAGAGTATACATAAATATCTTGGGACAACTCACACACGGCCATCTGATCCCAAACTAGGCAGAGCCTGTATAGCAACTAGACAATTGATTAACATCTACACTAATATTATAAAGCTGAAGAGTTTGTTTGTTTGTTTGAACGCGGCAATCTCAGGAACTATAGGTCCAATTTGAAAAATTATTTAACTGTTGGATAGCGCATTTATCGAGCAAGGCTATAGGCTATACAACATTACGCTACGACCAATAGGGGCGGAGCAGCAGCGAAAAATGTTCCAAGAACGGGGAAAAATTACGCAGACGAAGTTGAATGATAAATTACAAACCATTGTCCTCATCACACAAAGATTTATCCTAGGTGTCGACGCCAATACTTGTGGGTAAGCAGTCAGTGTCATTAACCAACCACTAGACCTACAGACTAGTCAAAAATATGAAAAATGGCGAACGTACCTATGAAGATTCATAGGTACTTTCACCGACCTCAGTACTAATTGTATTATTTACTAGCTATCCCGCGCAACTTCGTATGCGTAAATTTTCCCCGTTTTTGCAACATTTCTCGTCGCTGCTTCGCTCCTTTTAGTCGTAGCGCGATGTTATAGCCTATAGCCTTCCTCGATAAATGGGCTATCCAACAAAAAAATATTTTTTTCAAATCGGACCAATAGTTCCTGAGATTAGCGCGTTTAAACAAACAAACAAACAAACTCTTCCGCTTTATAATATTAGTATAGATTGTGTAGTGCTAGTACCATATGTGTAACTTCTACTAATAAGAATCAACTTAAGCGGTCGAGGAGTGTCCGATGAGGTGCGGTGGCGGCGAGAATGGAGGTGTGTCCACAAAGGGTGTACACTTCGAGACGGGTGTTACGATATTTTATTAACGATTGTGTTCCTCTATCCTCAATTAAAATTAAACTTAAATATGAGTATAACCTGAGTGGTAAACGGTTGTCTTTCAACGTCCTAAAATAAATTTAATGAAGATTTACGAGATCAGTGATTTCCGATAGACGAGAAAAGGTATTATATGATGTACCAAATAAACTAGTTTTTATAACTTAATTATACATACCTAGTCGCCTAGATGTAAATACAGTTTATAATGTTCTGAATGTTCTCTTTTTGTAATTTTATAATGTAACTAGCTGTCCCGCGCAACTTCGTATGCGTAAATTTTCCCCGTTTTTGCAACATTTTTATTGTTGCTCCGCTCTTATTTGTCGCAGCGTGATGTTTTATAGCCTAAAGCCTTCCTCTATAAATGGACTATCCAACAAAAAAATAGTATAAGAATTTTTCAAATCGGACCAGTAGTTCCTGAGATTAGCGCGTTTAAACAAACAAACAAACTTTTCCGCTTTATAATATTAGTATAGATATTCTTTTTATAAAAAGAAAACAAACTGACTTTAATCTTATTATGTATATAATATATTATGTGGCAAGAATATGTACATATGTTTATAGAAATGTTTAAGTATGTTTATCAGTTGTCTGGTTTCCATAGTGCAAGCTCTGCTTAGTTTAGGATCAGATAGCGTTGTGTGAGTTGTCCCAAGATATCATTATTATTATTTATTATGTCTTGAGGAGTTTTGTTGTCTATCTTTGGAACTCATGATCAGATCTTAACAAAATGAAAATCCGTATATATGACGGAGTTATGCCCGAACATACCATAAAAAAAAACCATCCGAATTTAGAACTTCTTCCTTTTTGAAGTCGGTTTAACAGAATTAAAAAAGTGTATAATAATTGTGAATGAATGATTTATATAGTTTAACCCTCAAATCCCCTCCCTCTGGGTACCTCCATGCTAATGAGAATCATTCATTCACAAATCTTTTACCATTTAGAATTTCTGTATTAACGATGATTACTTTATTAATGAATTTTCATCTAAATCAGTTCAACGATTTAAGCGTGAAAAGGTAACAGACAGAATTATTTTCACATTTACAATATTGGTATGGATTTATGGATAGCTGTTCGCTTTAGTGCTACAATCGCTGTCAAACACCAGCATAAACTCGACCTTTATTCAAGAATGCCATGAATCACTTCAGGTTATTACCCACGAAAATGAAGTGACCCTGCAATGCGTGAAGGGACACAGCAACTCAATTGGAAATGACGCGGCGGACGAGCTAGCGAGACGGGGATCTAAAATAAACATCCCGACCCCGAACCGATAATTCCTTACCCCAAGCCCAGATACGAATCTGGCTGCATGAGAAAACAGAGGAAAACCACCAACTGGAATGGGGGAAAAAACACGGTTGCAGACAAACGAAAGAGGCGAACGGTGAACAATTCCAACAGCGCCCAGAAAGTACGCTCGAAATCTCATCAGACTAAAGAGGGACAAACTGCGAAAAGCAATAGGCATCCTGACAGGCCATTGTCCCCTAAACAAGCACCTGTATCACAGATAGCCCACTGTGCAGAGGGTGCATGGAACATGAAGAAACGCCCAAGCATGTAATCATGGAATGTACCAGTGTGGCCGAACACCGGGCACAGTTCCTAAAATCACCGTCATCCTGAAGCCTGCAGCAACTTGCGGGGAATGCTGGGCTTCTGGGAGTGTTTGGGCTGGCTGGAGTGAAAAGAACTGACACATTACAACGCACAATGGCCCAATTAAGAGGCTAAGTGCGACATTGCGGCCCCGTTAAAACAAACAAAACAAAACAAATGGATAGCTGTTGCCCCTGGCTTCATCGGCGCGATTTTACCGGCTTAGGGGTTGATTTTCGCTTGCGGTCAAACGCTGGAACGTGTTAAATCAAAAATTCAATTACGAAATTTCACAGATCTAACGCCCAAACTGACGGAGTTTCATATAAACTTGAAACCTGTATTTTACCCCCTTAGGGGTTGATTTTCCAAATACGCTGAAAAACATGTGTTTATTTTTTCAACCAAGAAACCAAAGATAAATTTTCAAAGATCTAACATTAAAACTGACGAAGTTTTTAAGTCATACTTTTTTTAATTCATAACTTTTTCATTGATAAGTAAACAAATGAAAAATAATAAATTACATTTTAGGGTACTCTAATATTGATAAAATTTTGTTTGTGCACTCAGAATCATAGGCACATATCAACCCTTGAATATGACCACACCTTTCTCTTAGACGATAAACCTATATAACATAGAAATAATTTTATTTGTCATTTTCAGAGCCGTCCATACATGTTACTGAGCTACTTTTTCTTCGGAATAATGCTGACGATCTTGGGTCAGCTCGCTGCCTTGTTGTTACTATTAAGCAAATGCTGGGGACTTGCTTTTACCATCTTCTTCGCTTCATGTAAGTACTTAGTTATGTAATGATGAAACCTTCCCAGAACATTCCACGGCACAGAACCCGCCAGGCCACGGCTAAGCAAAACTACTTACACACTACTACCATATAATAATAAAAAAATAGCAGTAATACTTTAGTACCTAATAGCATTTTTACTAGCGAAAGTTTTGTCTTAATTTTTTCATTTGAATTTTAGAATACTTAATAAAAGAATACAAAAAATTTGCTATTACTAAAGTTTTTATTGACAGAATTTTACATATTGACTTAAAGAACAGTACTGCGCCATCCCTATCTATACTAATATTATAAAGCGGAAGAGTTTGTTTGTTTGCTTTGTTTGTTTGTTTGTTTGTTTAAACGCGCTAATCTCAGGATCTACTGGTCCGATTTGAAAAATTCTTTTTTTTGTTGGATAGCCCATTTATCGAGGAAGGCTATAGGCTATATAACATCGCGCTACGACTAATAGGAGCGGAGAAGCGACGAGAAATGTTTCAAAAACGGGGAAAAAATACGCATACGAAGTTGCGTGGGACAGCTAGTTAATTATAAAGTAAATATTGACTGCAAAGCGTGAAAGAGAGAAAAAAACTCGTGCGGCCTTTGACAGGTATTGTCCACAAAATTAGCGTTGTCTCTTTCTAGAGGTGGTCATTTTTATGAGATTATGGCGCAGTCCTGTTCTCTACGTCAATGATTTTAACTAAAAGGTATCCTATGCCACAGTTAAAATAATATATACTATACTATACTACTTATAGATAGATATTTTAACCCAACTTGTCTTATGTTTAATCTCCGTATAGATAGATATATTTGCGAAGTTATGCAATGTTACCACTCTCGGATCGCTGGGTGACCGTTTTCGAAAATGTCACACTTAATCATGCCTCAGAACACGTAAAGCTGCTGGAAAACACTCTGATAACTTCGACAAGTTTAAAATAGTTGGTAAAGTTTACGGAAAGAGACACGCGGACCAAATGAAATCTCTTAACATAAGTACATTTGCTTACGCACTTGTTCACTATAATATATCCTGTTCCGGTTTCAGCTTACATACCATTAACTGTCAGTTAAAATAGCTAACTCTAGTAACGAAACGATAAACGTTTCGATATACGACGATAGATTTCTATTTTTTGGCAAGTCTTTTGTTATCAGTAAGTCGTTTAAAACTTTATGCTCATTCTGAACGTTGCGCGAGTCGCGTCGCAGCTGCAGTAACGTATTTTAAGACGATCGCTTCGAGATTGAGTCGAGGTAACATTAGAGGGAGACGCGATTGTGTGAGTGCACGTCCGTAAGTGCATAATATACTAATAGTCCGGAAAAAAGAAGGGAAAATCATTGTTGAATTTGCATTAATTCCAAACAAGCTTCCAAATGTTTGTACGTGCCTTAAATACATCATTATGAATGATATGACTGAGCCGTCGATCCCGCTGGTACTTGGTTTTTATTCGAGGTCAAAGGCTAAGAATTCTGTTTTTTGTGAATATCTGCAAAACGATAAGAGCTGTTGTACATATGTATGAATAAAGTTTGTAGACTGTTCAATTTTCTACAAAAATGGTTCTGATGGTTTTTTTCCTTCGAAATACCATTCTCGAGATATCGCCACATTAGAATATAGAGAAGTTGTATTTATTTTACGATGTGGCCGACCCTTATTATCCTGAAATGTTAGCATTGTACATACATAGATCCTGTATTATTATTTCAAATCTTGTATTATTAGAAAGCCTCTATCCTGTATTATTAGAACGTTTTTTTTTTTTTTATTGAATATTAATAAACATGCGTCATATAAACATACAATATAATTGTCCCACAAAACTGTTTACACAGTTTGTCTGTTCTACGATACATCAGTTCTACGATGTGACATGCATATCATTACATAATATAAAACAAAGCCCATCGCTGCGACTGTCTGTTCGTCTGTAGTATGTATGTTCATCGGTTTTTATACTGTTTTCCCTATCATTTAGATGTTTTTTCGGATGGTTCATATTAATTAAAAAGAAAATTCCATGCGAAGCCGGGGCTGGCCGCTAGTATAAGTAATTACAACTGCTCTTTAATCTACATCTCGAGAATCGTGCTTCATAGGAAAAAAGGATCAACATTTTTTGTAGCAAATTTTGAAGGCGTTTTTTATTATTGAAAATATACTATCATGATCACAGAATAAGTAATGGTACCATAATGTAGTATGTTTTCAAAAACTTAATTCCTGACCTTAAATAACCCCTGATACCACACGTTGTTTCTAGCAACACATTTACACATGTCAGGTCCCCCATAAAGACCAACCGAATATTCGTGATATTTTTAATATAACGAAAGATTTCTTTCTAAGAAATAAATTAAATAGTTGTAAGGAATGTAATAACAATATTTATTTATGACTTTTAACCCAAAAATTGGAATTATTAGCGTCTAACGAAAAAGTAACAAAAGTAAACGTAAATTTTAAGAGGTAACTTTAGAGAACAATTATGTCATAAAATTTGGAATAAAAAATAAATCAAAAAGATTTTTTTTAAACTTTTATCTTAGAAACTAGTTTTAAATCTAAGTTTAAATATCGATGAAAATACTATAACATCTAAAATCACAAGACCTTATGCAGCACTGAGAATACATGGACGTTCAGCAGCGTTACGGTCAACACACTTAAAATATTTTCAAAAACATCTGCGGTTGGGGACCTAGCTGCCCCACTTGTGTTGTTAAGGGATAATAAAACATCGCACCAGCAGCGGGATCAACGGGGACTTTTGTCATTATCATATTGTTTAATGATGTATTTTGTTTAAGGTGTGCACAAAAATCCAGATTGTTTGGAGTTAATGCAAACAAGAATTTTATTTTTCCCAGATTGTAATCTCTACGCGCTTTTAGGTACAATCGGGTTCATAATACGTTTTGTTTGTTATTTGGTTTGTTAAGTTTTTTCTTAATCATTTTTGTCAGACTTCAAAAAGAGAGAGATAGTCAGCTATTTTAACAAACAGTTAACGGTAGATAGGTTATCGAGACCGGCCGTTAGTTCGTTAGACTATCACTGTTATATTTCACATGATAACACCAAATATAACAGTGATAAAAAAGTGTGACGTCATCACTCACGTTATTTACTCGTTGCTAAGCAACGCGAATGGCGACTCCATCGGCTGACTGCTGAAGTATTGTGGCCATCGGGTACATGCGCCTGGATCCATTAAAGCTGTCACAGGCATGGTTCTTTATTACAATGTCATCAATGTTTTGGCGATTGCAGCGACATGCGATACTATTATATATTTTTTTTGTTTTTTTTTTAAATTTATTTTTTATTTCCTATTGGTAATAAAAATAAATTTAAAAAAAAAACAGTCATGGTTGTTTATTCAATGTCATCAATGTTTTCTTAAATGTTATCACGTAAAATTATCGTCCGTAAACCGACTTTACACACAATATTTTTTTTTAATATAAGCATTACATTTCTAAAATGTATTTTATTATTTTGTTACAGTGATCAACATACATTACTTGGTGGTGGTACACACGGCATATGAGCTCATGCTGAAAGGCAATGACTTCAGGTTCCGTCGACAAATTGACGATGATGACGACACGCTTGCTGATTGTTTCGACGAGAGTGTTATTATTTAGGCTCAAGCCTATAGAGCGTACTTAGCCACTCAGCTTAGCATAAGCAAAACTTGAAGAAAATCGAATCTTGACAAAGCATACGCTGACTGTTGAAATTATTGGT
The DNA here is from genome assembly GCA_945859575.2 of Herminia tarsipennalis. NCBI lineage: Eukaryota > Metazoa > Arthropoda > Insecta > Lepidoptera > Erebidae > Herminia > Herminia tarsipennalis. The sequence goes on along the minus strand of OX243844.2, from coordinate 4,356,654 downwards.
TATAATGCAAGGCCATATGGTACCAGCTTAAGAATAGTGCCACCCCATCTCTTGCTATGAGTGTCAAGGCGACTAATTGATTTTACAACAGAGGAATGGCTCTGCGTTAAAGCCTTGGATCGCTAACTCACTCGTCAAGCGTAGCGATTATAGCAGTTACCCTAGGATCTATAATAAGTAGGTTCTACTGGAGAGACTCGTAATCAATCAATAAAAATCAGCAGTGGGATAAGTATTTTAAGAGTTGACTTGAACGTAAAATTAGCTTAATCATAGAAGATTGAATCTATTTATAATCAACAGTCAGTACGAAGTTTGTCAAGTTTTTTTTTTAAAGTGTTTTACCTAAGTTTAGCTTAAGATAAGCCAAAATAAGCTCTATGGATCTGAATCAAAAAATGGTGCCTCTTCGCCATATGAATTTTTCGCCCCATAATGACATTTAGCATCCCCGTTAAACATTACATTTGGCACCCCTTAAACGTAGCGCCCGGGCCCTGATTGCCCTCCCTCCCTTCTCCCTTTAGTTCGGCACTATCGAATGGTTAATGCAAAATGGGGGCAAAACCTGCTTACGACATTAATTTCGTTCGACATAGGTATTTGTTGCCCTCCATGGCATTTGACCCTTTATCATTTCGCGCGCCTTGAACGTGGCCTCGGGCACGGGCCTTGATATACCCCCCCCCCCCCCGCTTTCCTCTAGATCCGCCATTGTAGAATAGTACATAATAGAATAATTAACGCAAAATGTTATAGAAACAGGCGTATTTTAAATTAAAGTACGAAAAATACCAATCAAATGTATGCTTATTTGATGTCGGTTTACTTAAATGACGGTATTTTGTGCTACTGACTGTATTTTATTCGAGTTTATTCGAAGTATTACTAGTATCGAAATATTATTAAATACTTAATTAATTTAGTACTTACTTATGTTATAAATATGCATTTCGACTAATCGATACTGTATACTAAAGGTAGACTGCTTCATTTTAGCATTTTTGTATTAAAAGTAGATTCCACTACATTCAATTCGGCCAAAACAATCAAATACCCCAATAACAGATACTGACGTTAACTCCTAACACAAGCAATTTAGCTGGAGGCTACAGAAACAATGCTAGTTATCTTTAAAAAAAATATATTAATAAAAGGTAAAAAAAACTCCAAAGAAGAATAAGCACAGTTCTTAGTTTAAAAACAATTGAACAAAGGAGAGAATAGAGAGTGCACTTGTGTCTGCAAGTTTGTTAGTCTGACTCTGTAATTGGCTGCCAGGACTGAAGGAGACTAGTTTTGAGAATAAAGGAGTTTAGTGGAATATCTAAGCCAAAAACTAGTTTGTAAGTAAATAGATAAGTTAATATTAAGATTTGCTAATGGTAATGTTTTGTTAAAATTGATTGAAAGAATTGAGAATTTCGGACTAGTTATGCTAGTTCGTGACATGTCAACAAAGTAAACGGGATATGAGTTTAGACATTGAAGATCTAGATGATAGGTTATGTCATAGGGCATGGGCGTAGGGGGGATTTGGGGGTTGCATCCCCTCTCCCCGAAATTGCAAAAAAAGTAGATAGTTTCTGTACCTACACAATATACATTTGACCGTTGTTTAGTCAATTGTGCTTCTTTTTGTGCGTAATCAATTTATACATAGTAATCGACTACTAGCCCTTATGCCTAGTTCAGACCAAACTAGAAATTTAGTAGCGTGGCAAGTAATTTTACGACTAAAATATACGTTACTACCCAAAAACTGTTCGAACTACGGCCGTGTACAGCAAACAAGTGGAGTGTTTTGTAAGATGAATAGCCTGTAACGCAATAAAATTAATAAGCTAATAAAGATTATATGGTTAATTGAGAAGACGTGAAAGAAGAAATTTGATGTGATGAACTAAAAAAACTATGGGTGCGAAAATGAATTAATAGAAAAAAGAACTAGGTGCAACGAATTGTCATTCGAAGATCTACTTACTCATTAGTTTATTTAGTAACAAAAAGTATATTTAGACATCAATTTTATTGGGTTTCTTCTCTCCATCGAAACAATGTTATCTATTGCCATTAGTAAATTCGACTAATTTTAACAGTTCCGACTTGTTTAGATACTGAAACCAGAGATCATGACGCGTGGCGAGAGGTGCTACACGTCTGTCAAAATATTTAAAAAAATGAATCGACTCGACTAAATTACTTACTAATCTACTTGACTACATTTTTGGTGTTCAGACACGTTTAGTAACTAAATTACTTGCCACTAGGCCAAGGTACTAGCCTAGTCCGACCTTAGGTTATGTGCGAGTGAGAATATCTCTATTACTAATTCGCCATTAGCTGTAAAAAAGCAATCCAAAGAAAATTTGAGAAAGTCTGTGTGAAGTGAAAGTCATTTTTTAATTTTTTTTAAAAGTTTATTATTATAATAAGTACACTTACCGTTAATGATGTTATATTTAACATTTTTACATATTTTACTAATTAAATGTAAATACATTTTATAACAAGATTTAACATTGTTTCTTTTAAATACCTATACTCTTTAGTTTAGTCAGTTTAGTCCACGCTGAACGATGGAAAGTTGCTTAAAGCAAAGCGACGAGACGCAAGCGTCACGCAAGTCGATATTTATCAATTTCATATTGATAATAATAATAATAATTATACCCCTCGAGGCTAGTCGTTGTCTCCTTATATAAGATTAACTCAGCACTCTGAGGGCATAGTAGCAGCTCATAAAATTCTTTTGAAACGAATAAAAAATGTCTTATGAGGGCGAAATAAGAGTACACAAACCGCGGGGCAGCTGAATGTGCGTGGCGACACTGCGGTCCCGATGCCTCAGAGAGTCGGCCAGGGCCTCGACTCCCGCTTGTCTTCACTGGCCGGCGGTAGTAGAGTTCCAAGAGTGCCCACAGGACTCTCAACTCTGTCTTGACTTAACCGGCCGGCCAGAGGGAGGTCGCCAGAGCTTGTATGCTCGGGGGCGGAAGTGTCATTTTCAAGGGCATAACTACGGGGAAACCCGCTCACGGGACTTTTTCGTGATGGTGAAACCGGCACCGCACCGCTCGACACCACAAGCTGCTCACACCCATGTTGCTCCCTGTCGCCTGTTTGGTTGTATGCCTGTAGCGGCCAGAAGGGGGCCCATCTAGTGAGTGGCGAGTCACCGCCTGCCCATTTGTCCGTGTGTTACGCGGCAGGCGCCATAGTCCTTCAATAGTACCAGTTAACCATTCTATTAACACATCACCTCCATAACCGAGTTTCTTGGTCGCCACTTTTTTGACAATAGTTTTTACACTAACACGGGATTGTCGTTCTCCATACGTCGGGACTCCATAGTCCCGTGATATGGAAACGACATACATAATAATAATTATTATTTTTTGCACAGTATAATATTTGCTGAACTAGGTTGAAACCTGTGTTTCAGGCGAGAAAGAAAAAGTATATAATTATAAATTAAGTTTTTACTTAAAATTCGGCTGCAGATAAATAATAATAATAATAATGTCATAATATCTTAGAGAACTCACACAACGTCATTTGATTCCAAACTAAGCTTTTTCACTCATAAATAAACGCATGAAAAAATAATAAATATTTTTCTCAGTATCATGGACACATACGTACCAACCCTTGAATATGACCACACTTTTCAGTTAGACCTTGTAAATTTAGTTCAAAACGCATTATCTATACTTTAATATTATAAAGCTGAAGAGTTTGTTTGTTTGTTTGAACGCGGTAATCTCAGGAACTACTTATCCGAATTGAAAAATCCTTTCACTGTTAGATAGACGGTTTATCGAGAAAGGCTATAGGCTATATAACATCACGCTACGAGCAACAGGAGCGGAGCAGCAATGAGAAATGTTGCAAAAACGGGGAAAATTCAGAGCAGACGAAGTTGCATGCTAGTAATATTATAAAGCTGAAGAGTTTGTTTGTGTGTTTGAATTGAGTAATCTCAGGAACTACTGATCCAAATTGAAAAAATCTTTCACTATTGGATAGCCTATTTATTGAGAAAGGATAACGACTACATAAGGCGCGGTGGCAGGAGTACTCCGACGTACTGCTTAGCTCTAAGACCATAATGAAGTGCCATAAACTGTACAATCTTAATGTAATATGTTGACTGTAAGTACTGTGACATTTTTTGTAGTAAAGACACAATGTATGTAGGTACCTACTGTTGTTTGTTCTCCCCAATTTAAAAATGATTGCCGCCATGATTCTTCAAGTGATTGATCAGAACTGATATGTTAAAAGTTTAAATAATGTTTGTATGCTACATCGACTTAATATAAAACCGAGCAAGTGCGTGTCCACGCACAATATAGAGTTCCGTAGCTACTGGGTAGCTAATATACGGTACCAGAAGTGAGTTTAATCGGCCACATTTTAGGTCCACTGTACGTAAGTAATGAGATCATTATAACTATTTATTATACGGGAATTAACGCGCATTGTTTACCTTAAAATTGCTTGACGTTTCGACCAGGTTGCACCGGCCGTGGTCATAAGCGGACTGTCGCAGCGATGTTAAGACTCCGTCAGGCCGATTAATCTCCATCCACCCTCACTTTTTTATTTCTCGAAAAGTTAGGGTCACTGCACACTACACTGATTTTGTCCATGTTAACCGACTGCGAAACAATACGAGGTTGTATTGAAAAACAAAAACGGCAAGCGAACTAATCGGCAATTGCAGAACACATACTGCAATCGAACACCAATCACTCTCTACAGACCGCCATTTTTATTTACGATATGTGCGTGAAGCGATTGAAATTAAAAAACATAAAACTTTCAATTGGGAAGGGGGCTTCAAACTATCCGTGACGTGGAATCCAGTGATTCGTAAAACACAACCTCGTATTGTTTCGCAGTCGGTTAACATGGACAAAATCAGTGTAGTGTGCAGCGACCCTAACTTTTCGAGAAGTAAAAAAGTGAGGGTGGATGAAGATTCATCGGCCTGACCACGGCCGGTGCAACCTGGTCGAAACGTCAAGCAATTTTAAGATAAACAATGCTCGTTAATTCCCGTATAATAAATAGTTATAATCATGCAACGCGAAAGTTTAAATGTTAGTATTGAGATCATTATTATGAACAATAATGCTTTGTGTTTTAATATTATGAACAATAATTTCGATATTCCATTTTTATCGATGCATTTGCACCAACGCAATATATTCTTAATAAAAAACAAATAAGACAATTATTGACAATCGCAGGATTCGTAAAAGTAGAACTTGTGTTACGGCCGTTATTAATATTTTATGTATAATAGTTTTAGTAAATTGATAAATCGATCAATAGATTTCTATAGATTTAGCTACTAGAATTATGAATATGACATAAGCTCCTGTTAAACTCAATATTACTCTAATCCGTTATTTAATATATCGGAGAATAATTAAACCCTTTATTTACGTTGTCCTGACATCTGTTTTGATGTCAAATCCATTAGCAAAGCCATATTATCTATGAGTGATTGTTTATTTATATTAATAAGTAGCTGAAAATAAACCAGGCAAGTGCTTGTCGAACCATGGTCAGTGTAGGGTTCCGCAGCCTTGAATAATTGCGTCAGCAGAAGAGCGTATGTTCATGGTAAGTGCCATGAACATACGCCCTTTTGTTGAGAAATACAGTTTTTCGGCAATAACTCAATGACGGTATATCCGATCATGTCCAAAATAATTTTAGTATGAAGTATTTATTAAGCGCTACTATTTTTTTGGTCACACGGTTCAATAGTTAAGGGGGGGGGGGGGGAGGGGCACAATTTATGCAACTTTCGGAGCGATTATTTCCAAAAATATTCACACAATCAAAAAAGTTTGTTGGAAATCTTGTAATGTTTTTGAAAGACCTGTCTGAATGATGTGCCACACGTTGATGTTTTCTGAAAAAAAATATCAGCTTCTGTTACATGTATTGTGTGCCCCCCCCCCTAAAAATATTTAATTTTATTATTTAGCTATCAAACTAAGTAGCGGCTACTACAAGACACATTTTCACCAAATTTAATCAATATTCATTTAGTAGTCTTTGAGTAAAATGCCTGTGACATACGGACGGACAGACAGACAGACAGACTGACATGACGAAACTGAACCCGGTTCCGTTTCGCTATTTTGGCTACGGAACCCTAAAAATCAAAAGATAATTTGAGTTGATTTGAAAAGTCTGGGTGAAATGAAAGGCATTCATTATTTTTTTTTTAAAAGTATATTTTACATTAGTATCAACATTGTTATCATATTAAACAATTTTATATATTTTACTAAACAAATGTAAATATATTTTGTAACAAGATTTCAAAATATATTTAACTGTAGAAAAAAGTAACATCGGGTCGCGTAGCGTAGTCTTGCTTCAATATTATGTGACCCATGTCGCACAATGCTGCAGAATTCAAATTCAACGCAAAAAAAAACATAGTTCGATTACACAACAGCGTACTACATTATATAAGTTACAATAATTTGACACATTAGTGAGGTACTTAAAGCTAAATAACATTTTAACGCCTGTAGCATAATGTTTCACGTTTTAACGTTTGCTAATTTTGCTATACCAATATTCACAGGCGTTATTCCATTAAATACCCTTAAAACATTCTTTGTTAATGTTAACATTACATGTCATTGAAGTTTAAATTGCTTTATTTGGCTCATTTTGACAATCGTTTTGATTATTTTTAAGTACTCAGCTTAAGCAAGCATGCAATTAGGTACCTACACAAATCGTCTGAGGTTCACATCTGTCTGCTATATCTTAGCAATGGTTTTCGGTTCTCTACAATTTGAAAAACAAATGAAAAATGTTCTGGTGGGCGAGGCAATGCAAACCTTTATTTTGTCCAATTTCAAATTTTTATGCGATTTTTGCACCCCGTTGTCTTACGAGCAACTGACATTTGGCTGGTGTTGGGTGAGTCAAATGTAGGTATCCCCCCCCCCCCCCGGGATGTATGTAATGTACGGAATCCGAATACGTGCCTGATGCCATCTAAAATATTTCATCTAGATAAACTAACAACAACATTTTGATTCTAAAATCTCTACAAATTTTGGCACTTGTGGAAAGAGCGAAACACAATAGGTATCACAAGAGGACGACAAGTTTTGGACGCAATACTACGCGGTTTCAATAATAGGTAAATACTTTATTTTTAACTAGGGACAACCGCGACTTTTGTTATCCTGTTGAATCACTCTATCCTGTCCAGAATGAATCACAGCTGAATATTCTTATGAAATAAAATATGTAAATTTATTTCAGCAACTTATCCTCGTTACCTAAATAGTTGTCTATGATAAAAAATTCATCATCAAAAATTTAAATAATAACGGAATTTCCAAAGTATTAAATGACTTTTGTGGCAAATCTAGCTAATGCTACAATGTTCTAAAAGTAAGTGATTTAATAAGTTCAAGAACAACAATTTGACTGCCTCTGTGGCGCGGTGGGAGTGTGTCCGACTGCTACGCAAGAGGTCGTGGGTTCGATTCCCACACGGGACACCACTTTGTGTGATCCACAAATTGTTGTTCCGAGTCTGGGTGTAATTTGTGTCCGTGACTTGTATGTTTGTAAAGTCCCCCGTGACACAGGGCTTGTACCCTACTGCGGGAGTTGTCTTTTCATAAAAACACAAACACAAAACACAAAACACAAAAATAAGTTACCCATAAATTGTTTGATTGCAATGTCGTCAGAACCTGATGGCCAAAAACGAAAATCTTAAGTTGATTAAATCCTGAAATTTATTTTCTTTGTTTGTCCACCGCTACAATCACCATAAAGTTTTGATTTTCAAAACTGTCATTTACTTTTGAACGTTAGTTACAATTTGCCAAAGAATGTCAAAATACAGGATTTCATACAGTTATGATTAGCGTTATGAAAATTTATGACAATTGTATCCCTTTCTGCTGATTTTAAAGGAATAGAAAGAAGTCACACGGTGCCAGATCAGGACTGTAAGGTGACCCAAGACTCTGACCGGTGTGGTGTTCAGAAAGTTCCTCGTTTTGAGCGCTGAGTGCGCGGGCGCGTTGTCTTGATAAAACAGCACCCCGCGGAGCTCGGTCTTTGGTTCCTTGTTGCTCATTGCAGACAAAACTTCTGTCAGGCATTTTGTGGTATGCCATTCGGCAATTTAGAAATTCGTAATTTAATGAAACCAGATACCCAGTAAAAGTGAAGAAACTAGCGATCAATTTTTTTTATTCTACGATTATATAAGTTGGCTCTTGAAAAAATGTCGACAGAAATTCAAAATTCAAACAATGGTATTTTTACTTTTAAATAATCAAATGACTGTCTGCCTCTCCCAATGATGATGCATGATCTATACTAATATTATAAAGCTGAAGAGTTTGTTTTTTTGAACGCGGTAATCTCAGGAACTACAGATCCGAATTTAAAAAATCTTTTATATAGCCCATTTATCGAGGAAGGCTATAAAACATCACGCTATGACCAATAGAAGCGGAGCAGCAACGAAAAACGTTGCAAAAACGGGGAAAATTTACGCAAACGAAGTTGCGCGGGACAGCTTGTAAGAAATATAACTAAAGTTTTGTTTACTATCAAAATGGTTGTTAACCGATAATACTCGTACTTCTTTAAAGTGAGTAGGACCATCTCCCCCGGAGTTACCCTGAACTATTGTGTTGTTAGACTAGAAGACGCTGCAATGAAAATGATGCCGTTTGATCAATTAGACTTCTTCCCTGCAGTTGAGTTGCTTGTAGAAACTGTGACTGAGTAGAATTGTATACACGTTGTGACCTGAAACATATAATATCATGCTGTAAAGGTTATTAAATATTAACAGATGATCTGTTTCCAACAAGATTGGTTGACATTCAGAATCACGCAAGTGAAGTTCTAAAAAGATAATTAGCGATCTGGGATTGGCCACAGACCAGCACACATATTACTAGCTATCCTGTTAACCCTTCCTGCTAAGCATTTTAATTTAAATGACTCTTGCAGTAGCCCTGTGTCGCGGGGTACTTTACAAACATACAAGTCCCGGAAGCAAAATACACCCAGACTTGAGACAACTTTGTGGATCACACAAAGTGGTGTCCCGTGTGGAAATCGAACCCTCTTGCGTAGCAGTCGGACACACTCCCACCGCGCCACAGAGGCAGTCAAAAAAAAAAATTGCTTGTGGTAGGAGTGGATCCACGTCGGTAGGGCCCTATTTCCTGGTGGTCATTTGTCATATCAGTATGACTACGAGGATGTACATGTCCTCATTGTCACACTGTAACACAATAATTTTCGAAAAAAGGTTTCCTTCCCCCTGTGTATAAATACTTTTCTGTAACTTGAAATAAAATTGAAGTGTCCTTTTGTAATGTCAATTTAACAGTTTTTTACTAAATGCATATGAAAGGATATACAGGGTGAGAGATTTAGTTAGTGGAATCCTTGCAGGGGTGTGGTCAGGTCATGACACTGAACCGATTTTTTTGAAAAAAGTATCTTTAATTTTTTTTTATTAGTTTGATTGTTTGAACGCGATAATCTCAGGAACTACTGGTCCGAATTGAAAAATGATTTTACTGTTAGATTGCCCATTTATCAAGAAAGGCTATGTAACATCACGACCAATAGCAGCGGAGCAGCAATGAAAAATGTTGCAAAAACGGGGGAAATTTACGCATACGAAGTTGCGCGGGACAGCTAGTATCAAATTGCTTGCAAAGCCGCGGGGAAAAGTTGTAGGTAGGATATAAAATAAGCGATTACTTACCAATATAGAAAACTTCGGTAGTGATGGTCGCAGCGCTGAAGTGGGGCGAGTTGAGGAAAAATATGAACATGGAGAGGAGGAAGAACACGATCCACATGATCATGTACGCTTTAATGATATTTGGACGCTCCTGGAAGAGAAAGTACGGGGTTAATCAAATAACGTTACATTTTTCGTTAAAAACAATGGTTATCATCAAAAAGAGGTGTATGCCTAGGTGTACTAGAATCTTGATTTTTAAAGTTTTTTTTTTTTGGCACACAGACAGCCAACAAAGTAACGATGGCTCCTATGCATAAGGTAAAAAAACATATTTTCAGTAGAGCAATATTTGTACGCATTTGTACGGGAGCGTTCAAATGTTTTTTCAGTAGAGCAATATTTGTACGCATTTCTATGGGAGCGTACAAATGTTTTTTTCAGTAGAGCAATATTTGTACGCATTTGTAGGGGAGCGTTTAAATGTTTTTTTAGTAGAGCAATATTTGTACGCATTTCTATGGGAGGGTTTAAATGTTTTTTTCAGTAGAGCAATATTTGTACGCATTTGTAGGGGAGCGTTTAAATGTTTTTTTCAGTAGAGCAATATTTGTACGCATTTCTATGGGAGCGTACACATGTTTTTTCAGTAGAGCAGTATTTGTACGCATTTCTATGGGAGCGTTCAAATGATAAGACTATTAGCACTTCTAACCCTTAAAAGGCTCCAACGTTTTTTCACACCCGGGTCTCTTAATTTTTTGCCTATAGTTTTATTTGTTGTTAATGCAGCATTTTGAGATTCCGTGTATTTTCTTAAGTCGGCAGTAGTTCTTGAATACGTAGAAAGAGGGGTTATATGAAACCGCAGGTTGTTAGATAATGCTACCTACCGGGTGTATTTACACCCGTTGTTGTCATAGTGGACTACTGAATAGAAAGGGAAGTGATCATCTTGTTGGGTGATTATTTTGATTATTGGTGTTAGTATATATGTTGTATAATTACGTTATTTGTATATTATTTTGATAAAAAAATATGAAAAAGATGCACTCGCATCAGGAGTCATCAGAAGAAGAATAGTGATGGAACTCGATATGCGGAGGATGATGTACGATGTTGACAGTGACATAGAAACTTTATTCAATACTAGCTGTCCCGATCGGTTGAGTCGTTTTCGCGTGAAAGCGTAACAAACAAACTTACATTCACATTTATATATTAGTAAGGATTATCTAGTTCGAGTATTTTTTATGATTAAATGTTGATCAATATGTTTTTTGTACGATGGTTTATTCTGTGTCTGGGTGTTATTTATTTATAATATGTGTTTAGAATTAAATAAGTATGTTTATCGGTTGTCTGGTTTCCATAGTACAAGTTCTGCTTAGTGTGTTATCAGATAACGTTGTGTGAGTTGTCCCAAGATATTTTTATTATTAGTAGTATAAAATAAAAACAAAAAAAATCCACTTCAGCGCTATATCGGTGACTTGTGTTGATCTGCGGATTTCTTCATTGTGAAACCTATCTCGCAGAGGGACTGCCAGCATTATCTCTCTCCATAGCTCTCTGTGTAAATTTGAGCTTATTTACGAGGTCTACAATTATGGATCAAGTCTGGGATCTATACCAGTTCACTGGCAGCATGCATTGGTTGTAGACTTTTGTCTTTTAGTATTGAGGGATCTTAGACGAGAAGATTGTATTCAGTTTTCCGAACGCTGCACACCCTAATTGGGTTCTTCTGTTTACTTCTCTCTAGAAGTAGGATCTACCTAACTGGACCGTCCTATATATACATACTCGTCAACGACTTCAAGAATAGCATTCCCAAGAGTAACTGGTACGGGTGCAAAAAAGGATACTCTATTGGCCTTGGTCTAGCGGTTAGTGACCCTGACTGCTAAGCCAGAGGTCGTGGGTTAGATCCCCACCCAGGATAAAACTTTGTGTGATGAGCACAATGGTTTATTCTGTGTCTGGGTGTTATTTATCTATAATATGTATGTATTTAGAAATATATAAGTATGTTTATCAGTCGACTAGTTTCCATAGTACAAGCTCTGCTTAGTTTGGGATCAGATAACGTTGTGTGAGTTGTCCCAAGATATTACATTATTAATAAAATAAATATCAACCCTTAAGATGTCCCATTGCTGGAAACGGGTCTCCCAGTAGAACATACTTATTAAAGATCCTAGGAGTAACTGCTATAATCGCCACACTTGGCATACGGGTTACCGATTGCAATAAGGCTTTATAGTAAACAGAGGACACTAGTGCCCGTTCTCTGGTGTGAAATCCCTTAGTCGCCTTGACGACATCCGCGGGAAGATATGGGATGGTACTATTCTTAAATGGTTGTCCAAGACTATTCTAGACCAAAAGAACATTTTAAAAGTAATAGGTACTTACAGTACAAACCGCATAAATAAAGATGACGTCGAAGGTAAATTTGAAGAGGAACATCAAGATAAGGATGATGCACATCGCGTATAAACCGGTGATGGCCGCTTGCATTTCGATATCATCTTGGAATTGAGCCGCTGTGTCCACTGCACCCAATTCTGCCGCTATCACTATCATTACACATAGTAGAGAAAAGGACAGGACCTGTAAAACAAGAAAACAATAGATACGTATTAGTCAAGCGTACGTGTTATGAAATTGAGTGATTTTATACACCCTTTATTGTAGTCATTACCTGAAACACAGGTTTATCTTTAACCTAGTTCAGGCAATTATCTACTTATCCTTGAAACATAAAGTAGTTATACCTTTTCTTAATGTTTTAAAAATTAAGATTTTTTAAAATATTATTTTTTATATTTATTGTCCAGTAAGTGACATTTAAAAAAAACTAACATGGCGGCTATGAGATGTCAAAAACGAGAGGTGTGAAAAAAGATAATTTTCACATGACTGTCATACTAAAACAGTCAATTACAGTTGGATCTTGGTTGGATCAATGTAACCCGACCGGATTGAAGTTAGGTTAGGTTCATAGAGATGCGACCCTAAAATTACTTACGAAAACGATTAATTACGTTTAATCGATTAAAAATTCTAACAAAATTTTAATTCAACAATATTAAACTACTATTGAAATGAGTTCATAAAAGTTTAGAACAGTTACAGTAAATGCTAAAGAAAGTTAAAACCATTTCTTTTCAAAAAAAAAAAACACAAAAAACACTTCCTGTCACCATTTACTCCTAAAAATGCATCTGCGCAACCACTTTTCGCCAACTTTAATCCGGTCAAGTTACGTTGATCCTACTGTAGCAACCATTCTTTTTAAAATTTTCAAGACTTGTTGCCAAGTCTTGAAAATTTTAAAAAGAATGGAAAGTTGTGATAAAAGTTGATTGTTAAATTGGATAAACCCTCTAAAAATATTAGATTAAAAAATATATTTAAAAAATTAAAATCTCACCTACGCACAACGATGCAAACAAGATCCCGTTTTTAAAATTGAACCCTCATGTTTAATTTTGAAAATGCCATGAAAATTGTGTTACCTCGTAGTTTATATAAAGCAGAATTATTACCTATTTCAGAGCATTGTAAGTTTTAATTAATAATATGAAATTATAAGCACTCGGGTTTTTGTTTTCTGTCCAAGGTAATGGCAATATACGTTAGTAGGGTATCTAGAAGTACCTACTTATGCTTAAAAAGTGAGTCAGAGACTCCCGGGAATTACATATTTCAATGAAAATTGACTAAGCGCAGATTGTTAAATGTTTATCAGTAACACTTGAAAACCGTTGCCTACTGTTATTAGCTATATAAATAATAAATACATAAGTAATAGCTATATAAGTAATAAATATATGATATATGATACGAGACTTATTAAATATTAAATAAGGTGCCTAAATGAAAATTAAATTGGAACAAAACCTTTATACAGAACAGCTTCAGTTCTGAACTTACATTCTAAATTCATTTACATTTCGATCTAAACTTCGAATATCCTTAAATAAGGCAAAATGTTAAAAAATATAATATCGAGCTTTGCGCTAAATAACGTTATTTTTTATTTGGCGCAAAACAGGCTCTTCAACAAGATTTTTACTTCAAGAAATCCTCTCTATACTAATATTATAAAGATGAAGAGTTTCTTTGTTCGTACGCGGTAATCTCAGGAACTACTGGTCTGAATTGAAAAATTCTTTACTTTACTGTTGAATAGCCCATTTATCTAGGCTATATAGCATCACGCTACGGCCAAAAGGAGCGAAGCAGCAATGAAAAATGTTGCAAAAACGGGGAAAGTTGACGCATACGAAGTTGCGCGGGACAGCTAGTTGATTAAATAAAAACGACCCTATTGGAATGTGTTACTGATTCTGAACAAACTACTTCAGATTGGCAGTATACTAACTATAACGTAATATGAGTCAGGGATATAAGTTTATTGGCAGCTTCTCATCTTGAAGCTGAAGCCTAGTTATTTTTTTTTAAATATTGCAGGTCACAAATTACAAGCAATCCTGTTAACCCCTAAAGCTCAGCTAGCCCAAGTTAGGAGTGGGATCACGTCGGTAGTATAATGGGTAGGATTCGAACCGTGAGCTCACGATTGTGGGTCCAATGCCTTAGTCATTAGGCTACCGCCGCTTCAAAATTATTGCGGTACAATACAGATAGTGGCCCATCTTACATCGTGTCCTGTGTGCCCGAACACCTGTATACGAAGGTACTTGATGCTCTGACAATGCAGTTGACATGGCCACGTTCTGGGCTTCAACCATAAATTTAGTGACTACAAGATTTTTTGTCTAAATTTTAATAAAAAAGAACAATATACATTATAGTATTTTATAAGCTACGGGTCTTAATCGCGTAAATATTTTATTTTAAGGCAATGGCCGTTGCAGCAGTCTACCCGCGACCACGGCCGTTGCAATACGTCGGGCAATAAAACAAAGGTATTAAGCCTTAAAATAAAATATTCACGCGAATAAGACCCGTAGCTTATAAAATTCTATAATGTGTACAAATCGCGAAAGTTTACGAACATATATTGCAAGAATATACATAATTACCTATATCCCGATAGGACTTGCGTCTAAGATTGGCCTGTTGGTCTAGTCGTTAGTGACCCTGACTGATAAGCGGGAAGTCTTGGGTTTGATCCCCACCCAGGATAAAACTTTGTATGATGGGTATGATGGTTTATTCTGTGTCTGGGTGATATTTATCTATAATGTGTATGTATTTAGAAATATGGGTTTGTTTATCAATTGTCTGATTTCCATAGTACAAGCTCTGCTTAGTTCGGGATCAGATAGCGGTATGTGAGTTGTCCCAAGATATTATTATATTATTATTATACTTTAACCTGTAACTTGTTTCAAAAAGGAGACTTGTGTTACGAAAGTGGCAACATTGTAAATAGACGAATATCTCTGACTATTTTCTGATTGCGTCCTACATCGTTTAGTGTAGGACGCAATTAGAAAATAGTCAACTTAGCAAGTGATATTATAGTACGCAAATCTGTACGCATGCGCAGACACAAGTGCACTCTCTATTCCCTTACATTCATAGCCCGGACGAATGGAGAGATATTGGGCGCAGGACCGGCGACTTCAAGTGCTCACTGAAGCATGGAGGGGTGTGCAATATTTCGAAAACGGTCACCCATCCATGGATTGACAATGGTAATGTTGCTTAACCTTGTAGATTTTTCGATCTGCTTAGTCGCCACTGAGTCAGGGATTCCTCAACTGGAAACATTATTAGGCTGATGACGTACCTGTGTAACTATTTACTTGAAGTACTAGTATAGTATTATATTATCTGTGCTTGAAGCAAAAATCCAAAATTGCACTAAATATTAAAAAAGTGTTTTGTTGTTTATTAATAAAAAACCGGACTTTTGTAGTCATAACGTCAAGAGTGAGAGCCAGCGACGATCTGACATTCGTCATTTTATAAACGCTGAAAGTTTCTCTGTGTATGTGTTCAATACCTACATGTGAAAACGATCCCTGGCTATGAGGTTTGGCCGACGGTTACTTGGGAAGATATCAGTTAGCAAAAGGGGTGAAAAATTGTACCCTACTATGCGTTTCAAATGAGTTGATAACTGACATGATGACATTTTGATTCGCATTACGACTGCAACTTCATTGTATGACGTAAGGTCAGCAATAATATGATTAGTAAAAAGGTGTCATTAGTATTACACAGAAGTACCTACCTAGTCTAATGAACTATATATAAGGACTGTATTTTACTATTTATTATGTTTTAGTTAAAAATATATATTACGTCTGATTGAAAGGCCACTAAAGTGTAGCATATTCTTATATTTTGCCTATTTACTTATCTCTGTTTGGTGTTAATTAAATATTTCAAAGAAAATTAATATTACGTCCGCTCCATTACCATACACATACGTATTTTACCCGACTTGGGGGTTTTTGTTGTTAGCGGTACAATTTTGACAAGTACAGAGTGAAGTTGTCGCGATCACGATTATCTTCTCATTTGAAACGCATAGTACGTTAAAGTATAAAGCTCAGTGTAAATATACTTTATTTGGAAGAATTATGAACCTAAAAGTAAAGATGAATAATTTGTAATATGACGTAAGTTAACTTACGTCTTAATATAAAAGGTGAAATTAGGAGAGAGGAGAAGGAAGGTGACGAACTAACAAAACGAGTTTTCACAATTGACTGCCTCTGTGGCGCGGTGGGAATGTATCCGACTGCTACGCAAGAGGTCGTGGGTTCGATCCCCACCCAGGATAAAACTTTGTGTGATGAGCTCGATGGTTTATTCTGTGTCTGGGTGTTATTTATCTATAATATGCATGTATTTAGAAATATATAAGTATGTTTATCAGTTGTCTGGTTTCCATAGTACAAGCTCTGCTTAGTTTGGGATCAGATAGCGTTGTGTGAGTTGTCCGAAGATATTATTATTATTATTATAATTAACAGACAGTTTTGTTGGTTGTTACGCCTTGTCCGTCACTTTATTGTCTACCGTAGATTCGAACGCAGTATTTAAATGTTAAATTTGATGCTTTTCCTTCCATTTAAAGTACTATGGTATAAAAAAGAAATAGACCTAAATAACTGACATCTGTTACGAATTTGTTATATTTGACGAAGATGAATCACCCAGGATTTTGAGATGAGGTGATGTGTCCACAGAATCCGTTGACGAATCCCGCGAAATGGCACTACCTACGCCAATCACTAGTCATTCATTACATACACTGTATACACCATAGACTTAGGTTAGTATATCCTAAGTCTATGGTTTACACACATGACTAGAGATCGGATAATCCGATGCATATTTACCTAAATTTCAGGTGTTGGCTAGCATGGAAAGCGCTTTTTTATCGATAAAATCTTTACTATATTTCAGTTCTTTTCTATGTATTTTCTGTATGTCAAAAATATATGAATGTTTTGTGTGTGTTAAATAAAAATATTTGTGTAAGGTAAGTAAAGTTTTTTTTTTTTAATATTCTCATAAGCCGCCTTCATGTCTGCCTACTACGTCAGCAGTGCTGTGCTGACGTGGTAGACAGACATAGCGGGCAGTAAATTATATTAACGGCTGGTCACAATAACACATCTAAATTTAACTGCCTGTTAAAACAGTTAACACACATTTTCACTGCTAGAGTTATAGAAAACTGAAAAGGTTGTCTATCTATCGACGACACTAAATGTCAGTTTCGCTACATAAGTTACAGAAAACTGGTAACGTTGTCTATCTATCGACGACACTAAATGACAGTTTCGCTACAGAAGTTATAGAAAACTGGTAACGTTGTCTATCTATCGACGACACTAAATGTCAGTTTCGCTACATAAGTTACAGAAAACTGGTAACGTTGTCTATCTATCGACGACACTAAATGACAGTTTCGCTACAGAAGTTATAGAAAACTGAAAAGGTTGTCTATCTATCGACGACACTAAATGTCAGTTTCGCTACATAAGTTACAGAAAACTGGTAACGTTGTCTATCTATCGACGACACTAAATGACAGTTTCGCTACAGAAGTTATAGAAAACTGGAAAGGTTGTCTATCTATCGACGACACTAAATGTCAGTTTCGCTACAGAAGTTATAGAACACTGGAAAGTTTGTCTATCTATCGACAACACTAAATTTAAGTGTCGCTACATAAGTTACAGAAAACTGGTAACGTTGTCTATCTATCGACGACACTAAATGACAGTTTCGCTACAGAAGTTATAGAAAACTGGAAAGGTTGTCTATCTATCGACGACACTAAATGTCAGTTTCGCTACAGAAGTTATAGAACACTGGAAAGTTTGTCTATCTATCGACAACACTAAATTTAAGTGTCGCTACATAAGTTACAGAAAACTGGTAACGTTGTCTATCTATCGACGACAATAAATGTAAGTTTCGCTACAGAAGTTATAGAACACTGGAAAGGTTGTCTATCTATCGACGACACTAAATGTAAGTTTCGCTACTGAACTTATAGAAAACTGGAAAGGTTGTCTATCTATTGACGACACTAAATGTAAGTTTCGCTACTGAACTTATAGAAAACTGGAAAGGTTTTCTATCTATTGACGACACTAAATGTAAGTTTCGCTACTGAACTTATAGAAAACTGGAAAGGTTTTCTATCTATTGATGACACTAAATGTAAGTTTCGCTACTGAACTTATAGAAAATTGGAAAGGTTGTCTATCTATTGACGGCACTAAATGTAAGTTTCGCTACTGAGGTTATAGAAAACTGGAAAGGTTGTCTATCTATTGACGGCACTAAATGTAAGTTTCGCTACTGAGGTTATAGAAAACTGGAAAGGTTGTCTATCTATTGACGGCACTAAATGTAAGTTTCGCTACTGAGGTTATAAAAAACTGGAAAGGTTGTCTATCTATTGACGGCACTAAATGTAAGTTTCGCTACTGAGGTTATAGAAAACTGGAAAGCTTGTCTATCTATCGATGACACTAAATGTCAGTTTCACTACTGAAGTTATAGAACACTGGAAAGGTTGTCTATCTATCGATGACACTAAATGTCAGTTTCACTACTGAGGTTATAGAAAACTGGAATGGTTGTCTATTTATCGATGACACTAAATGTCAGTTTCGCTACTGAAGTTGTAGAATACTGGAAAGGTTGTCTATCTATCGATGGCACTAAATGTCAGTTTCACTACTGAGGTTATAGAAAACTGGAATGGTTGTCTATTTATCGATGACACTAAATGTCAGTTTCACTACTGAGGTTATAGAAAAGTCGAAAGGTTGTCTATCTATCGACGACACTAAATGTCAGTTTCACTAAGTGAATAAAAAAATTTGAATTTTGAATTTTGAACTATTACCGTAAATAATTTTAACAGATAGTTATAAATTAAGAGCGGCCGTCATTCATACAGTGTCCGATGCTGAAAGGTGATACTTTTTTGTCCAAACGCAAGCGTACCTTATTATTATTATATGTATAAATGTTGATAACCTCTCTATGTCTGATAACCTGATATGACGGTTCTGGGAAGTTTCATGATTCATAACTACTGGAATTGAAGAATTGAAATCTAGTAATATTTTAATATCTAATATTTTTTTTTTTACGTTTACATAAAACTGTCTTTACAGGCTTGTCAAATACCTAATACGACAGTTCGTTACTTAAAATATACATTCTGTGTTGCTTATCTAAGATGTATTACAATATACTATAAATTTATTAAACAATTTGAGAACTAAAAGATAAATTAACTAGGTATCTACAATATTAATAAAATTCATTAAGTGTTGTACAAAGACAGTGTGGGTAAAGAACACAAGAACAAAGTGTCTGGCCTTTACTAGAGACAATAAGAAAAGTGACTATGGACACACTCTTATTATTATAAAATATTCACCCTAGCAGTTTAAGTTACAACAAAATTACTTATTAGTCTAAGACTAGATTGTAATCTTAATGAAAAACCCAAATAGGGTCTATCATTTAAAAAAAAAAAGTTTGGCTTTTGTGAGTTCACTCTCCGGGCTAGCGAATAAATCCAACTTATTGTGCAAGTTATTAATTACGTGTATTGAGTGGGTTAGATATGTTTTAGCTAACAAGTTGGTTCTCGTTAGTTACTTAATTAAGTATTAATATTGTAGGTAGTTAACCTACAATATTAATACTTAATTAAGTACCTACTTAGGTACAATTTGAAATGCAAAATAGGAGAACTCGGGGAAAATTTTAATTGTGCATCAGCAGGTTCAATCTAACCTTACTTTTGAATAGTAATATATTTGATGTTAAGCTGTTTTTATTTCGGCCGTTAGTTATGCAACTTCAAACTTTAAGTCTACATTAGGTATATTAGGACACTACCTGTCGCCCGCAGCTTCACGTAGATGATGTTACTTCCTTTACAACCACAAAATCAAATACAAATTTTCTTTATTTTCTATTGTCTAACTTCAAACTGATGAAGTTTCAAACAAATTATCAAAAATACTTTTCTAGCGGATGCCTACAAGGTAAAAGGCCCGATTGGTTCGGGCTCTGTGTTGATGAATCAGTTAGTTAGTCAGGAAGTATCTATATACTCGTATGTATAGATAGAGGAAATACTCACAGCGTTTATGGAGCCCATGATCATACACCCTGTCTTCAAATCGAACACGAAGCAGCATGTTGTTAATTCAGGCAATCCCATTTTGTACTGAAATATATAACAAAACACTGTGAGAATTTGTTACGTAGTCAATTAAAATTAATCTACTATTTGAATAATACATTCAAAAACAAAGCCTAGAATAAACCTCTTTTTAGTAGTCGGCTAACACAAGGCTCTCTAATAAGTTACTTATGCCAACTCTTATTAAAAAAAAACGAATACAAAATGAAACTTTTTTAACACAGTAGAATAAAACCTTTCACGTGGACAGTTTTTTTTAAATCACAACATATCACCTTTGCGCTTTTTTTTTTTATTAAAGAGGGTTAGCTTCCTAAAATATTTACGTACCTTGATTTGGTGGCGTATAGGAACAGAATAGTTTAATATACGGTATAGACCCGGGAAGCCGGGTTGTTACTGTGGCTTATACTAGTCGGGAACTCAATGGGGGTAGCAAAGATAGTATACAGATACAGGGGTTAGTTGGCAGCTTTGTACCTAAACACCTCCAGCCTCAGAGAGAAATAAAAAGAAAAAGGGGTCTTTTAGTTGCCATTATTGTGATTGTGTGTATTTATAATATAAAACTATGTAATTTTACCCATTCCGTTCATGACAATGTCAGTGGTTGAGAGATTAGCAATGTTAAACAATTTTACCGCTGGCAGGTAATAAATGAATACTTAACCGTTTTTTACAAAAGTACAGTGCGATCAACGTAACTTGACCGGATTGAAGTTAGGTTTTTATCACTTTCGCGCATGTCATAGAGATGCGACCCTAAAATTACTAACGAAAACGATTAATTATATTTAATCGATAAAAAATACTAACAACATTTTAATTCAAAAATATAAAAACACTATTTAAATGAGTTCATAAAAGTTTAAATTTAGAACAGTTACAGTAAATATTAAATAAACTTTGAAAAACAATTTCTTTACAAAAATAATTACAAAAAAACATGAGTTAGTAATACTAATTATGACAATGTGATGCGTAATCGCATCTCTAATTCTCTTGGTTTAGTTACCGCCCCCGCCCCTCGCTTCCTGTCACCATTTACTTCCAAAAAATGCATCTGCGCAACCACTTGTCGTCTACTTCAGTCCTGCCTAGTTACGTTGATCGTACTGTAATAACTTTTCGTGCTTGTATAGTCAATGAGAACGAAGTCCTAAATTACTAGTGATATCACCGACAAATCCGCTTGGGGCTAAAAACTTAAGACTGCGTCTTCCATATTCTTGTAGTTTTCTTAGAATTAGAGCATTGTGAAATCTCTCAGCGCGACTTTTATTTTTTACGATTTATTTATAGTAAGTGCAAATTCAGCATCATTCATCAAAACAAACATTTTGACGGATTTCGTTCAAATTTATTTTAAATTCTGAACTTTGATATTTCACTTTTTGTATAATTGTTTGAATAAATCTAAGGAATTGATTGAGAGGTAGGTACCTACATAAAGCTAAACATAATTTTTCAGTTAATTATTTTTATATAGTTGTTTTTGTTGATAAGCAGTATCTATCATAAATTAAAACGTACCAATAAACTCAACAGTGCGCGGCTTGTGGGATTTAATGAGTAGTAAAATGATAACCAAAGGTTCACGGTAAAACTCGTCTAATAGAAAACACGACTATGAACACAGAACAGAGAATATTCTGGTATTAGAAAGGCTAACTAGTTACTTTTATATTGACACAGTTTTAATTGGTACGCCCACTTACATTGTATATCTGATTTATAGATAAAATGCATAACTAACCGCCAATCATCATTATCAGCCGTATTGGTCCACTACTGGACATAAGCCTCTTCTAATTTTCATCACAACACACGTCCACCTTCCGCATTCAGCTTCATCCCAGCGCCCTTCTTTAGGTTGTCCGTCCATCTGGCTGGGGTTCGTTCTACCTTTCATACCAAAAATAGATGTATGGATGGATATTTGATATTCAATCACGCCGAAACGTAGAACGGATCTGAATGAAATATGGCACACAATTAGATAATAGTTTGGAATAACACATAAGCTTTTTATACTGTTAAAATTAGGTAAGGAATAAAATTATTTTAAAATATTTCGAACAGCTAGTATAGCTTTATTATAGCGAACGTTCATATTATAACTAAAATGTCATAAGCCGGGTCAACAGTGACCAAGCACGGTTGCCTCACGAGCTAAATTCTCAGTCGGTGTATACTTGGCCCGGGCTGCCTGGGGCGCACGTTACCTGGGCTGTGCGATGTGAAACAACTGAACACTGCCTCGCGAAGCTAAGCTCGCGAGCCTGTGCACCTGATGTAGACCAGGCTATAGATGTGTTTCGTGGCTGACCGCTGACCCCATTCACAAGCCCATTCTAACGATTTTTCTCTGTACTACTGTATCACTTTATAAGGTATTTTTATATATACACGTTCGACGTCGCCAAGCTAATATAAAGTAGTGGTTTTCTCATCTAAGTAAAACCACAAAACATTGAGACTGAAGAACGTAAGGTTCGTTCACACCTCGGTTTTTATTACGCATGTTCAAAACGGTAGCCTAGTAGTTAAGACATCGAATCTAGAGCTATGAGAAAAAAAAATCCAAAGCAATTTAGCTTGGAAAGAGGGTTTACTAGATCTTTAAAAAAAATCATATTTACCTACCTAATGACGTAAGGCTGATGGTTAGCGTCATAAAAGTACTTGTTTCGCTTTGATCCCAGTGTCACCGTACTCCTCATTCTGAGACATTATCTCATCTGAGACAGTTCATAAGTCTAATCCCACCAAAAACATTCTCATTTAAATTGACGCCAATTGCTACCACTCCAAAAAAGTTATCATGTCTTAGGGAAAGCCAAGCTCCTACCTCTGCACGCCCTAACCTAATACTCTCCAATTCTCATCTTAACGTATAGCGTTCTGAGTAAATCCTAGTCATTGGTTTTCTATCGACCCTACACCGTAGTCAAAAGATGAGGCTTTATTTTGGTTGTTTTTTCTTGTTATTTATTTTTTTCATAGTGCACTCAGTGCATCTTTGTCTTTGAGACCCCCCGCTAACTACAAACTTTTCCTCGGCCGATAGTTTAGTCGGGCTGTTAATCAATATAAGCATGTATGGAAGTATACTTATTACATCGATTTAGAATCGGCCAGTATTTGGTATAAAGCCCAACCCGATCAAACTATCGGCCGATATTCTTTTTTTAATTATTTATTTTTAAAGTATATAATATAACTCAATATTCTACTTTTTTTTAAACTTTTTAAAGCTCTTTATATAATATCGCTTTAGAAAATAACATCTTTATCGAAAAATACGTTATTTTATAACAACTTTGGATCTGACAATTATATGTCAGTTTCATAGACTAAGATGAATAATGAATACTAAGATGTATACCTAGATATTTTTTCATGACAAGAAGTTCTTCAAAATAAAGGTTTGTGTTATGTTAAATCAAGAAATGCTTTTCGTATAGATTTTTTGATTGAAATATTCCGACAAATCAATAAACTATAATGAAGATATTACGACTGAAAATTATACAGTAAACACATACTTAATAATAATGATAATAATAATAATAAGGGACAGAGTGGCAAATGTACAGATTTCTTGATTATTATGTTCTATAAGTGCTAACTCTAGTTTTCACATCAAATTTTAGCTTCCTATGACTTCTGGAAGTACCCTAACGGTTTTGCTGATCATCAGTGAGTCAGGAACGATCTGGGTATTTTAAATGTAAAGCTATACGTTTGAAACTTGGCATTGTTCAGACATTATTTAAAGGTACATATATACGACGAAATGCTCCGAGAAAAGGTAGGTAGTGCCCCGTGCTTTCGCTGTCTCGACTTGGCGGGAGTACTACTGTGTCCCCCGAATTGTGCTAAATTACTCTTGCTACAGTGCCCTCCAACCGAACCACAGTAATGTGTTACCATCACTTTTTCACGGCATAACAACTGACACTGTAGTGGTACCACCGGTGTGTCGAGGTTTCGTGTCCTTGAGCACTGTCCATGTATGTGCGCTACGAATTGAAAACTTACCTTCTGCACTTTCAGTGTTTTGTGATAATTTGTAATACACAAACTATGTAGGAGTATTTCCCATTGATTACACCATATTTTCCTATTACTGGATTGTTATAAAATATCTTACAAGGAAAATAAAACACAAATAATTGCTAACCCATTAATTAGTAGTCGTTTCGTACTATACAAACTTCCTGTCAAATGCCAGATTCATAAGGGGTACCTATTCCAAGATTTCGTGTTCATTCACTCTTTTTGTTTCTATAACCTGTTCTGTTATATCTTCTTTACACTCCCTCATTGAGAGGCTTCCAGGTGTCCCGCTTTGGCCGTATGTGTTTCAGATCTCTGGGTACAAAATACTGAAACTATGTAATATATGAACTACCTTGTTCGAGCGCGGCATTCATAGACACCGCATGCAGACACATATTTTGGAACCACTTTGTTTGAAAGGCGTTCCGAGATTAAATCCATGAAAGGTCGTATAAGTAGGTATGCGTTTCTCGAGCGCTTTTGTATAAAGGTTTACGTATTATATTTTTTGCCAGAGGTGCTCAGTGGTTTTAAAACGGGCCTGTTGGTCTAGTGGTTATTGACCCTGACTGCTAAGCCGGAGGTCGTGAGTTCGATCCCCACCCAGGGTAAGATTTTGTGTGACGAACACGATGGTTTATTCTGTGTCTGGGTGCTATTAATCTATAATATGTATGTATTTAGAAATATATAAGTATGTTTATCAGTTGTCTGGTTTCCATAGTACAAGCTCTGCTTAGTTTGGGATCAGATAGCGTTGTGTGAGTTGTCCAAAGATATTATTATTATTATTATTATTATTTAGAAATATTTAAGTATGTTTATCAGTTGTCTGGTTTCCATAGTACAAGCTCTGCTTAGTTTGATCTCTGCTCAGATGGCGTTGTGTGAGTTGCCCCAAGATATTATTAGATATAGTCAAGCTAAGAAACCGGTTCTACAGTTAGTACATTTAATGTACTGGATCAAACATGAGGATTGCCAAGCGACACGTGAATAGTTTATTCAGCCACGTGTTTCCTCTTTCAAACTATTTATTTGGTTTTCCCCATGTGTATAAAATCTTAATGCCAAAACATGCAGGAAAAATATACAAAAACCTCTGTTGCTTATTTAGTAGTATCAACTTCATGTGATAATATAAGAATTCGTTATATTACTGGACATTATCTCCAAGAGAAGGCCTGTATTTATAAAGTTTATTTTATATCCTGTTAGTTTTTGCCCTGGGCTTAGTCCCAGTAGAATGAATGGCAATGAAAAATACCTAAAATGTAAATGAACCGACTTTAATTGAAAATATGGGAAAAAAAATAAGCACATCACCGATTAATGAACCTTTCATATAATGACTGCCGCACTCAAAGACATTTTAAGCTTAATTAATCATTCATTAGTAAAGATTTTATATGACAAAATTTGAAAAAGGTATGATTAAATCATTCAAATGTTTGTCATATAAAACACATCACACATTTACGCATTAAAACAACTAGTTAAATTTTCCTAAGAGCTATTCAATACAGGATTTTTTTTATACTAATGAAATGACTACCTAAGCGACCGAACACCTGGCTCCGCGGGGTACTGCTTCACCATGACAACGTTCCCGCGCACTCAGTGCTCAAATCGAGGGACTTCCTGGACACCACACCGGTCCGAGTCTTGAGTCACTCTCCTTACAGTCCTGATCTGACACTGTGTGCGTGTGACTTATTCCCTAGAACAAATTTTTTTTTTTTTTTTTTAAATTTTAACAAAACAATGTTTTTAATTTTTTTGTTCTTTAAATTTTTTTTTTTTTTTTTATTTAAAAAAAAGTCATTAAAAGTTCTGCTATTCATCGATAGATGGCAAAACTAAAAAGTATCACCGCTGTGCCCGTCGGAGTGGGGAGCGTGAGGTTTTTTCGTTACGGAATTTCTGGATTCGGTCCCCGCGCTCAAGAAGCTATGCAATAGCTTAAAAATCTGCTGTAATGTATACAGTTTTTATCACCGGAAGACGCGTTAGCAGCGTTTGAGAAGACCGTGGAAGACCTGTCTGTTTTTCCAGTCCGGCGGACTGTTTTTTTTTTTCGAAAATTGGTTCATACGCATGAAACTTTGTATAGAGGCTGGTGGAGAGTCCTTAGAAAATATTTTATCTATAGAACTTGGTGTTATAGTTTCCTAAAAACTTTCTGAGTGTCCCACGTACAACCGGTTAGTGATAGGTTCTTTAATATGATTTACTTGAACTTGGTATTACTGACACACACTCAGTTGACATTGAAAGTTTAGGGTCATTGGTATTTTACGTGCTATGTAACCTAACCTCAGCTGTCACAATATACGTAATAGACATAACCTAACCAGTTTAGGCGTCAAAAAATTTAGGTAGGTTTAAAAAAACCGGGCAAGAGCATGTCGGACCATGCTCAGTGTAGGGTTCCGCAGCCTTAAATAATTGCATCAGCAGAAGAGCGTATGTACACATCGCCCTTTTGTTCTGTTTTTTTTGTTAACTCAATGACGGTATGTCCGATCATGTCCGAAATAATTTTAGTTTAAAGTATTTGTAAAGCGCTATCTTTTTTTATTTTTTTCATAGTTTTTGGTCACACGATTCTAAAGTTAAGCGGGGGGGGGGGGGCACAATTTATACAACTTTCGGAGCGATTATTTCCAAAAATATTTATTCAATCAAATAAGTTTTTGGAAACCTTGAATTGTTTTTAAAAGACCTGTCGAATGATACGCCACACGTTGATGTTAGCTAAAAAAAAAATCAGCTTCTGTTACATGTATGAAGTGGGGGTAACTTCATACATGTAACAAAAGCTGATTTTTTTCAAAAGTAAAAGTATTTATTTTTATTATTTAGCTATCAAACTAAGTAGCGGCCACTTTAAGACACATTTTCACCAAATTTCATCAATAATAATTGAGAAGTCTCTGAGTAAATGCGTATGACATACGGACGGACAGATAGACGGATATCCGTCTATAAGGCGACCTATAAGGGTTCCTATTTTTGTCCTTTTGGCTACGGAACCCTAAAAAATCAGTACTTTTTTTTTCAATTTTAGTAATAAAACTAAAATATCTTTAACTAGAAATATCAAACTCACATTTATGGCATAATGCTAGGTAACAATATTAATTATTAATTAATTTATTAATGATAAAGTTATTTTTTAACTTTCGCTATTTTACACACATTAGAATATTATCGGGACTTAATCGCGTAAAATCTTTTATTTACCCGACGTTTCGATCGAATTGCACTGATCGTGGTCACGGGTCGACTGGTCACTAATTGCTTTTGCATTTATGTAAAACTTAGCACTGCATAATACAGGCCTTCTCTCTAAGATAATATGTTATGTAAATAATTTATACATGTCATTTGTATATTCGCGCGATTAAGTCACAATAATATTCTAATGAAAAAGTTATCTACTGAATTTAGTATGACATAAAAAGAAAAAGATTAATGCCTTAGTCTAATTATGTTTCGCAGGCATAATATTTATGCTATACGCCTTTCGCTACAGAAATATACCTAGTGATTAGTACCTACTAACAACGCAATCGGATATTTTATAACATACACTGTTAGAAGCGGCGGTAGCCTAATGGCTAAGGCATCGGTCTCGCAATCGTGAGGTCCCGGGTTCGAATCCTACCCATTATACTGCCGACGTGAACCCACTCCTAACACAAGCCATTGAGCTTAGCTGGAGGGGTTAACAGGATTGCTAGTAATGTGGGACGGAAATCCCACAATGCTAGTCGTCTTTTTAAAAAATAATAATAATAAAAAAAAACTGTTCGCTGCTGTAGTTTGACTACACGTTACTTTAACACGTTGTATAATTGAATCATTGTGTATTTATCTATTTAAGGAAACTCGACAGTTTTTGTTAAATTACAAAGAAAAGACCTAATAAGCCAGTCTAAGCTGTTTGTATTTACAATAATCTAAGCCATTAACAGAGCTCCACGACTATGCATATTGTGGTAGACAGATAAAAAAACAAAACTATTATAAATTCAAAAATATCAGTTTTTCTAATGGTTATTAAGTATAATGGGTTAACCGAATCACGAGTTTACACTCAAGCTATGAATAATTATATTTTTAAAAGTAATCTTTTATGTGATATATAACATTTCATAGTTATACCATTAACCTAGAAGATCAATTGTATTCAGTAGGCGAGCCCCCTCTGCGACGGATGGCTACTCTTTGCCTCATCTGGCGTCGAAATGTCTGTCGCTATAATCAATAAAATATCACAGACATACCTCTGAATACACAAACTCAACTGAAAATAAGACGCAGTTGAGTATCATGCTATCTTTGTCTTTTTAATGGGAATAGAAGCGAGAGAAATACTTTTGAGAGCATCTTAAACATGAGTATTTTTGAGTATTCAGTTATAGTTTATTGCTCTGTTCGTTTAAGTTTTAGGTCAGGCAGACTATGCCATCGAAAGTTGTTTTGTAACCGATTATGTCTAAAACCGTGCCGTTGCCGTGTGGTGCCGGCTTAAGAATAGTACCACCCCATCTCTTCCCGTGGGTGTCGTCAAGGCGACTAAGGGATTTCACCCCGGAGGACGGGCAGCAGCGTCCTCTGCGTACTTAAAGCCTTACTGCGATCGCCAACCCGCTCGCCAAGCGTGGCGATTATGGCAATTACCCCCAGGATCTACATACTAGTAGGTTCTACTGGGGAGACCCGTGCCCAGCAGTGGGCCATCTTATGGGTTGATATGTATGTCTAAAAGAGGTTAATTTTGTCAGTATATTTGTATTTAAATACATCGGTCGGCGAATTGCAATCGTGAGGTCGCGGGTTCGAATCCTACCTATTATCGTACCGACGTGAAATCTCTCCTAACACAAACATTAGCTTAGCTGAAGGGCTTAACAGGATTGCTAGTAATATGCTACTCACAATTCCACATTGCTAGCTATCTTAAGAAAAACCGTCAAGTGACAATTTGTTTCATACTACATTACTAACAACGTTAGTACTCGTATTTATGTGTCGTGGTTTGATCGCAGAATTAAACATTTCGTGATGTGATAAACCTTATCATGAAATTGTGGTATTTCATGATATGGCAAAAAAGCACTGGTCAAATCATGATGTGGTCCGACCAGATCGATATATACTCATCGTTTGATGATGTGAACATCCAAACGTAACAATTTTGTAAAATTCACTCGAAAAAAGAGGACAATGTGAAAAATCCGAGGAGTTCGGAATGTATTTTACAGGTTTGTATTTAACTAAGTTTGTATTTAATAAGCATTGGTAAAAGAATACATAACTCTATTTTACAGTAGGTATCTTTGTTTAAATTCTTATTTTGTTTTTTTAAATACTATTATAATACTAACACATTAACACTCTTGTAAGTAATTACCTAAGTTTAATTATGTAATTTGTATATACTAATACAACTAACCAGCATAAATGGTGCATACTGTGCGCACAAGCTTAGAATTACAATCTAGTTTTCTATTGTAAAATTCTTGTTGTATCTGTTTAATGATTGTAATTTGTTTTGTGAGCCTAATAAAGATGCGCTCATGCACATTGCTGCATTTCTAAGCGCAGCTCTGTATTTACCATTATGAAAAGATTTTGATAGTTCGCACGGGCTTGCCACGAAAACGGAAAAAAGAACGTGATTATGGACGCGGAAAATATGGTAACAATGATACGAGTAGGTACCTGTTTACTACAAATCCCCTATTATAATATAGCGGTTTATTACTTTATGCGGAACCGCAATAACTATTGAATTTACGTAAATAACTATACTGTTAGGCACCTACGGTTAGGTTAATAAAATAAATAATAAAAAGTAAGGAAAACCACGATTTGCTTATTGTATTGATAAGCGCTTATTAATTATAGCAGTTGCCCGATTTAAGTTGCCAAACACGGGTTTAATGGGGCATTACACCGCATGAATTATTTATTTAGGGCTACGCACAGCGACATGGTCACCTCGCTCTTCCGCACACAACCATTACTTCACAGTGCGCAGGAGCGCAGGTCAAAATAAAGTAGAATATGTTGTTTTTTAATGTTAGATTACGAACGCAATAACTATGCCAATACGAAAATGCTCGTTTTTGCATTTTTCCGCAACTTCAAGATTTATTTGTGGGATCATATTAAGACGTAGGTAACCTTAAATTTCTTTATTTCATCTACTAGAAAAACTCTAAGACTAGTTACACAATTTTTTTCATGTCCTAATATTTGGGTTTTCTATATAAATTATTGACAGAGCCGAACCCTGTTTCGCGTAGGTAATCTACCCTTAAATAAAAAACAAATATTTATTCTCATAGAGTTAAAACTTATAGTTATACAAATATAAGATATATCGAAACTTCGGGTAAATACAAAGTTCGTACTTTTAAATAATTCAAGCGATTAAGTCCCGAAATATATCTAAAATTATTAAGAAACGTTAAGGATACATAGTTTTTTTTTGAAGATACATAGCAAGTGGGATTGGGTCGCATATTACTGGCAATGCTGATACACTCCTCCCCCCAAGCTAATTTGCTTGTTTTAGGCGTGGGTTCACGTAGATAGTATTGCGAGTCAGATACCTTAATCAGTAGGCTAATGCCGCTTTAGATACAAAAGTCACAAAATAAGGAGAGTACAGAAGGCCAGATCACAGCTCAACAAGAAATCCACGCACATATGAAAATGCGCTAGTACAGAGCTCTCCAACGTAATCTGTTTCGGATGACGATTCGACCGAGTTGGACCGAGATTTCCGAGTCTTAAGCGTCTAAGCGTGCGTGAGTGTGTTTCCGCTCGTTGTAGGGACGCAGCCATCTATCTAATTTGTGATAATAAATAATCTAACAGAATTTTGAAATGAAAACTTCTTTAGCGGCGTTGTGTACTTTTGCGACGGGTAAAAAATGTTCAACTCGCGTCAGGATCACGTGACCCTGATCGAAAATTCGTAAGACGGAGGGAGTCGAGTATTTTTTTCTGAGAGATAAACTTTTTAATTGTCATGTCGTTGTCATTTTTTTAAATTGTCATGTTTATGTACAATAGCGCAACAGATGAATATTGTATTTAACCACATAAATGATGGTACTTCTTTATTGATTTAAAAAAAAATCCTAACCATTCCAAAATTTTCAAAAATGCACAACGTTAATGTTCAAGTTTTCACTTCTGCCGGCACTCCCGGAATGCCACCCGTTTTTTTTTGTTCCCGGTGGTGTTGGCAGTTATGGCGCTTCCCCGTGCAAAACCCAGCGCTAGCCGTTTTTTGTGCACTTCTGTGGAGCTATCTGCTCTTTACCCAATTGCTGCAAAAATTTTCGTTTCGTGTTCCCTCTAGATACCCGCGTGCACCTATTACCCCCGTTGCACCCTTCCCTCCGTAGAACAGTACTAGGTGCAAATTCTATAATTCCCCGGCTCTGTAAATTGATTAACAGCTACAGTGATCTAGTTGGCGTTTATTTTGACTCTATTAGCAAGTTCCTGAGCTGGGTTTTGCACGGGGAAGCGCCATAACTGCCAACACCACCGGGAACAAAAAAAAACGGGTGGCATTCCGGGAGTGCCGGCAGAAGTGAAAACTTGAACATTAACGTTGTGCATTTTTGAAAATTTTGGAATGGTTAGGATTTTTTTTTAAATCAATAAAGAAGTACCATCATTTATGTGGTTAAATACAATATTCATCTGTTGCGCTATTGTACATAAACATGACAATTTAAAAAAATGACAACGACATGACAATTAAAAAGTTTATCTCTCAGAAAAAAATACTCGACTCCCTCCGTCTTACGAATTTTCGATCAGGGTCACGTGATCCTGACGCGAGTTGAACATTTTTTACCCGTCGCAAAAGTACACAACGCCGCTAAAGAAGTTTTCATTTCAAAATTCTGTTAGATTATTTATTATCACAAATTAGATAGATGGCTGCGTCCCTACAACGAGCGGAAACACGCTCACGCACGCTTAGACGCTTAAGACTCGCAAA
This sequence comes from Herminia tarsipennalis, assembly GCA_945859575.2. NCBI lineage: Eukaryota > Metazoa > Arthropoda > Insecta > Lepidoptera > Erebidae > Herminia > Herminia tarsipennalis. The sequence continues at coordinate 4,324,080 of OX243844.2, read as the reverse complement.
TCTCGGTCCAACTCGGTCGAATCGTCATCCGAAACAGAGTACGTTGGAGAACTCGGTACTAGCGCATTTTCATATGTGCGTGGATTTCTTGTTGAGCTGTAAGCTGGCCTTCTGTACTCTCCTTATTTTGTGACTTTTGTATCTGAAGCGGCAGTAGCCTACTGGTTAAGGTATCTGACTCGCAATACTATCTACGTGAACCCGCGCCTAAAACAAGCAATTTAGCTTGGGGGGAGGAGTGTATCAGATTTGCCAGTAATATGCGACCCAATCCCAATTGCTTGGTATCTTCAAAAAAAAACTATGTATCCTTAACGTGCCGTGTGGTGCCGGCTTAAGAATAGTACCACCCCATCTCTTCCCGTGGGTGTCGTCAAGGCGACTAAGGGATTTCACTCCGGAGGACGGGCAGCAGCGTCCTCTGCGTACTTAAAGCCTTACTGCGATCGCCAACCCGCTCGCCAAGCGTGGCGATTATGGCAATTACCCCCAGGATCTACATACCAGTAGGTTCTACTGGGGAGACCCGTGCCCAGCAGTGGGCCATCATATGGGTTGTTATGTATGTATGTATGTATCCTTAACGTTTCTTAATAATTTTAGATATATTTCGGGACCTTTTATTTACCCGAAGTTTCGATATATCTTATATTTGTATAACTATAAGTTTTAACTCTATGAGAATAAATATTTGTTTTTTATTTAAGGGTAGATTACCTACGCGAAACAGGGTTCGGCTCTGTCAATAATTTATATAGAAAACCCAAATATTAGGACATGAAAAAAATTGTGTAACTAGTCTTAGAGTTTTTCTAGTAGATGAAATAAAGAAATTTAAGGTTACCTACGTCTTAATATGATCCCACAAATAAATCTTGAAGTTGCGGAAAAATGCAAAAACGAGCATTTTCGTATTGGCATAGTTATTGCGTTCGTAATCTAACATTAAAAAACAACATATTCTACTTTATTTTGACCTGCGCTCCTGCGCACTGTGAAGTAATGGTTGTGTGCGGAAGAACGAGGTGACCATGTCGCTGTGTGCGTAGCGCTAAATAAATAATTCACGCGGTGTAATGCCCCATTAAACCCGTGTTTGGTAACTTAAATCGGGCAACTGCTATAATTAATAAGCGCTTATCAATACAATAGGCAAATCGTGGTTTTCCTTACTTTTTATTATTCGTTTAATTAACCTAAACGTAGGTGCCTAACAGTATAGTTATTTACGTAAATTCAATAGTTATTGCGGTTCCACATAAAGTAATAAACCGCTTTATTATAATAGGGGATTTGTAGTAAACAGGTACCTACTCGTATATCATTGTTACCATATTTTCCGCGTCTATGTCCATAATCACGTTCTTTTTTCCGTTTTCGTGGCAAGCCCGTGCGAACTATCAAAATCTTTTCATAATGGTAAATACAGAGCTGCGCTTAGAAATGCATCAATGTGCTTGCGCGGCGGACATCTTTGAGCGCATCTTTATTAGGCTCACAAAACAAATTACAATCATTGAACAGATACAACAAGAATTTTACAGTAGAAAACTAGATTGTAATTCTAAGTTTGTGCGCACGGTATGCTTATTTATGCTGGTTAGTTGTATTAGTATATAAAAGTTACATAATTATACTTAGGTAATTACTTATACTAGTGTTAATGTGTTAGTATTATAATAATATTAAAAAAAAAACAAAATAAGAATTTAAACAAAGATACCTACTGTAAAATAGAGTTATGTATTCTTTTACCAATGCTTGGAACTATTGAAACATAGCAGGCCTTGAATATTTGTCTCAAATTTGTAGAGAATAGTCCTGAATAAATCAATATCTAATTCAGAATGGCTAGTAACGGTATCATTATACAATTGACACATTCTAGTTAAGGGATTGTGAAAAGACGTATTATTTTTGAAAATTTGGAGGGCAAATAGTCCCGGTCGGAGTCATTTTGAGACTGTTAGTAGAAAGCTGTAATTTTGTATGGATGTATGTACACAAACGCCGACAAAGTAGTAAAGTATAAATTTGAAAAAAAAAAATTGTGTAACCTCTCTCACATGTAAAATGGGGAATCTGATTTTTTTTATCACAACACCATCGTGTTGGGTATTATTAGATATTAAACAACTAATTTTTTACTATTTCTGAGTTGTGAATATTATTTTTCGATTTAGGGATGTATTTGTAAGATATTAAGCCTTAAAGTGCAATTTTTTGTTAGAGTCAAGTGTCCCCCTCAGTGTCGTTTTTTTCCAAAAACAACCAATTAGCTGACAGGGGGAGGGCCCCTGCAAGTTAAATGTTTGTTTTTGGAGATTGACGGTGACTTTCTTGGCGGTGTCACCCTACATTCGTTTCACATTATCAATCTTGATCAATTAATAAGAAAAAGAGGTCATTAATATAAGAAGAGTACACGAGATCGGATACATCAGCCTTAATGGGCACAACATAGTAGGAGCATCCACTTGCGATGTAAAAACTTTATGTGCTTAAATATTGGCCAATTTACTGCTACATAATGAATAAGTATTCGAAGCGGCGGTAGCCTAATGGCTAAGGCATCGGTCTCGCAATCGTGAGGTCGCGGGTTCGAATCCTACCCATTATACTACCGACATGAACCCACTCCTAACACAAGCCTTTGAGCTTAGCTGGAGGGGTTAACAAGATTGCTAGTAATGTGGGACTCAAGCCCAAAAAAAAAAAGTATACCTACATGTTTTGCAAAAGAAAGAAAAGAAGAAATTTTCAAACATGTTATATACTCGTAGCTTTAATTTCAAAAACAAACTAACTATTAAATATTGTTAGAATACTTAGTTAAATACAAACCTGTAAAATACACTCCTCGGATTTTTCACATTGTCCTCTTTTAAAATTTTAGATAATTATGTCTCATACAATAATTGCATTTTTGAAAGATAGAAAAATTTGAAGTCCAGACCCAGGAATCGAACCCGAGACTTCCGTAGCCAAACCAGGGCCAGAAGCGCTTCTCTAGTCTCTCTAGCTTTGCTTCTGGCCCTGGTTTGGCTACGGAAGTCTCGGGTTCGATTCCTGGGTCTGGACTTCAAATTTTTCTATCTTTCAAAAATGCAATTATTGTATTTGTAAAGTAATTGGCAAGAAATGCCTATAAAATTACTATAATTTTCGGCCCATGACATCATAATTTGTTAGAAATGCGCTTTGTAACGAAGCTTTACCAAAAGCCGTGATAGTTCTTAAGCTTTCGGCTAGATGGCGCAAGCGAGGGCCCAACTCGCGTGTGTTAGATTTTACATAGGGGTCGTAGCAATTTGTAATAAAATACTAAAGCTTTTATTGTAGAACTACGTAGAAGTCCTACGACTCCTTGTAGAAGACCTACGACTCATCGTAGTAGTACTACGACTCATTGTAGACCACTACGACTCATCGTAGAACTACACTTACTACTGTGTCAGGATATTTGGATCATATACCCAATCAGTTGCAATCTAACCTTATCAATCAGTATAGTATCAATAGGAAATAGAATAAATTAGGGAGGTAAATAATACAAAGGAATAAATGACAAGTATCATATATTTTCAACCTTGTTTGGTCTAGTTGTATCAAAGGTATCATAATAGCCAGTCTCCTAATAAACATTTGCCATACTACATTTCATACATCCTAAATACAATATACCACAGATACTTTCTAACATAACCAATTCACAACATTATTGCAATGTACGACCATATCGCTGTAGAACAGCTGATAAGTATCACACCAGGCAATAATCATCAAATCATATCACATTGCAATATATTGTTATTAGTCAATATCTATACATAATACACAATAATAGAATATCAGCACAAAAGAACCAGCAATAAGTATAATCTGAATCGGATCGTACCTGTATCCACAAATGTTGCAATCAGACTGAGCCTCGATCACAATCTGTCAGTCCTTTTATAGAACAAATACACTGAATATTAAAAAACATGTGGGTACTTCGCAAATATTCCTAATTATTATACTTTAACCCATAAAATAATTTAATACACAGAACTATGTTATTTAAATAAAGGAATAATAATAAAACTATTACACAGATAAAACACACATAAAAGAAGTGAAATATCACAACAACAATATTTGACGTTTCAAGCAGTACCTACATTTGTGACCAGTGGATATTTATTGTTTTAATTCATTTATAATACTGTGTGGTGCTTTTATAATGTGTTATAATCATCTTAAGTAATTTACATGTTAATTACAACATAAACTGTAAGTACTTGTACTTTGTCATAACCTATTCCGTGATACAAATTATTGTTCAGGTTACTAAAAATACAATTGACATAAAGACATGGCTACTTGCATATCCATGGCTATTGTTATAATATAAACAACCTGTAGCTACTTCTATAATGTCAATTTACTCTGCCATAACGTATTCTGTTATTCTAATGTACAAATACTGTCACATATTCTACAGTTAACAACATTACAGTGATATTTAGGATTCCTTATTAAAGTGGTCATTATGTCTACGATTTATTGACAGGCTAAACAAATTCATCAAATATATTCATCCCTTAGTACACAGGTATAATATTTACCTGAATTTATTTATTACGATTGATATTTATCTATGTAAATAGCCATTAATATATCCCTTATCTATCACGTGCAGGAAGGAATAGAAAAAATTGAGGTCAAGTAACATAGTCCCGATAGATGGTTTGATTCCGGCCCCGGTTTGGCATACGGAAGTGTCGGGTTCGATTCCCGGTAATGGACTTTAAATTTTTCTATCTTTCAAAAATGCAATAAAGAATAAATACCTATCCAACTTACTAAAAAAATAAATCCGCGTTTTAAAAAACAACATAATTATACACACTTTTATTTTTAAACTGCTCTCCTGAAAAGTTGCGTTTTTGGATATACGATAGTATACGTAGGGGCCGTCGATATGTGGACCGACAGTGGTTGCATTGCTAAGATTTGTAAAGAATACAACACTGTTTTACTAAAAAAATAAATTGAGATAATATCATATTCGAATGCGAAATTTAATTTAGCCAATAGTGCAAAAAAACCGGGCAAGTGCATATACAATGTAGGGTTCCGTAGCTACCAAGCTCAATATTGCGGTATAAAAAGTGGGTATTCTGTTGTTTTTAGGGTTCCGTAGCCAAAATGAATAAACGGAACCTTTATAAATGTTGATAAACTTTCGCGATTTGTACACCTTATGAATATATATATATTACGGGTCTTAATCGTGTGAATAATTTAAGGTAAAATACCTTGTTTATTGCCCGACGTCTCGACCGTATTGGTCGAAATGTCGGCCAATAAACAAGGTATTTTACCTTAAATTATTCACGCGATTAGGAACCTTTATAGTTTCACCATGTCCGTCTGTCCCCAGGTCAGCTCAGAGGCCCGTAGTAGGGTATAGGTTTAGGAATCCATTTGTGAAATATTAAGTCTGAAAGTGAACATTTTTGTTAGAGTCTAAGTGGTTATTTTTGGAAATGTGAAAAAATCTAGGGTAGTAGTCTATTACAATTGAATTAAAAGGAAAACTATCACTTTTAGAATTCCATTTTGCCAATCATGGCTACGGAATCCTAAAAATTATAGTTTTGTAATTTAACTCAGTTCGTCTGTCCGTCTGATGTGTGTCTGTCCTGATTAGCTCAGAGACCTTTAGTACTAGCAAGTAGTAATTTGGCATGGATATACATAAATTAGTTACGCCGACAAAAAGGCAGTATAAAATCTTGAAAAAATAAATAAATCGGTTACTATATACGTAAAGTAGGGATGTGATTTTTTTTCTCATCTACACATCGTGGGGGTGTCGTAAAAAAAAAATTGAGGTTGCAAATATCACTTTTCCATTTAGTGATCTGTTTGTGAAATATTAAGCTTTAAAGTGCAACTTTTTGTAAGAGTAGTGCCCCTTCTCCCGCCTGCTAAATTAAAGCCAAATTACAGCTTTCTAGTACTAAGCGTCTTTGAGCTAACCTGAGGACTAACGGACGGACATGGCGAAGCTATAGGGGTATAGCTATAGGGGCCGCTCACCACTCTGTGCTTCGCGCTCAGTCTGTTGGGTCGCCGCGCACTGGCCGCAACGCAACATCTCTCCGCCTCCAGGTGACACTATACACACGCCACGTCGCCGCTCACCACTCTGTGCTTCGCGCTCAGTCTGTTGGGTCGCCGCGCGCTGGCCGCCGCGCAACATCTCTCCGCCTCCAGGTAACACTATACACACGCCACGTTCGCCGCTCACCACTCTGTGCTTCGCGCTCAGTCTGTTGGGTCGCCGCGCGCTGGCCGCCGCGCAACATCTCTCCGCCTCCAGGTAACACTATACACACGCCACGTCGCCGCTCACCACTCTGTGCTTCGCGCTCAGTCTATTGGGTCGCCGCGCGCTGGCCGCCGCGCAACATCTCTCCGCCTCCAGGTAACACTATACACACGCCACGTCGCCGCTCACCACACTGTGCTTCGCGCTCAGTCTATTGGGTCGCCGCGCGCTGGCCGCCGCGCAACATCTCTCCGCCTCCAGGTAACACTATACACACGCCACGTCGCCGCTCACCACTGTGCTTTGCGCTCAGTCTATTGGGTCGCCGCGCACGTACCGTTTTGCTATTTTGGATACGGACCCTTAAAAACAAATATATTTGAGCAATGCTATCTTATTTATTCTCATAATGGTTTAAATAATTCGTAAATACGGAATATCTGTAATGTTATTAAATTTAACTTAGTACAGTTTTTTTTTAATTTAATCAGAACGTTAATAGTTTTTAGTCGTTTCTGAAAAAAGTAAGATTTTGAGTTAAAACAGTCTTGTATTGATAGTGCGTATGCTAACTAGACTAAAGACGGCCATCACAGTGTATTAAACATCTGGAATATAAAACAAAGAACTACTAGGAAACCTTTACCAATATTCATCGTAGAGCTCACGCCGCACAATAACAATAAATGACGTAAAGGAACTTCTGCATTGTCGAATACGCTTTGAGCCTTATCAGCACCATATTGTTGGCAGTTAGAACAGTGGTTCTAACTGCCAACAATATGGACATACTAAGAAGTATTGTCGCCGGAAACCGAAATGCATCAAATGCGCTGGAGATCATCACTCAACGGCTTGCGAATGTCTGTGCCTCTGTGAAGGAAACCATCCCGCCAAATATACCGAGAACTTCAAAAAATCAAATGTCCTCCTGCACGCGACAAAGTTAAACCAAAAGCATCACTAGAAAAACCCTAAATTATAAATCTACTGTAATAATACCTGAAAAGTCAAATTAGACATATACACAGTTAGCAGGTAGCAAAATTCAGGCTACAAACAATAACTGAAATCAAATCATGACTAAAGAAATTATAAAAATGCTAAAACAAATGCTGAACCAATTAACAACTTAGAACAATCTGCTGATAGCATTAATTAACAAACTTACAAATTCGCTGACCTTAAAATAATATTTTGGAATGCCAATGGGCTGCTACAACATACTCTAGAAGTTAAAACATTTTCGTATGAGAATAATGTTTATAATTTAAAAGCGGCGGTAGCCTAATGGCTAAGGCATCGGTCTCGCAATAGCGAGGTCGTGGGTTCGAATCCTACCCATTAAAAACTACCGACGAGAACCCAGTCCTAACTCAAGTCTTTAAGCTTAGTTGGAGGGGTTAACAAGATTGCTAGTATATATATAACTAGCAATGTGGGACCCAATTCCACATTGCTAGTTATTTAATTTTCAAAAAAAAAAGTTGACATACTAATTATATTAAAAACGCATATTTACTAATAAAAAATCACGCTAATATAATAACGGCGAAAGTTTGTGAGTGTGTGAGTGTGTATGTTTGTTACTTCTTCACGACTAAACGGCTGGAGCGATTTTAATAAAATTAGCTGACACCCTGGATTAACGCATAGGCTAATAAAACGTGGGTAACATCGCGGGGCACAGCTGGTATTTTCATATACCAAAATATAAATTTTACAACACAAATAACCCCAGCGGTACTGCTTATGCTGGGTCTGTGTATTAAGCAAAACTCTACACAACCTTATCCTTCGGTAAAAATTCAACAAATGTTGTTATCGAGGACAGTTTAGGGATTCTAAAGATATATGCGCTTTACTGCCCACCTAAGCACAAAATAGAAAAAGATGATTATATCGCCTACTTAAATTCCCTTGGAAATAGTTATATAGCAGGTAGCGACTATAACGCAAAGCACACAGATTGGGGTTCACGCGTAACCACACCTAAAGGACGACAACTATTATCAGCTTGCCAGGACCTAAAACTGAGCGTCGTTTCCTCTAGGGAAGGTTCCCTAGAGGAAACAACGCTAGTATGTAGGTACTTCAGAGACAGAAAGCGGATCCTAGATCTTGTTGATTTTCGTGTCACAAAAAATATCGCAAGCAATTACATATCATTTTCAAGCAATCAATTTAAGCAATTACACTCAATTACACATACACACACACATTAGACCATACACCAGTAATAATAACTTCTAAAAAGGATGTGAAAAAAGTCCAAAACCAATGTAAATTGCACAACCACAAAAAAACTGGTCTCTCTTCCGTAATCTAGTGTCTGCTAATAGTAATAGGCACTTACCACTTAAAACTGATGAAGATCAGTGGCAGTTGAGCATTTTCTTTAGTGCATACAGACATTAGCGTGGGAGTCCACTCCTCTCCAAATGGAATCTGTTGTAAATTCTCGCCCACGAACTAAAGGAGATAAAATCTCAGAGAAACATTTTGCTAGGAAATAGTGGCAACGTACGAAACATCCTGATAATAAGAAAAGGTTGAATTACATCACAGGCCTTCTGAAAAAGCTATTATCCGGGCTTAAAAATCTAGATACTGAAAAATATCTGAAAAATTTGGATGCTACGCCCTCAACGGATTATTCCATCTGGAAAGAGACTAAGAAATTAAAGCAACCCCAGCTACACCAACCACCAATACTGAATCCAGACCACTCATGGGTTAAAGTGATCTAGTAAAAGCGAATATATTTGTTTTGCACTAGGAAGGAGTATTTAGGCCTAACGACTCTGATGAGATTATTGACCAAACAAAGTCAGTGTTTTAACATTGTTTGAAACTTTTTAACTGGATCTACCTATCAGAACGTTTACTAAAGCAGAAGTAAGGAAAACAATATCCAAGCTAAACCAACATAAAGCTCCCGGCTACGATCTTATAACGGCCAAGGTTCTAAAAGAGCTACCTGAGATAGGTGTTAAGATCCAAACATAGATTTACAACGCGATTCTTCGCAGAAGTCATGTTCCTCCACAATGGAAAGCTGCTAAAATAATAATGATATTAAAATCGGGGAAAAATGCTCGAGATCCGAAATCCTATCGCTCAAGAAGTCTCCACCTATACCATCTAAAATACTGGAAATATCATACTCAAAGATAGAAAACTAACCCCGTTTGAATCCAATCACAAATTTGGATTCAGACATAAGCATGGCACTGTTGAGCAAATCCACAGGCTCGTTGACAACTTAAAACTGTTTCGAAAACAAAGAATAGTCAAACAAACAAAAGTCTTTCTGTTAGAGTATTTAATAAGATACCAGCTAGTATTATGAGTCTATCAGTGATTAAGTTAAAAAATGTAGTAAAAAATCATCTTATACGTAGAGGTTATTAAACAGTGGATGAATATTTAAATGATAAAGAAAAATGGATCTAATTGCTTGCTCCTTATTACTTTAATATGCTTGGGTGAATTTTGTTGTCTCTTTGTTTTAATTGTCACATTGATAAAGAGCATGATTTGACTTTTGTAAGTAAAGATTCTGCGTGACGAATAAAGGCCATTCTTTTCTTCCTTATGATATCAGAATTCATATTTTATATTTAATCATTCGTTACAAGTATTTTGGGCAATATTTAAGCACATATAGTTTTTACCTTTGTTGTAAGTAGATGCTCCTATTATAATGTACCCACTAAGGCTGATTTTGCTTTATCTCATGTTTCAACTTTTTGATAATACAATTTGCATCAGTCCTTTAACATATATTAGTCGCAGCACCTTACCCCCATATCAAGTTTATAAACATTCAAACATTGTAACATTGGCAATATGAAAAGAGTGGCCGCGAGTTTTTATTGCCAGGTTCTTCTCTCCGGCTTTACCTATTGTTTGCGAACTTGGCATTACATGTACATGTAGAATCCCGACGTATCACAAGAGTTGTTTTGCATCCTAAGTGAATAAAGAAATTTTTTTTTTTTTAATTGACTTGACAGATAAGCTAAACACAAATAAAACACACAATTTCACGTATACACACACTCTATTTTTCTCAACACGCACACACACACACATACACAACTGTCAACTCCTTTAGGCATAAACAACAATGAAAACCGCGAACGAGCGCTATCTCCTGAGATACAAGTATATATGCTGTTGTAAGTTATTGTAATTTTCAATGGTGTGAAATAAACTATTATTATTATTTATAGAAAATTATCAAGAACAACACAGACTGCCATACAACGTTTATCGACATCAAAAAGCTTTTATACGGTAACACACTTATGTATATAGGAAAGCTTAAAACAGCAGGGAGTAGAAGACGCCATAAAGATAAAGGCCATCAAAAAGCATATAAACAACAACAAAAAATCCTTATTGTCATTACACTGTTTCACTAGCTAACATAGGAAATCGCCTTTTTGTTAATTCGTACTTAATATAGCAATTCCTTGCTTAAAGCAAGGAATTGCTTGTAGTAGGAGATTCTGCTCTTCTATTAACAGTAATTCATAAACATGTGCAATTTTAAATTATTAAATATTTAGTTCGAATTAAAAAAAAGACTTAAATATATTATAGGAACAATAATAATGAGGATTGTTTTAGCTTTCCTAGTTTTTATTAAAAATGTGTGTGTTAGTGAGTGAGTGCGTGCGTGCGTGCGCGTGTGTGTGTGTGTGTGTGCGATACAACAAGGGTAGAATCACGCTAGAAACTGTCGGACCTGGTTTTCCTTAATAATTTAAACATTATTTACATGAAAAAAATAATGCATTCGTGCAGTGACTTGACATTCTTCGAAATACGTTAATGTGTACCTAAAGTAAATGCTAAAAATTCCAGGGAGTGTAAAGCAAAACAAATGGGGGAGGCAACTCAAAAAAATCTAGTTGCCCCCCTCTGGGTCAAAAGTTGGGTACGCCCATGTTTGTGTGTATTTAACAATTGTTGACTAAAAAGGAAGTTCCGCCGCCGTTTATTAAATGACACCATTTTATGTAATGAACAATGGTGGATTGAACTAAATACAAAATGACTGCTTCAGTGGCGTGGTGGAGTGTGCACGACTCAGGCCTTGTAGTTGTGTGGCCCTTCTGCGGGCATTGTCATAAAAAATCTTTAAAACTATGTAAGCAAAAGTTATTCTATTCATCCGAATGCCTAGTAGGTATCTGAATATTTCCTACTAGGATTCGGCCGTAGCTCCGCCCGCGTGAATGTCGGTTATCGCCATAAAATATCTCAAATTCGATACGACCGAAGAGAGATTGAGCGCAGGACCGACGACTCAACGTGTCCTCCGAGGCACGGAAGTGTGTGACATTTTGGAAAGCGATCACCAATCTATGGACCAATAGTGGCAACGTTGGCCTCGCAAATATCTTGATATGTTTAATCTAGGTAAAGTATTTACCTTATGCTTGACGTGTCGACCCGGTTACACCGACCACCATTACCCACATCGTGGGTATACCGAAGGATGTCTTGGTATTACAAACACCAGGGGTCTACAAAATAAATTGCAGCTGCGGGAGTTCATACATAGGCCAAACGAAGCGGTCCATTGCTGAACGGGTCAAGGAACACATTGCAGCTGTTAAAAATCGAGAAACTAACAAGTCCGCGATTGCCGAACATATACTATAAACGAATACTAATCACTGGATCGAATTTCACAGCACGGAAGTCCTCTCCACCGATCGCCACTTTTATTCTAGAGTAGTGCGAGAAGCGATTGAAATTAAAAAATACAAAAATTTCAATCGAGAAGATGGATTTAAACTATCTCCGACGTGGAATCCAGTGATTAAATAAATACCTACTAGGCATTCGGATAAATAGAATAACTTTTGCTTACACAGTTTAAAAGATTTTTTATGACTATGCCCACAGAAGGGCCACACAAGTACAAGGCCTGTGTCGTGCGGAATACACAATGTCTCTTGCCTAGAGTCGTGGACACTCCACCACGCCACTGAGGCAGTCATATTGTATCTATTTCAATCCACCATTGTTCATTGTTCATTACATTTAATTAACGGCGGCGGAACTTCCTTTTCAGTCAACAAATGTTTAATACAAATATACATGGGCGGCATTTTTTTCATGTAAATAATGTTTAAATTAATGCTACAAATTTAAATATTACTTCCTCCTTTTTAGCAGATTTAAATATAAGGTTGTTTTAAAGATGATTTTTGAACTATTTATTAAATTAAATTAAAAATTTAAACTGCTTATTGCATTTACAGTCTCCCAAATGCAGTAAGCCATTACAGTTCAAATAACTAATGATCTACGAGAGAACTCAGCTCCGTGCGCTGTAGGTACTGCCAGCAGACGACACGGGCCCAGCCGCACTCACGTACTGGTCCGGCACTGACAGGACAGCACAACGCAATTGGGTTGTCAATAATGTTGAGGAACAACATGTAGGTAATAGTAGTTGGAGTGAATCATACCCGAGACAAAAAGAGATGGATACAAATAGGGGTAGTAGCCATCCAGTTTGTGGTACAAATACCTAGCGGACTTCCTCTGAATACGATCTAACCTTAAACTGTACTTTGTCTCATGACAGTCTATTACGAACAAACCAAAAGTACAGAACAATGATAGCGCTTATGTCCTGAAATTTTTCAGTCGGTCTCATGACGAATCCAAGCGACATAAAACATCTGTCGCTCATATGCGTAATTTGCATGATATATAATTAAACCCAGACCTCGAATTTGTGTTGCTCGCTCGAGAGGCTGGCCAGCTAATCTACACTAATATTACGAATCTATACTAATATTATAAAGCTGAAGAGTTTCTTTGCTTGTTTGAACGCGGTAATCTCAGGAACTACTGATCCGAATTAAATAAATTATTTTACTGTTGGATAGCCCATTTATCGAGGAAGGCTATATAACATGCACATAGGAGCGGAGCAGCAATGAGAAATGTTGCAAAAACGGGAAAATTTATGCAGACGAAGTTGCGCGGGACAGAAGAAAGAAGAAGAAATAAATTTATTTTGTCCTCAAAAGAAAAAAAAAATACAGTAAGTAGTACAAATTCAATTCATAGTAGTATCGATAGACAAAAATGGTCCTAGCTTAGCTAGATTGCAACTCCGCTTAATGAGGACAGGGCTGGTATTCTGCTAAGACCAAGGTGACGATACGAACATTATCCGTCAATATATAATAAGAAAGTATAAATAAAACTTGAGAGGTGTTAAGAGACACCCGGATGGAACGAAGTTCTTATCTTATTATTTTTTTTTTGTAATCTTAGCAACACCACACTGTTCAATGCGAAATAGAAAGACGAAACGAAAATAACTTACAAAAAGACGATTGGATACCGAAGGCTCGAACCCACAACTACACAATTGTCACCAATACTGTGTACCAAATTTATGCCTCTAGACCAAATCGACAGGTGACTTCTTCGTCAAATTAAATGTTCATATCTTATGCGCACGCCGCACGGCTTTTATTTTTGTCAAAAAGTGTCGTTACAACTTTTCGTGAGATTTTTTTCCGTCTAGCCCCCTTTCAGAACGCGCGATAAGGAACTTCGTTCCAATAAATATCAACAGAAAAAATAAAGTTTATATAAGCAAAACTATATTTCAAAGATAGTATGTAAAATATTAGTTAAGATATTAAAATATTAATTAAAATAAAATAATAAAAAAAAGCATGACTATATGGGTAATTTAACTAATATGTTGTAAAATGTAATTAATAATTAATTTGCGCTGAACTGAACGCTGCCAAATCGCGCGGGAAACGTTTGACAGATTTGAAGTTTTTACCAAATACCCATTTTACTCTAAATTATTTGGCAAAATCCCTGAAAAAGCCTAAACTATAATAAATAGTCCGTACCTATGCAAACTGCAGATGAGCATTAAAATGTATAAAATTTACATGATTTATCATTGGAATGATAGCGAGGAGCGCTCATTGAACAAAGCGGCATAATCTCAGGTATTATTAGGTCTGTTGTTTTTGTAAGTTTAGCAATTATTGTTTATATTTTTTGCTAAAAGTATGAACAGATTTCAGTGTACGTACAGGCGGCGGAAGATCGTTCCAACAACGAGTAGCGGCAAGCTTAAAACTCCCACGAAAGGATGCAGTACGATGTCATGGTGTAACGAGAAGGTATGTTGAAGCTCGTGTATTATGCTTGTTGAGATTACTGGACCTGGTTTAATTTGTTGTACAAATAGTCAGGTTTCATAATTAATATATAATACACCAAAGAGTAACGTAGCTAGATGAAGCTTCCGGCGGGTAGACATTCTTATCATGCTTCCACCGTTAAGAAACGGGAAAATATCAGAACGTGGTGGCACATTAAAGCAGAACCGAGCACAAGCATTTTCCACCCGTTGTATAAGCCTCTCAGTTTTACTAAATAAACAGCTACCTTATACTGTGTCAGCATGATTTAATCATGAACGTAATGCGAGTCTCCGTGTCAACATATGGCCGCACCCTGTAAAGTAGCCTTATGCCGTAAAAACAGTTACGAACACATTCAAGGATGTGGGTTTCAAATTGTAGTAACCCGTCAAAGACTACTCCAAGGTCGCGAGCTTCCAACATTTGCTCTATAGGGGAATCACTAAGCCTTAAAACGGGGATACTGCTCTGGATCTTTCTTTTTATAATCCCTAGGCCCCATGATTAAGAGCTTTGATTTGGTGGGATTGAGAACTAATGAATTCCGAAATGCCTAGTCCGAGATTCTAACTAAATCTTCATTCATATTACAGATTCGGAGCAGTCCTTTGGATGACAGGAAATATATAGCTGAAGATCATCAGCATACAGATGATAGTTGCAGTTAGTTAAACACTTTGTAATGTCAGCTGTAAAAACAATAAATAATAAGGGCCCAAGTATGGAGCCCTGCGGAACTCCCGATGTCCCGGTAGATGTTGCCTTACTACTATTTCCTCTATTAGGTAGCTGCACAAATTGAGAGCGACCACTTAAATAACTATCAAACCAACGAACTGTTTGTGCATCACAGCCATAATATGTTAATTTTGACAGCAATAAAGGAATGTTAAGACAGTCAAAAGCGCGTGAAAAGTCAAGCAATGCAAGTAAGCAAGGTCCCCTTGCCCTGATCTCTGGCCTCAAGTATATTATCAGTTATTTCAGTTATGGCTGTGGTAGTACTATGACCTATACGAAATCCTGACTGTTTTTCAGGTAATATCTTTAAATGTTCTACATATTTCCTAAGCTGGCTGCTGACCACCTTTTCTAGGATCTTAGATAGGCAGGGTAGAAGACTGATCGGCCCAAATTAAAGGAATATGGTGTAGGTGACCATTTTGCATTTGGATGTATTGAAATCCAGTTTATCGCGCAACCAGTAAAATATAATAATAAAGGCACCTGATTCCACGAGGTTCTTAAAATAAACTTTTTTTTAAATTATGTACCATTCTGTCGAGTTGGCTATTTTTATCAGAAGTGTTATTTATCTTACTTTTAATTTTTTTTTAATAGTTTGACAGTAAAAGTTTATTATAAATGTTAAATAATGTAAAAACATGAAGAAGTACGAGGCACTTTATTCCGATTTAAAAATTCCAATTTGGTTCGTAATTCCCCCTACCGACTCGTAGTCACACCACATTATCACACCAGTATGACAAACGATATTTTTTTTCTCGTTTGTCACACTACTGATTTTAACACACCATGTAATGTATTTATTTTCCGAACTAGTGCTGTCCGAGTTATACTACTTTGTTATAATAAAGAAAAACTTCAAATTACGTATTAGCCAATGTATTTGCTTATATACTAAATAAGGTGTAACACGCTTATATGAACAAGTACGGGCAAGGCAGCACAAGCAAGTGCAACTAAGTTACATACTCATACATATATTAAATTATTTTGAACTTTTTAGTTGACTGTCCAGAAGCTTGTTTTCAAATTTATACTATTTTATTTAACGCAACATTTCAAGGAAATGTCTCAATGTTATTTCGCCATTTAATAGTTTTAGTTGGCACGAAATTATAAAATTATCTTTATCAGTTTGGTCGACCCTTGGTTTTTTTTGTATATTATTATCCTTTTCATATAGTAATACTGTTAATAACTTTTGTATGGGTAAGTAGTTTTTATTTATCTTTCAGTTTAACTGGGAGTGCCAACTTTCACAAACGTTGTTGGTTCTGTGTCTTTGACCAACTACATTCCAGTCAGCAATATATTGTTCATCATTTAGCCATCGACGGCCCATGTTTGCTATGAACTATTTCATCTTTTCCCCGCTCAATTCATTTGATTCAGCTAGAGTTAGCGGCAGTACCGAACATAATCCTACAATTCTTTTATGCATTTTACTTTTCAAACCAATTGATTTCGCTTTCTGCCATAAGCTTTGACAATAGTGATAGTAACACTTTTTAATCGATATAAGTGGAAACAATATTCTTAAGGCATTTGCTACAGCAATCATTGAGCTCAGACACTTGTCGAGGCGTTACAATAGCCGACCCCAAAATTCAGTGGGACACCAGTCGGGAAATTTAGTTTTCAAGATGTCAAACAATGCAGCGTATGTTGACTCTTTTTTGTCACTCATGAGCACATGAATTAGTGGTACAACTGAAGTTTTTTGAGATGTGCTTCCCAAACCCCGAGGATAGTAGTAATTGTGGAAATGGTTGTGGACAACTCTTAAAAGTCATCATCATCATCATCATCAGCCTATCGCAGTCCACTGCTGGACATAGGCCTCTCCAATTGCACGCCACTTTGTTCTATCTTCGGCTTCTCGCATCCAGCTCCTGCTAGCCGTTTTGCGTATATCATCACTCCACCTGGCTTGAGGGCTTCCTACACTCGTTTACCCCAACGGTTGTCGGTTCTTCGGCTAATATGGCCAGCCCACTGCCACTTCAACTTGCTAATCCGGTGGGCTATGTCGATAACTTCGGTTCTCTGCCGGATCACCTCATTTCTGATTTTGTCCCTAAGAGAAACTCCGAGCATAGCCCGTTCCATAGCCCGCTGAGCAACTTTGAACTTGTGGACCAGCCGTACCGTCAGTGTCCACGTCCTCTTAAAAGTGTCATCAATAAAATATTCTTTTACACTTTTTAGTAATACCTTTGCATATTCAGAACAAAATATTAATAATCTGGTATTCTCATATTGATAATCAGCAATCAGAAATTTTTCAAATGTAATAGGTACTTGTACGTCTTCAATGTGTTTGAAAACGGTCTTATTCACGTTTAGTTTTCGTTTGCGTGCATTATAGAGGCTGCACTTTACGCTATCAAATTGTGGTACTTTCAACCCTTTTTCTTTTAAGGGTCTAATATGTTTTTCGAAGGTTTTAGTCATTGGCCCCACAGAAGTACAAGCTGCTTCATGTATTTTTTTACCATATGAATCACGGATTATTCACAGCTGAAGACATGCCATAGGTTATAGGTCAGTTGCATTACTTGTCGGTAAACCGACTTTATTATGTGGGCACTGCACTAGCAATTACGGTATATATGGTGTGTAATAATCAGTAGTGTGACAAACGAGAAAAAAGTTACCGTTTGTCATACTGGTGTGAAAATGTGGTGTGACTACGAGTCGGTAGGGGTAATTCCTAAAGAACAAGACACAAATAAAGGTGGGTAGAATTATTAATCTAGAAAATATAGCGCTAAGGGTTGTACTTTGTAAAAAAATCTTTAAGGAACGGGAAAAAACTGTGAAATAAAACAGTAATAGCACTTTTTTGAATGTTATTTAAATTACAAAATATACATTCTTTTACTTACTAAAATCAAGGCAAAAAAGGTAAGATAATTAACACTCTGTATTTAACGTTTGTCAATACCATGGTATTAGCTACTCACATAAACTTATTTCTACGGAAATATACATCGGAATAACGATTCATAACACACACACACACACACACACACACACACACACACACACACACACACACACACACACACAGAGAGAGAGAGAGAGAGAGAGAGAGAGAGAGAGAGAGAGAGAGAGAGAGAGAGAGAGAGAGAGAGAGAGAGAGAGAGAGAGAGAGAGAGAGAGAGAGAGAGAGAGAGAGGGGGGGGGGGGGGGCTTTAATAATTTATTTCTGTTTATCTTCTTTTTCTATACAGTAATTAATAAAGTACTTATTTAGACAATATTTCAGCTGCATTAATTAGTTAACATGACGCCACAGTGTACACTCCCTGCCCAACTAACAAAATAACCTTATAACAAACGGATTATATAGCTATAACACTTGTAATTGTTATATAATAGCATTATTTAAGATAATATGTTATATAAAGCCATATTATAAGAGGGTTTGGCTAATACTACTTTCATTCTTATAACTCAGCTAGGTACACGTTTACAAAACTGAATTATATGACAACTATAACGCTTCGTAGAGAAGTTACTCTTATAATAGTTTATTATATTGCTTAATGGCCATATAATATTTAAGACCTTATAAAGGATTAAATTAAGTCTTTTCAATCCTATTAAAGTAGTTAATAAGGTAATTATAAAGCTTGTATACTTTTAGAAGCCTTTTGTATAATGCTTATATAACAAACGCATACTTGCTATATAAGTGACTTGTAAAAGAGCATAAGTAATAGGTAATCAGTTATCTAGCTGCAATAAGAACCTTACCTTTATAACTATTTTATTATTATGTTTTAAATTACTTAAGTACGCCATTTTAAACAAGTGTAGGAATAGAAATAGTTTTAAAAACTGAAGTTCAAAATGAAAGAGCAGAGCTGGAAAAGATTTAAGCGAAGTGGTGGCTATAGAAAACAGGTGGAAAAAAAATATAAGGCTATGGAAAAAATTGTGTATATCAAGTACTGCTTTTTCTACATTAGAAATAAATAAAGACGAAACAGTTAGTGGTTCCGTATCAAATAACAGGACACCCTATGAACAATTTATGTGACGCTTTTGACTACCCTATTAAGTCTTCATTGTTAAATATTTATAAATGTAAAGATTATATTTTAAATAAGTCAACGATTGTAAACGAGTTTACTTGTGCTAATATACAATGTGAACTAGTAAGTATTGAATACCATTCAGAAATATATTTCATACCTTTAATAAATACTTTGTAAAATAAAACAAGGTATTTTTTAGAATCAGTTTTAGGCTTTATTTACTTAATATAATATTTTTACTGGGAATTTCCATGTATTAAAATAGTAAAAATATGTAGTATCACAATTTTTGACAAATTTGTAATAAAATCAATAATTTGGAAAATCAGTAGGTACTTACTTACTTATATGTCAGGACATAGTTTAGTAAGTGAAATGACATACAATTTTCCGCAAACTTAAGCTATGGCTAATATTTGCTTATACTCGTAACTACCTTAAGAAGCGGGAACTTAAAATATGTATATTTTAAGCTTCTTAAGATAATTGTGGAATAATAAATACGTGTGAGTCTTTTTTATTCTTATAATAAAGTTACTACTATATTTAACGTTTTGTTTCTTTTTCAGTATTTTTTAACTCTAATCTTTGGAATGAAATAGTTAAACCATTTTGCAGAACCAAAGTCGGTAAAAAAAACAATAAAAAAACCGAAACAAATAATAACTTAGAATCACTACTTTAAAACTATGTCAAGGCATAGTTTAGTAAGGCCTACTGTCCTCGCAAACCACACGTCATACGCATGCTTTCGTCAAATGACGATTTCAAGACGAATGTTTGCATCTTGCATAAAAAATATCAATACTGAGTCCACGGAGCGGCAATGTCGCGTCAGCCTCGCGTCATGCGAGCTGGCTGTCAGGCTGACGCGACATGAGATGCAATCGTCGTGCGGTTTGCGTGGACAGTAGGCCTAAGTGTTGATGACATACAATTTTCTGCAAACTTAAACGTAAGGTTTGCAAACAATTGTATGACACGGAACTTTGGTGATGGTATTCATACAAGTATTTTATAACTATATTTAACAATGTCTGGTTTCCTGGAATGAAATCTTCTGATTTATTGCACATCTTCCCCATCTCATATTTTGCTCTTTGAAAGGTTTTTAAATTCGACCGTTTTAATATACAATTTAAACTTAGCCAATTCTCTTCAGGCTCTGATTGCTCAATTTTTCTTAATTTATTTTGATTTTTTTGTGGCCAGAGCAAAATGCCATCCTTTTCCCAGTTACTAGGTACTGTTGTAAGTACTGATTTCCCTTTTTCGATTGTTTTTACAATTTTATATGGCATCTTGGATCAAAAATCTGAAAAAAAAGACGAGATTATTAAGTATATTCGCATATCTATTTTATAACCCGACTACGAAATAATATATGTTTTTATTATGCCATAAAGTACAGAGTTTTACAAAAAATATAGATTAAATACAATTCATGATACAACTTGAACATTCTGTTTAATTAATTTTAAACCTTGTCTATTAAATAGGATAACCTGTATCTTAAAGTTTTGGTTATAGGTTTCCTTAGTAGCTTGAGGGAACCCCAAAAATACTCAAAATGGAGACAGCATAGCCTTATAAATTACTTTTATAAAAATGTTGGTTTTATAAGCTCTTTATAGGTGTAGTAAAAAATGATTTTACACTTGTAACAGCATTAACTAAGGTAAGACAAAAAAAATATATATATTGAAATGCATTTAAACGGTTAATTCAATGGGCCCTTAAAAAATACATCAAATACCATACCATACTTTACCGTAAAATATAATTTGCATTAGCTTTTCACTACTTAATGCCCAAAAACCATTATCTACAAGCATATTATAATAATTATATACTTACTTTTGACAATCCAATTGCTAAAAATAAAATGTCTTCTCCAAAAGCCGGTTGAATCACTATATCACTCAAAAACAACACTAATTAGCGAATCACTACGACAGTTAAAAGAATAATTCGTCTTATAAAAGTGTTAGATAATGCAACTATAAATATATCGCCCTTGTAAACGTTTTCTATTATAACAATTATAAGTGTAATTATCTTGTGAGCTGCTATTAAAAACCTTCTACAAGAAACATTAGCTTGTTATATGACAACAATATGGTGACTATAAGGTTTATTTACTTATAAATTGCGCCTAAACCCACTCTTATTAACGTTAATATGACTTTTATAAGACTTTTTTTTTTGGCTTTAAAAACGTTTATGTGACAAGATTTTGCTAGTTGGGTGGTATATAAGAAATGAGGGTCTCCATCGTGACCTGAAGGTTGACCTTGTTGCTATTATTATAAAAAAGTATACCGAAGCTCATGAACGATATCTTCTTCGACATGTGAATGTCGAGGGCATTCAGCTCCTCGACACCACGGACATAGTGCGAAGACTCAAAAGGACTAAACCCTTCGAGTTAGTTTAGTGAGTGAGTGTTACGTAGTGCAATAAGTGCTACCCATTAGAACACAAGAACAAAGTGATCCCCTTCAATAAAGACAATAAGAAAAAGTGCCATTTGACAGAGTAGCAGATTTAGTTAAAATTAAATTATTGATTAGTCTTTAACACTACATTGTAATGGAATGACGAATCCATTCAGAGTTCATTCATATAAAAAAAAAGTGTACCATGCAAATAGAATTCTATATTTATGGCTTATATATGTAATCAGAATTAAAATATTAAGTCCAAAATCATTAAACTGCCTTCAAAATTTTAAAAAAGATATTGTCTATTAAATTGCATTTCCGTTGTATACATTGGCAGTAAGAAACCAGCTTTAATATTTGGCTCCTAATGCCGCGGTATTTTGAAACCTTATTTTCTCCTCAATATGTTTTCGATAAAAATATACTGTTTCTTATGAGAAACAGTATATTTTTATCGAAAACATTTCAACCTAAGCAAAAATTCACAAAGTATAAAACTATTACCTAAAACATTAATAGTTCTAACCTGCTTGGTCCGAAATGTATGAAGCGCGCGTTTGAGTAAGCTGCTAACGTCAAACATAACGGTTATTTTAAAACGTACACTTACTAAACTACGCCTTTGCTCATATAAACATAAACATGTAAATTATTGATTGAATAATGTAGGTGCAGACAAAAAGATTTTGTAAATTGCTTAAAACCGTTGGTATTCTAAATATCTGCGAGTATACTAATATTATAAAGCTGACGAGTTTGTTTGTTTTAACGCGGTAGTCTCAGGAACTACTGATCCGAATTGAAAAATTATTTTACTGTTGGATAGCACATTTATCGAGGAAGGCTATAGGCTATATAACATCACGCTACGGCCAATAGGAGCGGAGCAGCAATGAGTAATGTTGCAAAATTGGGGAAAATTTACGCAGACGAAGTTGCGCGGGACAGCTAGTAGGTAATATGGCGTCATTTTTAGAACCCTACGGAAATAAGGTAAGGCACCCGCCTTACCTTATTTCCACTTCTGTATTTGTAATTAATTACTAGTAGTAGTATTTATAAGTTTTATTTGGTGCGCATGCGATATAAAAATCACAATTATTTATGTAAGTATTTTTTTTTATTATCGTCACTACCCGCGGGTAACTCTTGAAGTTTGCCTACTGAATTAAAATCACCTGTATAATGACCTTGTCTTCACGGCGTCACGGAAGCAATTGTTCCGACCTGTTGCTTGTAAGTAGGTACCTATGTGCAGGCGTTATTTAAAAATAGTTCACGTACCTACCTACCTAATGAGAATTTGAAATCTAGCGCCCGTTGCACGTTAAGTTAAAAGTTAGAAGCGGCGGTAGCCTAATGGCTAAGGCATCGGTCTCGCAATCGTGAGGTCGCCGGTTCGAATCCTACCCATTATACTACCGACGTGAACCCACTCCTTTTTTTTTTTGATGTGGCGGGAAAAAATCCATTCG
This sequence comes from Herminia tarsipennalis, assembly GCA_945859575.2. Lineage (NCBI taxonomy): Eukaryota > Metazoa > Arthropoda > Insecta > Lepidoptera > Erebidae > Herminia > Herminia tarsipennalis. The sequence continues at coordinate 4,300,830 of OX243844.2, read as the reverse complement.
AACACCCCCACCGTCGGGGGAAGACGGTGGAGGTAGTGTGGGGTTTGCACCCACTAAAAAACCCGCCGGGTTCGCTCGCCACCTACTCGAACGGGCCGCCAGAATTTGTTATAACGTAGGCGGCCCGCCCAGTGGTAATGCCCGGAAGCGATGTTGTTGCGTTCCGGGCATTTCACACCTACGCGGCCCCTGGATACACACAGGGTGCCGCGCCTCCACGGAAGGACGCGGGCAGGGCAGATTACCCCGTACGCCTGCCCGCAGCTCTTCCCTCGCAGAAGGATGCGACCGCATTCCACGACCCCTCGCCCCGGACCATGGACAGAACCACGGCCGGTAACGAGAGGTCACTTCCGACCACTGCGGTGAGAACTCGACGCTGCCCCTCCCAAGCTGGACAATGGTGGAGGGTGTGTGCTGCGCCGAGTCCTCACCGCAGTCGCAGTAGTGGTACGCGGGACTCGGTTCCCTCCTAGCGACCGCGTGCAGGTACTTCCCGAAGCACCCGTGCCCGGAAAGGACCTGCACCAGCCGGAAGGATAGGGTCTTTAAAAAGCCTTTGAGCTTGAGGGGTTAACAAGATTGCTAGTAATGTGGGACTACTAGTAATCTTTAAAAAAAAAAGCTTAGACCAATATTACTCTCAGTTTACAGGTTAATAAAATGATGAGATTGGGACAAAATTAAGGTTACTAAACACTACACTTATAACAGCAAATAAAAAAATGTATACAATTAAAATTTACGATAGTACTTATTAAATGAAATAACAGTAACTACCATAAAGAATATATAAAAAAGGTAATTTATTCCCAAAAATAAATAAAAACATAAAACGGGGAAAGGCGTCAAAGAATTCTTCCCCATCTATGTCAACTGGTAACATGCCTAGAAGGCTGGCAGCATTGTCACATTAGATGGCAATGCTAATGAAAGCTACAGATATTACAAGTAAAGGTGGCTACACACGATCACTCTTAACCATTAAACTGACAGTCACAACTGACGTCACTGGTCACACACGTTCACTTTTGACTGAAGACAATACCATTTTATTCTCAAGATGTCATCGGACGACGACGCATTAGCTGTGCTTAGTTTATCAAAAGTTTTGAAAAATTCGGCCTAACTCTGTCTTTGCGACATTTTTCATATTATAGTGCGCATAGAAAACAAACATGTACCTACATTTATGTTTCCTTTTCACGATCGCAACCAAAATATAATCAATACGTTTTAATCGCAACATGACTGAGGAACCACCGCAAAAACAAGCAGTTTAAACTGATCAATTAAAAAATGTCTGGCCACAATATATCATCACTTTTAACTGATAATAAACGATAGTTTAAAATGTTCAGCTAAAACTGACAGTTAAAAGTAAACGAATTAGTCTCAACATTTAAAAATATTATGTTTTGAGCTCCAAACTTTATTGAAACCTATGTCTAAATTGTTCCAATAAAATGGGATTAATTACGCCCTCACACACAACCTATTTCATTACATTTCATCGTACAACGCAAAGGAATATTGTGTTAGGATTTTAATTGAAGGGTACCTACATAAAATCGGTATGAAGTAGTGCGTTTTCGGATTAGACACACAGTGGAATCGGTTGTAAGATCATTTTTTCTATTCAATAAGGGAAAAATCTTCGTGCAATTTTGTTGAATACAGATTATAGATATACCTAGTCAAATGCCCGTACAGTCTCACATACGCTTTCGGTTTCCTGAGCTTGTCAGTCGTTTGATGCGCGTATTGCCGTGTTGACCGGTAACTGTGACAGTTGCTTCTGCTCCATTTTTATTAAATATTTTTAAATTTAAATTCTGTGCCTGTTCCATCGGACTATAAAAAACGTAAGTGTTTTTTTTATTATTTTTAGATTATTGTTTGTCTTTTTGGCCGGTATTTTTTTATTATTTTTTTAGGAAGAGGGTAAGGTTTTTATTGGGGTAATGTACACATGGCGTAATTAGGTTTATTTAAAAACTTTATATTTATTGGTTCTTTAATAACCATTTAAACGTAAATATTTCAAACATAATTTCAAAATTTTCTTAAAGTTAGGTACATGCTTGTAAATATGAATACTTACCTACTTTTTAAAATGTTCTAAAAATGGCGTGACATTGGAAATTAAATTAATTTAATCGAATAAATACTCCCCAAAACATGTGTTGAAAAATGCTCGACGTATAAATATTTAAATTTCGAATACCGCCATCTTGAGATGGTAACTACGCACTTCCTTTTAGTTCTGAAATCTTATCTAGTTTCGAAGTTATTAATTTATTGTCAAATAATTTGCGATACCTATATTTTTATTTTTATATTCTGCATACTTGTTGAGATCGTATTGTGAGATGCGTAATTGTTTTTTGAATTATTAGGAACGGTTGTACACCACTTTTTTTAAATCGTTCCGCCATTACATTGTTAGTTTTTCAAAAGGTAAAAATACATTATGGACTTGTTTTTTATGGGCGTTATGAATGATTGTATATTTAATGGCTGTATTTACGAGTTTTTATGATTGAATCATTAATTTTAAATAGAAAAAATAATAGACGAGATTATAATAAATACTTATATCGCAATGATATATAGATTCAATGTAGAATTAACTTCGAGTATCTGTATAAATTATATTTTCTTTATTTTTAGGAATAGGTACCTATTTACTTTAAATAAATAGGTACCTAGGAACTACAATATATAATTGAACTTTACAGATGAAAATACCGCCAACTTTTTATTAATTTTATATTTTCAAACAATTATTGATTTGGTTTTATAAAATAAATACACTTCAGTTTGAAGTCGAAAGTAAGAGAAAAATTAGGCGTAAAACTATTTAATGTTTATTTATCATAGTTTAGACGAATACATACATTATTGACAAAAAATATTATCATCTACCTACCTAACTAAATAACACATTAAAATAAAATGGCTACCCGCATGAGAATAATGAATTCCGGTGTTATCGGGGACTTTAGAAACGTTTAAATCAAGGCCAATACATGCAAATATTGTCCCATGGGGCGTAGAAATTCAATAAAGGCCAAATAATAATAATAATATCTTGGGACAACTCGCACAACACTATCTGATACCAAACTAAGCAGAGCTTGTACTATGGCAACCAGACAACTGATAAACATACTTATATATTTTTAAATACATACATATTATAAATAAATAACACCCAGACACAGAATAAACCATCGTGCTCATCACACAAAGTTTTATCCTGGGTGGGGTCGAACCCACGACCTCTTGCGTAGCAGTCGGATACACTCCCACTGCGCCACAGAGGCAGTCAAAATCACACATTTGACCTTTAGAGCGATAACGCACTACGTACATAATAGGTTTCACTGCCTCTGTGGCGCGGTGGGAGTATATCCGGCTGCTATGCAAGAGATCGTGGGTTCGATTCCCACACGGGACACCACTTTGCGTGATTCACAAATTGTTGTTTCGAGACTTTGTGTCCGTGACTTGTATGTTTGTAAAGTCCCCTGCGACACAGGGCTTGTACCCTACTGCGGGAGTCGTCTTTTTATAATTACAAAAAAAAATACTATTAGATGTAATTCCGGACTTAATCGCGTGAATTATTTAAAGGTAACCTTTTATTTACCCGATGTTTCGATCGAATAGTACCGATCGTGGTGCTAATAGGGGCTTAAGCGCGTGATCGTGGCGATCACGCGATTAAGTAATATATCTAAGATGTTTAAAAATCGCGAAAGTTTAAAAACAATAATAGGTACTATGTTCAATTTCGAACAAAATCTACATAAATATTTTGGGAAAATTTACACAAAAATGTACCATAGTGTCTAAATAAACAACTTAAAAATATAGGAATATGTCTAAATCTATCAATACTAAGTTGTGATGATTGTGTAAGTAGCTTATAGTGTGATCCAAATATCAAAATTTCCTCATTAATATCAAAATGAAATGAAAAATGCGTTTTTAGTACTTTATGACGAAATGATGACTATATCCCATTGATATTACCTGTCAAAATGATTATCAACTATGATGAGATTTCTTTTAGCATTTGGCCAGAGTTGAGTCTATTCCTCCCCGCTCTATGTCGTGCTAGCGTTTAAAAGGACGGGGAATATTTTATTACAACATTTTAATACCTATACGATTTAACGATTCTATAAATCATCAAATTTTAATTTTAGCAAAAGATATTTTTACTAAAATTTATTGTATTGCTTTAAAAAGCGGCGGTAGCCTAATGGCTAAGGTATCAGACTCGCAATCGTGAGGTCGCGGGTTCGAATCCTACACATTATACTAGCGACGTGAACCCACTCCTAACGAGCCTTTGAGCTTAGCTGGAGAGGTTAACAAGATTGCTAGTAATGTGGGATTCAATTCCACATTGCTAGGTTTTTTTTTAAAATTAATTTGATTAAACTAACTAAGATTGCGTATTGTTATTGATTGTGATTGTGACTGTACCAAAGGAAATAGATTTTATAAGAATATAGCAGTGGGACGAATTGCAAAATCAAAAAAATAAAATTGATCTCTGTGATTCGTCCCATGGGCCGAAAGAACCGTGGGACGAAACAGTGAACGAGTCAATACCGCACGGTCAAAGCTAGTAAAAAGAAACAATAATTGCATTTGAAAGAAAAATTTGTTCAGACCCAGGAATCGAACTCGAGACTTCCAATCGCTTTACCGGAGGGCAAAAGCCGAACCGTCTAACCTGAACTATGTCACTGAACTTGATATTTCTCTTCCCTTGTTGCATACGAGTTGGGCGCACGCAAGCGCCATCTAGCCATGTCCTTAAGAACTATTATGGCTTTTGTTATTGCTTCGTTACAGAGAGCAATTTTAACAAATTATATATGTCGCTGGCCGTATATTATAGTATTTTTTATAGGCATTTCTTAGGCAATAGGACTATGACTATGACATTATCAGTTTTTCAAACAAACATCTATTCACCAGCAAAAATTGATTACCAATATATTGTCAATATTTTTTTTTAATGTAGATACTTAGATGGCATTTTGTTGAACAGTGATATTGGGATCGTTGATGTTTGGGCACACAATATAGTTCACTGCTCACTTATCCAAAAGCCAATTCATAATGCTTCCGTTTAAAAGCGGGAATTACCACATCATTTCCGCTTTCGATTATGAGAACATGACTAAATCATAGTAAAATTACACTAAATATTTATGTCTGATAAGTAAATACAAACACATTTTCACAAATGTATTTTTAACTTATTCCGATCGGTTACATCATATCGACAATACTGCGGACAATCGGGAAAAAGAGTTCTCTTCGTTCACAATGCGAGTTTTTGTCTTGTTCGCAAACAAATATGTCACGAAAATTGTCTGGCTGGATGTTCAGATTCGCGTTGTAGAAAGCAATAGATGAAGTTCCACAGTAGATTAAAGTCCATACGACTTTTTGACTTTATGTATTTAGGTATGATACCGATCTCCGCGTTTTTTTACTCTGAAGTTTTTGTGAAATATTCGGGATCTTATTTGTTAATAGTCCTGGTCGAGTGTATCCCAAACAATCTCAAAACACCAATAATTAATAATACAGCGCTATCTGATCCCAAACTAAGCAGAGCTTGTACTATGGAAACCAGATAACTGATAAACATATTTATATATTTCTAAAAACATACATGTTATGGATAAATAACACTCAGACACAGAATAAACCATCGTGCTCATCACATAAAGTTTTATCCTGGGTGGAGATCAAACCCACGACCTCTTGCGTAGCAGTCGGATACATTCATAATACATTTATCTTATCTGATCACAAACTCACATTTTTTTAAGGATAACTAGCAATGTGGGATTGGGTCCTACATTATTGGCAATCTTGTTAACCCCTCCAGGTAAGTGCAATGGCGGCAAAGTTAGACAGCTTACGAATGTTGAAACAGCTCGGTTGGTATATTTTGGTTATTTTCACAGCGTCATGTCATACGGCATATTGCATTGCGGCAAGGCCACTGATATACAAACTATTTTTATTCTTCAAAAACGTGCAGTGCGTGCGATATATCAACTAGAAACAGAGTTTCCCTTATAGAAAAGGTTAAGGGATAGGCATTATGATAGTTGCACAATATATATAAATGCAAAAGTTACATTTATAAAATAAAATAGTGATATACACTCATTGAATACTAGAAAAACGCAAAAAAATCTCTATAAAACCTGAACGTACATTTCTCGATATCTTTTTCTGAGTCCTCGACTGCTACATAGTAAAATAAAAAGCGCCCGTGATAGTTTGAGCATTGTTTTCTCGTAAGTCTAAGTCCATTTTTTTTAATGAGCGTACAATTCGTACAATTTTTTGATAAGAGTAAATTATGTACGATGCCATGTGACAGCTAGAAAGTATCACATATCATATCGCCAATATTGATAGTGTTAAAAGTAGTATTGTATGCTTTGGCCCTTAACTACTGTTTTAATAATAGGTACAGTCATTATATTCCAATTAACAACATACCAAGAATAGATATAGTACCGTACCTGCGGCGTATTAACAGTCAATTAAAATACCTGTCATACGATTTTTATTATCTTTAATGCAGTTTTAATAGATGTCACTTTTATGATTTTTCCGATAGACATAAGTCTAATATTATTGACAAATAGTAAATGAGAAACAGGTACAGACATTTCAATTAAATATCGGCTTTAAACTGTCGCGATTTTGACATATATTAGAATACTAGCGGCCCGCTCCGGCTTCGCACGGGTATAAAATATATGGATGTTATTATACATATAAACCTTCCTCTTCAATCACTCTATCTATTAAAAAAAACCGCATAAAAATCCGTTGCGTAGTTTTAAAGATTTAAGCATACATACGGATATAGGGACAGAGAAAGCGACTTTGTTTTATACTATGTAGTGATTATCGGGACTTAATCCTGCATCGGTTGTTCACTGATCCTTACGACAAAGTTAAAATGATGTATCTAAATGAAGTAACGAATATTTGTATAACGCCCAGACACAATAAACCATCGTGCTCATCACACAAAGTTTTATCCTGGGTGGGGATCGAACCCACAACCTCTTGCGTAGCAGTCTAATACACTCCCACCGCGCCACAGAGGCATAACGGGTAGGACTCGAACCCGAGACTTCTCGATTGCGAGTCCAACGCCATTAGGCTACCTTCGTATTAGGTGGTATCTACGTTATTATCGTTTTTGTAATATACCTATTTTGATTTAACTTTAGTACTTTTTTTCATTGTCTATTGATAAATGCCAAGTTGACGTGATATTAAGTGGCTTTGTTTTTTTGGAATTATGAAAAAAAATTCTATCTCCGGGGTATTGTAGATTTTTCGGAATAAAAAAATAGCTTACCTGTTATCCCAGACTATACTATATCCTTCTATAAAGATAGAATATATTAGTATAGATTTCCACTGTTTTGTGGGTTTTTAATTAAAAAATAACAATTAAAACATTTGCGTCATGTGATGCTTCTATATACAGATACGTGATCGTTCTTCCAAATACATTTATCAATTATAACCTTGACCTTCAGAGATTGTTTTGGTAAACTTATTTAACAACGTTGATAGATCTCCTAATTTTAGAAAACTGGTATAATTTTATTTGAAAAGGTAGCTCCTATTATATTGTCAACTTCCACACTATAGTAAAATCCCTATGCCCTATATAAATTTATCAACCGACTCGCCCGCAAATAACAAAAAAAAATCGTATTTGTCTTGTTTGGAGTATCTATTACTTATATCTAATACTTATAATTTCCGGATTTTCAAAACCGAGAATTTCCAGGAGGAAGCCTTACACCCTACCCCGGGAGTACCAGTACTGAGTTGATACTTACACTCGGTACTGCGACTGTAAAATATAGAAACGGTTCTACAAGTCTACACGGGGCACAGTCGTGCGCAATAAAATGTCAGTGTGTTATAAAAAACGTCAAAGGATAGATTTTTTTTTTTACAACGACGACTCTTGCAGTACCCTACTACACAGGGCTGTACCCACGAGCCCTGTGTCACGGGGGACTTTACAAACATACAAGTCACAGATACAAAGTACACCTAGACTCGGAACAACAATTTATGGATCACACAAAGTGGTGTCCCGTATGGGAATCGAACCCAACCTATTGCGTAGCAGTCGGACAATCTCCTACCGCGCCACAGAGGCAGTCAAATCATAGATTGCTTAAAAAACAACATCACCACGTCATATTGACTGACTCTGTGGCGCGGTGGGAGTGTATCCGACTGCTACGCAAGAGGTCGTGGGTTCGATCCCCACCCAGGATAAAACTTTGTGTGATGAGCACGATGGTTTATTCTGTGTCTGGGTGTTATTTATCTATAATATGTATGTATTTAGAAATATATAAGTATGTTTGTCGGTTGTTTGGTTTTCATAGTACAAGTTGGTTTTCATAGTACAAGCTCTGCTTAGTTTGAGATCAGATATTGTTGTGTGAGTTGTCCCAAAATATTATTTTTATTATTATTATATTTTCCTATTGTCAAAACAGGTATATTTTAAGTGGAATATTTTGATGATAACGCCGTGCGCCCCAGCTCCACATGTTGGCCTTAACGTCAATTCATTTTTTTTAATTTAATTAATTTATTTGCTATAAAATGGGTACATAATAGGATGTCAAAAACATAATAGTCTCACCATAATTCAGCTTTTACAGTAAACACATTTCTGAAATTAACAAAATAAATAAAGGGGCGGTACGAAGTTCCCCGGGACATCTAGTTATATTATAATTAATCATTTATTACGCCAACTCTTAAACTTGTTATTGTATTTTTTCCATATTGCGCATTTATCACTTCGCACTTTAGATTATTCGCGAAATAGGTCAAAAGGTATCTTGCGAATAAGTCACGTAGGTTTAAACTTGTAGCAATTTATTTGTTATTTTAACCAAATTATCTTTTCTTATCAAAAATATGTAAAAGCCCAAGTATTTTATAACTGAAATTTTAGACATTTGGTCCAAAAAAATGTAAATAGTTGAGTAAAAGTACATATTTAAAGCCTTCGAGATAATTAAGTTGGTAATAACGTAGTAATAATTTATGTCACAAAGTAAGCTTACTCATTTTTAGCACCATAATATAAAAAAAATATAATATAACAGGGACTGCGGCGGTAAAGCTATTGCATAACATTTTTTATCAACTTAAGCAATTATAATTATTTATTTATTTATGCAGTATTTTTTTTTCTTTTCATTACATTTCGGAGCAGCTCGTCTCGTTCCGTGCGAGCTTCGTACAGTCGTACCATATACATATGGTAGGCGGAATGGGGGTGTTAGGTTTTATTTTCGTTACGGAATTTCTTGATTCGGTCGCCGCGCTCAAAGCCCGCGATAAAAGCTATGCAATAGCTTAAAATGATAATATAATATAAAATGAGGTCATCCGGTTAAATTTTACAAGGCTTAGGTTTATTATAACATTACACTGAGCCCTCTAAAACTGTTCAAGCTCGCCCCCCCCTCCCCTTACACCTGGTCTGATGGTTTGTGACCCTGCCTGCTAAGCCAGAGGTTGTGGGTACGATTTCCACACGGGATACCATTTTGTGTGATCCATAAATTGTTGTTCCGGGTGTGGGTGTACTTTCTGTCTGTAAAGTCCTTCGCAGCATAGGGCTTGTACTTCAGTGCCTGGGGCTGTAATTTTCTTTAAAAAAAAAATGTTACCAGCATCTTCAGCATATCGAGGAGTTATTTCGACTTATAGCTTCCATCATCTCAGTCTAGCATGCGAGATCCTAGTCTATTAAAACCAATTTATCTGACACTCCTATCAACCTAATTCTACGATAAAATTAATCCGTTTAATCGGTCAATAACAAATCCATTAGCTTCGGAGCTATCTACAAAATGTTCTTTCACACAACTACAGCGGGGTATTGCGTCATCTCTGTATTCGTTATTCATTGAGTTAGAAAAACTTTTGGCTTCATACAAATTAATGGCATTTATAAACTGTTGTACGTATTGTTCCTGTTGCTATGATGTAATCGCCCTTGATCTTTTGAATATATTTTATATGTACATATATTGTCTCGTTCGGTCTGAATGTATATGTCACAGGCAAAACTCTTTACCGGTCTAAAGTACTTTTAACTAAAAAACAGACAGAGAGTTTAGACAAAAATACTTTCGCCTGCGCATGTTGGTCAATAGTAGTTTTGACAGAGAATCATCAAAAATTGTTTTGACTGACGTTTCTTGTCAAAACTACTTTTTACACGAATGTAAAACCATTCGACCATTTAGTGGTTTTATTATCTTGCATCTATCGCAGCCTTGTCGTATAACTAACTGTCCCGCGCAACTTCGTATGCGTAAATTTTCCCAGCTTTTGCAACATTTCTTACTGCTGCTCCGCTCCTATTGGTCGTAGCGTGATGTTATGTAGCTTTCCTCGATAAATGGGCTATCCAACAGTGAAAGAATTTTTCAATTCGGATTACCTTGTAGTTCCTGAGATTACCGCGTACAAACAAACTCTTCAGCTTTATAATATTTGTATAGATACACCGTATTAAAAATCGTCGTCGTAATGTAATGTGGTGATCATACGTTCTACAAAACGGCGTCCAACATTTAGCCACATACAAAATGTCGAGGTGCCCATGAAACTGAGGTCCGCGGAATTTGTATCACCGGACGAGTGCTAGAAATAGTACCCACATAAAAATAAAATATATGTAAGTGCCTATTGCACTGAATCAATTCGGTTAGGTTAGGCTAGAACTGTGACTCCCTGCACACGTTGCGAGTGAGCGAAGCAAACGTGCCGCGGCAGCAGCCGCTAAATGCCAGAAACATAAATTTAAGTTTTTTTTATTATTTAAAGGGACTTTCTCAACTATTTAGGAGTTTTTTGGATCTGTTATTTAAAACTACTTTTGACCACCTTTATTGTGTTGTTTAATACTGAAATAACAGTGAAAAGTACTTTTGTCGAAAGGCTGTGGTCAATTGTACTTTTGACTGGTTTGGAGTTTGACTGTAACATAAATGATTATGTATGTCAGACGTCGCTATATGCGAATTTATTTATAAATGGAAATAGGTATATTTGGCTGTCGTCTGACCGCTAATATGACTACACAAATAGTATATTTACTTTTTTGTTCAATTCATCGGTCCCCATAGTAAAAGCCTGTGTCGGATTAACGATTATTTTGTGGCGGGGCAAATAATTGAGGGTGGCGCCTCTTCGTCGCCTTATTTTATGAGAACGTGCTAAATTATGACGGGAGACAGATTTGGGCCATCGCTGTCAGTATATATAGTATATATATATATATAGGTTTTAAGCAATGGTTTTTAGTTATTGTTCAACATATTGATTTGTGAAAGCTGAGTGATTAGTCGACTAGTCACCAATGTCATAGTCGGCCTATCTCTATTATTGTTAATCTCACTCGTTTTTATCTGCACTCGAGTACTAAAGACTAAATCTATACTAATATTATAAAGCTGAAGAGTTTGTTTGTTTGAACGTGGTAATCTCAGGAACTACTGAACCGAATTGAAAAAATCTTTGACTGTTGGATAGCCCATTTATCAAGGAGGGTATAGGCTATATAACATCACGCTATGACCAATAGGAGCGGAGCAGCGATGAACTGTACTAGAATATTTAAATGAATTCGTTGAAGTAGGTTTAGGTTGCGTATTGCTTTGTCAATTTGTCGCGGACTACACGATCTTTTTTACTTTTATGAGTCGTATTTCTGTCGTTTATTTTTAAACTAGTTTGATATGTCGTCTGTCCTACTTCGTCACATCTTTCCTGGGCGGTGTGGTATGCAGCCTTATGATAAAGACGTTGGTTGTATTAGTACGTACTTAAATGTAAGCTGATACTCTGGAACATGACTCCCAGTAGGTCCTACCACAGAATATCGAGCATACAGAAGACAAACAACATACAAATCTTATACCTTTAAATGAGCAATTCTTGTATTTAAATATATATACAGGTATGTGGGATGCTAGTATTGTGGGTCCCACATTACTAGCAATCCTGATGGCTTGGCTTGTGTTAGGAGTGGGTTCACGTCGGTAGTATAATGTGTAGGATTCGAACCTCACCTCACGATTGCGAGACCGATGCCTTAGTTATTAAGCTGCCGCTGCTTAAAATTGTTGTCACTTTTACGGGGTATATAGCCAGTCCAGAGTAGGTACTAGTACTAGGTATATGTAGAGGTCAGTGGGGCACGCCTTCCGAACAAAGTGCAGCGATGTTTTTTTTTAAATTATATCTTGGGACAACTCACACAAAGCTATCTGATCCCAAACTAAGCAGAGCTTGTACTATGAAAACCAAACAACCGATAAACATACTTATATATTTCTAAATACAGATAATAATATATAGATAAATAACACCCAGACACAGAATGAACCATCGTTCTCTTCACACAAAGTTTTATCCTGGGTGGGGATCGAACCCACGACCTCGGCGGTAGCAGTCGGATACACTCCCACCGCGCCACAGAGGCAGTTATTGTAACAGCTTCTACTAAAAAATATATTAGGAATAAATTTGAAACCTTTGTCTAAAGTCTATTAATAGGTACCATCCACATTTTATTATTATTATTTTATTATTCATTACCTTTGTTCTTAATTTTAACTATTTTTTTTTTGTTGTTGTGTATTCAAATACTTATAATCTTTAGGGATAAGTAATATGTCTGTACCGAAATGCATGTCGTGTTCACTATTTTTAGGACACACAGTATTGTATTGTTTAAGTGTAGTTTATTTAAGAAGTTTGCTGTATTGTCCGATTTGTGAGCCATTAATAATAAAAAAAAAAAATGCCAAGCGTTAGCAGACGAGCCAGGCCCACCTGATGGTAAGCGGTAACCGCCGCTCATGGCTCATGGACATGGACACCCAAGCCGCTGCCTACCATGGAGTGATAACTCTCTTTAAACCTTACAATGTCTATGGATTCGTCGCTCTAGTGAACTACGTATTAAATTGCCATCTGTACTCTCGGTATAATGTGGTCATGCGCAGCAATTTTAAGTCTAAGCATTACACGTTCACACGAACAATAAGTAATATGTACGTTATGATATTTTTAAGTGGCCCCTTCATTGCATCGGTCATATCCTGTTGATATTTACAAGTAGCTAGGTACCGATGACCATTCTACTTGAGCTCTGTATTAATGAAGCGCCTAGAGAAACGGAGGTCAAGCTGTATCTATCGCTATAAGTACTTAACCGATTTTGGAAAAGAGCTTTAAAATTACAATATAGTAATCAAATTATATTTACAATTTTTTGCGTTAACTTCAAGCAATCAATCTTAACTATGATAAAACGCTATCTTATCTAAATCGATATAAGTTAGTTAAATATAAACAAACCTATAGTCATGGGTGTACCCAAGGGGAATTTGAGGGTTGACCCTCCCCCCCCTCCCCTACGAAAACGCAAAAAGGTACCACCTAAACTCCTTGAAATTTCGAAAGCTACCCCGAAAAATAATCCTGGGTACGCACTATGGGACCCACCAAATTTCAGATTTCTAGATTTAGCACTAGCTGTGTCGCTAGTCGTAGTAGGTCAGGACCACAGAGAAGTTGAATCTCTTCCGTGGTCAGAATCAGGACAAAGGATTTTACAAAATGAAGATTTTATATTTGACACCTACGTAGTTTTATCTAAAATGGCTATGTGTAATGATGTGTATAAATATAAATAGGACAGATTTAAAAGTTGTAGACCTTCAGTCTAACTTGCAGCACCTATTACCAAATGCGGTAAACAAGAGATGTTTTTATGATCTAGGGTTCTCTTCAACGTATATACAAGATTTAATTACTACTAAAATGTTTGTTTGGACTTTGTATTCTAACGAAATAATAGGTATGTATTTATTCGTTACATTTTAATACTCAAAAGAAAGAAATTGAAAAATCTACTACTACTAACGAACTATTTACAACTAACTTATCTAAACCACTGCACTTTACAAAAAAGCTTAAATAAAAAAAGAAGGCACAACCGGTTTAGGCGTCGAAGAATTCCTTCCCATCGACGTCAACCGGTATAGTGCCCAGAAGGCTGGCAGCATTGCCAACTTGTATGGCAATGCTTAATCTCTGTGCGAGAAAAAAGCCCCAGCCCTCTGGTCACGAGACGCACTAATAAGCCGCTGTGAAATTTCTTTAAATAATAGGCGAGCGCTTGGACCTCAAACGGCTCAAATATATAATCTCCTACTAGATTTTTGAGAGCCTCAGCAGGTGTTGCAGCAGCGCAGGCATGGTTCGCCGTGTTTACTTTGTATTCTTAATTTTAAGGTTAGGTTAGGTTACCTACTGAACTAGGTGTGAAGTGCCCGGAACGCAACAACATCACTTCCGGGCATTGCCACCGGGCGGGCCGCCGACGGTATAACAAATTTCGGCGGCCCGTTCGAGTAGGTGGCGAGAGAAAAAAAAAAAAAAAGTTACCTACTAAAACAAAATGGTGGCATCTTGAGGTTGAGCTACAATCCATTGTCAAGTCTATAGATTGGTTGACTGGTTTCTAATGAAATATAACACCTTTACCTACGTGTCTCCGAGAGTAGTTTAAGGCATCGGTTCCGCGCAATATCTCTGTTCAACACTTGTGTTTGCAGGTCTAATCTATTATTGGTTAGCAGTGGCTAAGGGTCCTAAAAACTCCATTTTATTCGTTTTCCCTTTTGAATTTTAGTTACTTATTATTATAGGTACAAAATCCGTGTCCAACAAGATACATTTTCGTATTGGGTTACTTCAGGAAAATGTTAACACACAGGCAAGCCTCCGTTGATGCTAATCTCAATAAAGGGGGCTCCGAATTTCAGTCAAGCGATATGTTTGATTGTAATTTTGAACCCCTATTTCCACCTGGGCCACGGATTGCCCCTATTTGACATTATATTTTACCATTATATGATTGCTTCCGCTTCAACATACCTGATGACAAGGAATTAGACCAGTTCCCTGTCAGTACCGGCCCTCGTACTAACTCCGGACCTCCCAAGGAAGTCAAATAAGCTACTACCGTGTGGATGAGACCTAATCTCTCTTTATCATTTTTCTTGACATATTTGACATATCTATATCTATCTAGATCCACTGCCCATTTCTCCCCTTTAGAGAGCGAAATTCCCAACACCCGTTCTTAGCGGAAGTTTACACACAGATGATACAGATTTCATAACATCTGCGTGCCTGCGTGCCAGATTTTAGCCTAATTCATACAATGGTTTGAACAGGTGCATTGATTGATAACGATAACCAACAGTACCGGTTATAGTTTTCTTATCTGTCTATATAAATAAAAATTAAACGCCGAAAGGTAAACACGCGCATAACTTAAAGGGCATAAACGGGCCATTTGTTACAGCAATTTTTGGCGGTACTATTGGCAACTAATTGTTTGGCCAATAATGGCAATATGTCTGCAATTGTATAGCGCGTGATTCAGTCTCCTAAACAGGCTGCACACCCCGGCAACAATAAAATGGAGAGCGACAGAAACAAGAACAAAATTGTCCGGGCAACATTGTGGAAAATCGATCGCTCAACGATCGTCTGGCAACCATCATATCGATATTGGAGAGTACTGTCATGTTACCAAATTGCCATAAAAAATGGCCCGTTTAGATGCCCCTTAAGAACGTATCCACCAATTACGAGTAGATCTGAGCCATAGACCTACCACAACAGTGTCAGTTATTCATCCGTGAAATAGTGATGTTAACGCATCACTATGTTTCGGTTGAAGGGCACTGTAGAACCGAACTAATGTCTCAAATGAGGAGCGCGGTACGGTGACATTCAGATCTTTGCCAAGCAAGGATTTGGGTGGCACTGATACTGATAAGCGACGACGACTATAACGTGACGCTGACCATTGGGCGAACGACCTGCTCATGTCTTCATAGAAAAAAATGGATAATTCTTTTTTTATGTACCTACTGAAGAGTGAAAAAACTCAGTTAAAAAAACATCCATGCGAAGTCGGGCCGGGAATCTAGATCTGGGTCATTCCGGATTGGTTCTTAGCTGTCTTTCAAGAGAATCTGTTAAAACATTTTGGAGATCATAAAATGACTTTGATTACGTTTTGAGCTTTGTTTATAGTGTGCACAGATTATATTATTATTGTCGTTTACCCGGTTTTCACTTTTTGGAGCTATTCCAATAAATAATGGCCTACTATTTGTCGATTTAGAATTTACCTCGATAATGTTCAACGGGAGGAGAGTACAATTCAATACCAGCCAAAAATACTGTGTACTTCATCCTGTTGTAGTCTACTAGCTTTTGCCCGAGGATCTGCTCGCGAACGCATGTTGCCCTTTCCAACTAAACTACTTTGTTTGTTGGAAGGCCATAATCTCAGAAACTACTGATTCGAATTGAACAAATCTTGTAGTATTGGATAGCCCATTTATCGAGGAAGGCTAAATAACATCACGCTATCAATAGTGTTGCAAAAACGGGGAAAATTGACGCAGACGAAGTTGCGCAATTTTCTCCGTGTTCTTCATATAATTTGATTCAGCGGTTTGAGTTTGAAAACATAACAGACAGGCAAAAAGAGTTACTTTAACATTTATAATATTAGTTTGCAGAGGCCGAGGGTAAGACTTTTTCTGAGGTAAAAGCCCCGGTAAGAAAACCTGATACAAAATATATATCTTGTTGGGCATGGTTCATTGTACCTAGAATACTAAGTAACTACAATCTAAAGGGAAGCCGAAAGTAATAGTGTGGCGATGGACTCACCGCCACTGTTAGTTTGTATCGATTAGGAATATTAATCATACGAAGTACCGTCATATTGATCGAGTAATAGAAATGGGAGTGTCCTTTGCGGAAGTGTCCTTCACCTCTAGCGAACTTTGTTTGGCCAAGTATTTCCCCATCATTCATTTACTGTCCTTTTAATGCCTGCCTCTGTGGCCCGGTGGGAGTGTATCCGACTGCTATGCAAGAGGTCGTGGGTTCGATTCCCACACAAGACACCACTTTGTGTGATCCACAAATTGTTGGTCCGAGTCTATGTGTGCTTTGTGTCCATGACTTGTATGTTTGTAAAGTCCCCCGCGACACAGGGCTTGAATACTACTTCGGGAGTTGACTTTAAAAAAAAATAAAGAGGTACATTGGTTACGTCTCGGGCACAAATGAGATAGTCACAGATAGCCGGCTTCCTATAACGAGCAAAAACAAACTCGCATACCTACACATGGATGCGCAACTCCAGACATGTGAGTCGAACTCAGTCAAATCATCAACCGTGTGTAAATATGCGTGGATTTTGTGTTGAGCTGTGAGCTTGTGTATTTTGTGTCTCGATTCCCCTATTTCCAGCATTTTATTGCCACCACACCCTAATGAAAAATGTCGTAAACGATGACGTCATTAATTTGCGTAACGACTATGGCTTGGATGTTGGACTAGTTTAATTAACTAAACACTCACTAACGGGCCTATGCTTAGTAGTATTACTAAATATATCGTATAATTAGGCTGCAAGCACAGAATATGTGCGATATATAATCCAGCTAAGAGAAGAAGAGTGTTTGGGGTTTTTGTCTAAACTATGGTTTGTTTTAGTTTTAAAACTACCTTTTCCCGCCCGCGTTACTTCGCCCGCGTTTAGTATTTTGATTGAAATTTGGGATTCCCATTTCACCCTGTTTGGATGAGAAAATGATTTGCTCTTCTTGGGAAATTGCCTTAAATTGATCATTTGAAACAAAATATTGGTCCTACCCGAATTGGTCTAGTTATTCCCGAGTTTTGAGCTTGGTAACACATTTGGGAAATTAATTTTTTATTAAGGTATGGATAAGAAAAATCTGCGCATGGTTTTTAACATCAATCATTCAAATCATTTTATTGTGGATCATAGGTAGGTATTAAATACAGATGTTCTTTTTAGTTAGGTACTTCAACTATGTCCCGCCTTTCAGGCATACAATAATTACATTCAAATGCAACTATAATCCTAATAAGAAAATAATAATAAAAATAGATAATCACACACATACATATGACATATACATATGTACTACGTCCCATTCCCTTGCCTCGTGTATTTAATGGAGTACGGGATTTAACCTTGATATGCCGATCTTGTATTTTCTGTCGCTGCTATTCACGTTAAAGTGACAGTGACAGCATGAGCTTTATCGACTTCTGAGTGATTATTCTTAATCACAATATGTAAAAGAATTAGTGATAGACTGATATATCACAGCTCAAACCACTAAACAGATTGGTTTGAAATTGGACCACACAGATGATTTTTATTACGTAGCTGACGTAGGCATCCGCTTATAACTTTGACTGGCCTGTTGGTCTAGTGGTTAGTGACCCTGACTGCTGAGCCGGAGGTCGTGGGTTCGATCCCCAGCCAGGATAAAACTTGTGTGATAAGCACGATTGTTTATTCTATGTCTTGGTGTAATTTATCTTGCTGCCCCGCGCAACTTCGTATGCGTTAATTTTCTCAGTTTTTGCAACATTTTTCATTGCTGCTCCGCTCCTATTAGTCGTAGCGTGTTGTCTTATAGCCTATAGCCTACCTCGATAAATGGGCTATAAATCATTAAAAGATTTTTTCAATTCAGACCGGTAGTTCCTGAGATTACCGCGTTCAAACAAACAAACCAACTCTTCAGCTTTATAATATTAGTATAGATAACGTATTTTTAAAAATTCACCCTCTAAAGAGCTCTCAACCTTTTTTATTATCATTACCCTTTTTGAGAATTTTCGGCCAAGTATATTAAAACTCTTGCACAACGGAAATGAAAATGAAATACAACATTGCCTAGTTTGAGTAGATATCCCGCACTACGATTTACCCACCCTTAAACAGCTATTCTTTGAGGATAATGAAGGTAGTTTAAACGTCCCCCTCCTCCGTCGCGCGAGGTATTACTCACATTACTCACACAGCCCCTAGGTACATATCTATACTTATATTTTAAAGCTGAAGAGTTTGTTTGTTTGAACGCAGCCAGGTAATCCCAGGAACTACTGATCCGAACTTAAAAATTCTTTAACTGTTGGATAGCTCACTTATCGAGGAAGGCTATATGCTATATAACATCACGCTACGACTAATGGGAGCGGCAGATGAAAATGGTTCCAATATTTAAACCAAAATTACCTGCATTTTGGTTTATATAGCTCCAGTTTTAAGCAAAATATTAATACGATAAGTGTTTACTGTTTGTTATTCCTAGAAATGTTGCAACTAGATAATCAGTGTTTGTAGTGTCTGTCATTATGTCTATATAGGCTGTCATAGATAATAATATTATGTTATCGGTTATACTAAGTATTTACAGGTACATAATGGTGTCTAGATATGATAAAACCATAGTTACTAGGTAACCCTCGCCACTTCATGTACGTAAATTTTCTCTATTTTGAAAATAAATTTAATATAATGAAAAATAAAATCCCCATTAAAAATTACGACCTATACAGGGTGTAAAAGAAAGGTGTGTGTATGTTGTCAGTATTGCACCTACCATAGTGCCATAGCTGGTTGCATTATTATTACATAGTTATAGCTTAATCTTTTTGTCAAAATTCAGTAGTGAAAAGCGTATGGCATAAGAATTATACCGCCCCTGGTACAAAATTCGATTGGATTATTATGGCATAGTACTTTTTAAGTCATACTTTTCTTAATTATTATATTTTTCATTTATAAATAAACGAATGAAAAAATAATATACCTACTCCGATTTTGATAAAATTAGGTATGTGCACTCATTATCACACCAACAGTACATACCAACCCTTGAATATGACCACTCCTTTCTGTTACATCCTGTATATAAAACTTTTAGATCTATTCTCATACCTACCAAATACCTATACAAAAAAAGTTGGTCCAGCCGTTTCGTAGATGTTCGACCACAAACACTGTGACACGAAATTTTTATGTAATAGAAAGAAAATTATGACAGCGTGAAGTGCAGCCAAGAGCAGGAGGTTATTAGTATATTAAAAATCATCCTATGAATTGAATGTTTGTAAAGTCCCCCGCGACACAGGGCTTGTACCCAAATGCAGGCGACGTCTTTAAAAAAAAAATCTACCAATAAAAACAAGCTGTTATTTTCTGCACTCAATACGCATGCGTAAGTTAGATACTGTGGTTTTATTTCTCTTTATAACTATTTATTATACGGGAATTAACGCGGTGTTTACCTTAAAATTGCTTGACGTTTCGACCAGGTTGCACCGGCCGTGGTCACAAGTGGACTCCGCTTGTGACCACGGCCGGTGCAACCTGGTCATAAAACAAACAGCTGGCTGTCTCTTTAAATAATAAATAACTGTAAGGTTACACCAAGTATTCACATGTATCGATTGATATCTAGAAATAATAAAATAGGGCAATTTACGTGTACCAGAAATGTATGTTGTTATCTATAAGTACTTATATGTAGAAATACAATCACTTGTCCTGACTAACTGACTGACTCATCAACACAGAGCCTAAACCGCTGGCGCTACAAACCTGACTTAATGTTGATGCCTTTTATGTTGTAAGCATCCAATAAGATAGGATTTTTGGAAATTTGTCCCCTATGCGGTTAAAAAAGAGGTTGCATTTTTGTATGACAGTTCTTTGAACTATTTGGATTTTTGGTTTTGCACGGGATTCGACGTTTTTGAATTTAAAAAAATAATCCTTAAGTTTGGTTTTCCTCTCATGCTGACTGTTGGCGCTGTCGGTCGGCGCGTAGCTCGATCAGCTCAGGTCGTTTTAATGTCACGCTGATCACTGCGAAGTACAGACGCAAACAATGCCTAACATAATGCTAATAAAAATGATTGCCATTTACTATTTAAGAAAGAAAGGACATCTGCAACAAAAAAAACCTACATGTTCATCCTTTAATCGAGCAGAGTTATACGGCCAGTTGAGAGAGGATGAAATTAGATTTTCAAATTTTTTTGTATATTATCAAGAAGCTTTGACGAATTAACTTATTAAATTATTTAAAAAAACGAAAAGCTACAAAATATATGAATCTATTGTATCTTACCTCGTATTTCTATACAGCCAATTACTTTACGGTAAGAAAAAATATGTACAATGTAACATTCATTTTATATTATAAAACAACGATTTTTCATTACAACAATATACATTCTTGTTCTTGTATAAAAAGCTTGGATAATCATTGAGTTATTGATCATCAATCATATGAATGAGTAGTTATGACGCCACGGTGAAACATACTTACTATACTACAGCTGCTAAAAACGAAGCCTTCTTTTTTGGCTTCGCCGTAGTCGAGTCAAAAATACTAACGTAATTGTTGTTTTTTTTTATTGAAAATTCCCGAAAAGTGCGACGCACTGACATCCCAAGTTTTGACGCGCGCATCTTTATTTTTGTAAAATGTATCGGAAGCGTCCAATAAACATTTTTTTATAGTACTTCGTCGATCACTCGGCCGGTATCTATTTCACGATGGTTCATGACGGTATTCGTCGACGACTACGTTCAGCGTGAAACGAAAACATTCAATTGGTTCGGAGACGCGTCAAGGCTTATTTTTTTTAAGACATGTTTCAAAAGATAAGGGGTAACAATTGATGCAACTTTCGGAGCGATTACTTTCAAAAATATTTACAAAATTAAAAAAGTTAATTAGAAACTTTAAAATGATATTAAAGTACCTGTCAAATGATGTACCACAAGTTTATGTTTGCCTAAAAAAATGTAATAGAAGCTCTGTTACATCTAAGTACCTATGGAGTACTCCCGCCCCTAAAATATTTATTTTTATCATTTAGCTGTCAAACTAAGTAGTGGTTACTACAACACACCTTTTCACCTAATTTAATCAATATACACTGTGTAGTCTTTGAGTAGTAAAATGCCTGTGACATACGGACAGACAGACAGAACCCTAAAAAGGGAAAACTCAACTGTTGAAAAATCGAAGGAATAAAAATTACTGAATAACAGCTTTTTTTAACACAAGTCTAAAAAAATGAAATTACCCATAACATCAAAAGTTAAAATCTACTTACAGTTAGTGCTGTAAATGCGGTCAGAGAACAACTCAGTACATTATACCTCGGCTCATAAATAACTTAAATCCGTCCCTAAGACAAAGCTTAATTATATTCAATATTAAAACCAAATTAAAAGTACTTTTTTTAAACAGCCTGTAGATGCCATGCACAAAACCGGTCTTATACCAGTGAGCTCGGACTGGGCGCATTGATGCACTGGTCGCGCATTGTAGTAAACATTATTAGTAGTATTAATATATCTCAATACCCATAGCTAATATGTATTATGTACCTAAATATAAGTTTTATATTTTATGTTGCATAGCATATTGTAACTGCAGATTGTAAAGCATTCCGGACAAACCCTTTAGTGGTTTTTGGATTGCTATTTTATACTAAACTAGCGGCCCGCTCCAGCTTCGCACGGGTATAAAATAATTATAGCCTATATTTATTGGATGTTATTATACACATAAACCTTCCTCTTTAATCACTCTATCTATTAAAAAAACCGCATCAAAATCCGTTGCGTAGTTTTAAAGATTTAATCATACATAGGGATATAGGGACAAAGAAAGCGACTTTGTTTTATACTATGTAGTGATGTTATATTATATAAACTAAAAAAAAAAAAACTATTTTCTATGGAAATTGAATGACGTACTTACATTTAGTTTTAGGTGCTACGAAGTCAGTTACCCAGTTATGATTTTTAATTATGTTCCTATAGATTATCTAGATAGGTATTCTATACAGATGGAGTAACAAAAAAATAAACCTATGTTAGACAGAAAACATTTTTAATTCCAATTGCTGCTTCTGTGGCGCGGTGGGAGTGTATCTGACTGCTACGCAAGAGGGCGTGGGTTCGATCCCCACCCGTGGTTAAAACTTTGTGTGATGAGCACGATGGTTTATTCTGTGTCTGGGTGTTATTTATCTATAATATGTATGTATTTAGAAATATATAAGTATGTTTATCAGTTGTCTGGTTGCCATAGTACAAGCTCTGCTTAGTTTGGGATCAGATGACGTTGTATGAGTTGTCCCAAGATATTATTATTATAATAGATATTATAATTTGCGTAATGATTAACCTTAACCAAATTTGGTGTACGATCAATGACTTCATTTTGAAGGGAAATCATCATCAAAGAATTAGGAATCTAGATATTTTATTTTGAAAGGTAATGTTAATAATAATAAACATTCACAGCTGTTTACTAGTCCCTGGTGTCAAACATGAGACACGAAGTGTCTCCGCAACGCATTAATGTGAGCGCGAAAATGACGTCAGAACCTGTCAATCACTGGTTTTATGCCAACATAATATCTGGGACGATGTTTTAATGATATACAAATACCTACATCATTTATCTATACCACAATACACAAAAGGCCTACACTATGTCCTTGGGGTGTTCACTCAAGCGCACTTGCGGCTGACACAGACGCCTCTCTGACGTCATCACACATTTTTGGTTATGTAGTTTTTTTAATCGACTACTGCGAAGCCATAATGGGTTATGTTTTGGCAGTTTATTTTCTTCTGTATTTGTTGTACACATAGGTTGATACAAGACGGTTGTTTTGTGTACCGAATTTCTTGTAGTGTATTGAATCTATTAGCCCATTTGTCTCCCCCCGTCATTCGTTCGACTCCACACTTGACCCCCCTCCCCCCGTCGTAAGCATGTTAGATCCGGCACTGCCATATACATTTCGTACCCCAGAATAAAATCCTGGATTCACCCATGGGGTAGTACATACTTAAATAAAAAGCAACTGTAACTGATCTATCAAGCTGAAACCACTGAACGGATAGCGCTGAAATTAGGCATGCATATATATTATGACGTAGGTATCCGCTAAGCATGTTCCAAAATTCACCCCCTAAGGGGATGAAACGGGGGTCCAAAGTTTATATGGAGAAACAGATCCACGCGGGCAGAGCCGCGAATACAAGCTAGTGTTTGTATGTATTTACGCTGCTTGTCACAAACAATAATCGCGCTTATAAAAGTTGTTTTTTTGTTCTCGGATTATAAGGTTTTAGTAAAAACTTATACATAATATCAGGATCAGTAAAGATATTGGATTATTTTGGTGTATAATAATATCTTAGGACAACTCACACAACGTCATTTGATCTCAAACTAAGCAGAGTTCGACTATGGCTACCAGACAACTGATAAACATACTTATATATTTCTAAATACATAGGTGCATATTATAGATAAATTACACTCAGAAACAGAATAAACCATAGTGTTCATCACACAAAGCTTTATCCTGGGTGGAGATTGAACCCAAGACCTCCGACTTAGCAGTCAGAGTTGCTAACCACTAGACCAACAGGCCAAATTAAAATATTTATAGAAAGTGGGGTAAAATAGAAGACGTAGCAAATAAACAGCTATGTATAATAGATTCGTTTCTTTAAATTTAAGTATAAAAAATAAATTTCACCCGCGTGTTTGTCGAATACAGCGATATAAATGTTTGTCTGTATAGTCTGTTTACGGATAATCATTTTAATTGTATCGCATGTCGCTGCAATCGCCACAACATTGATGAATCATTGTAATATACAGCCATGCCTATGACAGTTTTAGTGGACCACAATACTTCAGACTATCAGCAGGCGGAACGAACGTGACCGGAACGTGAGCGTAACGTCACATTTTTTCGCGAGTGCAGCCGGTCATCGATTTATAAGACGTTATCACGTCAAAAACTATTTTATGTCCTCTTCCAGGACTCATACTATGTTCATACCAAATTACTTTGTTTAAGCGTGAAATATATCATAGACAGACATAGTTACTACTTACCACATTTTATCATACTTCTAGGTTTGTAAATCTGCTTAAGTCGTCTAGACATAGGTTAATATGTAGGTACCGACTTTGTAGAAAGAGATAGACCTATAAAGTGCCTAATACTGAACAAGTATTTAGACTTCACATAGGTATTTGTAAATTTAGATTGTGGACTTCGTTACCGACTGCAATGAAAGCTTATGTTTTTCGCGCGTATCTAGCATGTGTGCTATGTAATATTCTTTATTACCTCATATCTTTCAACCCACAAGACGGAATTAAATAATTAAGACGTCGTTAGATTTGCCTTGACCGCCCAAGTGTTCTTAGATACCTACGTGTCGTTTGAAAAAAATAAACATGGCGCTGCGAGATGTCAAAAACAAGAGGAGTGAAAAAAAAGTTTTTCGAATATCTCAATATGGGTATCAAATTATTATAGTATTTCAAAAAGGTATGATATGATTATGAGTATAATACTAAAAAAGTCAATTAGCAACCATTTTTTTTTCAATACTAGGCAATACCTGTAGTAAAAGTAAGTTTAAATCAGTTACATCCTAAAACCACTTATTATTATTAAAAAATAAATTTGAAAAATAAAAAAACCGCTTGCGCAAGAACGACGTGAAGACAATTAAATATTTTAGAAATAAAAATAATTGCATTCATAGATTTTCCAAAAGTCACTTGCCAGAGCTGGTAATCGATTCCATTTAACTTTCAGACAATTCAGTGTATTTTCCAAAAGTTGTATTTCAAGCAAACCCTATCCTGAGGTTCTAAACACAAGAAAAACTAATCAGACAAATCGATCAAGCCATTCAAGTGATAATATAATCATTCATACATGCGTCTTATTATGACTTCTACGGCTTTAAGAACTTTCTCATAGACAACGAAATTCACTTTCATGAGAATAAAATGTAGAATATAACCCACTCAACAAACATACTGGTTCATTCAGTAAAATTTTTTTTTGTAAAGAAAAACTTGATGATTTTAAAAGAGTGGCACATGAGTTTCTTGGCAGCTTCTTCTCATGAGCTTTACACTTGGAACTGCCGCCTAACCTCATTTTGTTTTTTTTTTCAAACAATCATAATTTTATATATTTTTTTAGTTTGAGTTTGAGCTTTCTTTAGTTTGGCAATTTGAAAAGAGTGGCCGCGAGTTTTTATTGCCAGGTCCTTTTCTCCGGCTTTACCTATTGTTTGCGAACTTGGCATTACATGTACATGTAGAATCCCGACGTATCACAAGAGTCGTTTTGCATCCTAAGTGAATAAAGAATTTTGAATTTTGAATTTCTTACCTAACAAAGTTAAATACATCTCAAATCAAAACATTTTGGAGCAGGTAGTCGATCAAACTTCTGCTTATTCGCAAAAGCAAGATTTTGAAGGTCAAGTCAAAATACTGGTACTGGTGAAACCGGTTTCGCCGACATAACAACACAAGTCTACGCTTCAAATACCGTAGTTTAGAGTCAGCTTTATACTGTATGTATATTATTAAAACAGGTGTTATATAATGACTAAATTTGTTTATTTATTTTAAGAGTTTAAGCACAAATTGTGTTGAAAGGCTGACTTAATGCTAAAAGCGTTCTCTAATAGTTTACCTTACAGTCTCACTCAGAGTCATTTAAAGCATATGTAATCATTTATTAGTAAAGATTTTATTAAAAAAAATTGATAAAGGAATGATTTAAGTAAGCATTAAACGACTGTGAGCAGTATGATTTAAAAATAAAATATGTAGATGCAGATTGTAGAGAGCAAATTATATAAGGATCAATCTATGCTAATATTATAAAGAAGAGTTTGTTTGTTTGAACGTGGTTATCTCAGGAACTACTGAACCGAATTGATTTTTTTTTTTCACTGTTAGATAGTCTATTTATCGAGGAAGGCTAACTATAGGTTATATATCATCACGCTACGACCTGATGATTCAACTCATATTTATTTTCTATTCTGAACCGATACCACTTATACTATTTTTTTTTATGTACGAACGAATAATCATGACCGACGTTGTGACCGAAAAGTTGTCTTTGTAGGTAACAAAGACCACTTTTACAATAAGTTTGTGGATCAAAATGTAACTGACCGTCTCCTCGATAGAAATTTGTGAAATTTCATGAAAATCTCACCCATCTATAGTGATAACAGTGGCAACGTTGATTAGTTTTGGTCAATTTTGCCTATTTTTTCAACTAATTTTGCTTCACAAAGATCAAGCAGCAGATATGCATATAATTATGCACCTGGCAATAAGCTGAACTATGTTTCTACTTTAACTAGGTAGATGTCAATCTAGCCCATTTTTCAACAATTTTTTTGCGTTTAAATTCTCTTAAAGACACAAGCGCCAGCTGGATATAATTATGCACCTGGCAATAACCTTTCATTTCAGCTTCACCAACATTCGTTCTAATATTATCATTCTTGTTATTAATTTCACGTGTTGCAGTTGTGAAAATAAAAAGAGAACAGCTGAGTTCGCCGGGATTTTCAGAATTCTGTATTCTATGTTTATTACTTTGTATTTCGGTACTCGACCGAATTAATAGGTTCATATGCCGAGTACTATTATGCGGGTATGTAAAAACACATGACTGCTCATTATCAGGGAATATTTATTACTATACCTACCAGATTTTCCACCAGATAGGTATCTATCAGAGGCATAACTTGCCTTCAACAGGCTCGGTATCAACATTTGTTGAGGGACCAGGTGCTCAAAGGCCTAGACGGCTAAAGCATTAACGTAAGTCGCTAGAGAAAGGGGGGGGGGTGAATAAATATAATTACACTTAATGATAAATTATAGGGCTAATGCGGCTTATATGCGGCATATTTTTTTAAATAGATAGGTAATCAGGACAATGCCAAAGTGTTTCTGTAACTGTAAATACGAAAATCATAAAATATCATCGTAACTTTGTAGTAATTTTGTTGTAGAAGGTTTGAAAATATTAAAACGAGAGTACCACCCTCCTTTTTAGATTTTCCAAGAGTTCGGAGGTGTCGAGTAAAAATTATATAGGTTGTACAGCAACTCGTCCTAAAAATTCTGATCGGCCAAGCGCATAAATAGTGTAGGTACTTTTTACTTACCCCTGATATTATAGTTGCACAAAAGAGTATCTAAGGTTTTCATTTATGACCTTCTGCTCAATTGACTGTAAACCCAGAGGCAGGTAATAGTTCATAGTTATTACCACATAGACCTACACGAAATTAGGCCATTTGACGCTTATGAAACCAAACAGGAATTGGAAGCCTGGCTGAAAGTCCACAATGTGAGCAAAACTACACACAGCAAATAAGGCGAAAGGTGCCACAGACGGGCCTTATTGGTTGTTTACACATGTTGGTTGGTACACATTGTGGCTGTTTTGTGGATTCAAGATCCATATACTCAGTAGATAAAGCCATGGCTTAGCCCTAAATCACCGACGTGCGGTCTCACAGACCGCTGGATTTTTAAAACTGCTCGATTTTACTATACCCGTTTTTCCCGTGATCTAAGAGTTAAAGTATCTTCAAGTATAGTTGCACTAATGCCGTGGCTGATAGTAGTACCTTCGACAATTCCAAAAGATAAAAATTAAATATAATGTACCTGCATATACCTGCCATTCTTTTCTTTACATCACCAAAAGATTGACTGGTAGAGAATGCTTAAGGCATTAAGTCCAGCTTTTGCAATATATTTGTAGGAAAGATGATAAACTGTCGCGATTTGTACACATTATGAAAAAATATATATTACGGGTCTTAATCGCATGAATAATTTAAGGTTAAATACCTTGTTTATCGCCCGACGTTTCGACCGTGTTGCAACGGCCGTGGTCACCTACCTTATAAAGAAGAAGTTTTTATAAAATAAAACATACTAAAATTTTTATTATTTTTGGGCTAAATAATATAGCGGTCTCGCTAGCGGTAAAAAGTACACGAATGTGGTTAAAGGTTAAATAATAATCCATACTTTTAATACGCGTAAAAAGTTATCGGACATTCAGACAATAAATTTTATTATCATTCATCGAAAGCACTTTTACCTTCGATTTTTGTGTTACGACGGCAAGCGCCTGCTCTAATTTTAGCGCTCCGACCAACGCTCCACTCGTACGGGCCCCTTATCCATCCTCGGTACGTATAACCAAGGTTTTAGATCAAATATTCGTACAAGATTTAATCTAAATAGATCCAAAGAATTTTGGTACACCACAGTTATTATGACGGCAAATTTTGCTTTTAAACCGTCTTCAAATTAGATGGTTCTCTGTTTGATCCGTATGTTTGCATGTTCGCCATTTTCTCGAAAGCTACTGATCTGATTTAGATAGGGGGTTTCGCTTTTCGACTACTTATTTTTCTAAAAAGGTTTTAGTATATAAAACGTTGTTCTAGCTTATTAAACACCAGAGATAAGCCAAAACATTAAAGTATGTCAGCGAAATTTGCATTTAGTGATGTGCTTCATATATTTGTTCCTTGAAAGCATTTTTCATTTTTCTTAAAAAAGTTATGATAAAAACGTTTTTTTTTACACCTGGTCAATATGACAATTAATTATTGTTATGCGTAATAATTAGACATTTGATTGATTCTGTAAATTTTTTCACACGATTGTATTCACTGAAACTAGCAAACTATTCTACCTAACTCTCTCGGAAGAAACAATTTCTATTGAGGTGTATTGCCAATATTGTGCGTTTGATCGTTGTGTACCAAACGGTTCCTTTATACAGGTATGGCAATTTCTTAATCTAAATTGGGAGTAATAATCCAATTAACTAGGATTCAGATATTTTGCCAGTCATAGAAATTGGTTACAAAAGTTACTTTATCAAACTCGGGAATGTACCAAAGAACTGAAGAAGCATTTAAAATAAAAAGTTGCATAACTATACTAATATTATAAAGATGAAGAATTTGTTTGTTTGAACGCGATAATCTCAGAAACTACGGGTCCGAATTAAAAAAAATATTTTACTGTTGGATAGCCCATTTATCGAGGAAGGCTATAGGCTATTTAACATGACGCTACGACTAATAGGAGCGAAGCAGCAATGAAAAATGTCGCAAAAACGGGGAAAATTAACGCATACGAAGTTGCGCGTGTCAACTAGTTATTAATAATTTTCTAACATTACTAATAATTACCGAAACTCATGAGACTTTAACAGTAAATCACTTTCACCGGTGATTATTAATAATTAAAACTTAGTACCTACTGATAAATGTAATTAATTAGTTATATTTAATGCTTAACGGTCGCGGCATAACAATATGCCGCAGCAATTTGTCATATGCCACAGACAAAATGGTCTCCATTGAAAATTAATGTCCGCGGGATATGTATCACCCGACAAGTGCCAAAAATAGTATATAGAAATAAAATATATGAAAGTACCCATTGCACTAAATCGATACGGTTAGGTTAGAACTGTGATACCACGCGCACAAGGCGAGCGAGCGAAATGAGCGTGCCGCGGTAGCGGCCACAGAGTGCTAGAACAATCAAATTTAAATTTGAATTAGCAAGATAATATAGTTTATTTCATAACACTGCCATTATTAAGTATAAAGTCATAATAATACATTTTTTTTAAAGACGACTCCCGCAGTAGGGTACAAGCTCTGTGTTGCGGGGGACTTTACAAACATACAACTTAAGGACACAAAATACACTCAGACTCGGAACAACAATTTGTGGATCACACAAAATGGTGTCCCGTGTGGGAATCGAACCCACAACCTCTTGCGTAGCAGTCGGACACACTCCCACCGCGCGCACGGACGCACTCTACTACAACATCGACGTTAATGCGCTGAAATTCATTTACAATTTGCCTTAGGCGTATGTAAAAATTCGCCGTGTGGTGCCGGCTTAAGAATAGTACCACCCCATCTCTACCCGTGGGTGTCGTCAAGGCGACTAAGGGATTTTACCCCGGAGGACGGGCAGCAGCGTCCTCTGCGTACTTGAAGCCTTACTGCGATCGCCAACCCGCTCGCCAAGCGTGGCGATTATGGCAATTACCCCCAGGATCTACATACTAATAGGTTCTACTGAGGAGACCCGTGCCCAGCAGTGGGCCATCTTATGGGTTGATATGTACTCGTATGTAAAACGTACAAAATGTCGACGCTATTACTTAGTATAAAGCCGTGTTATGCTATTTGACTGTGATATAAATAGATCAAATGACTAGTACACAAAAACTAGCCTTGGCGGTCGTCCAATGAGTAAAAAAATATTTTAGTAGTCACGTCACGTTTCGTATATTTTTGGCGCCATCAAAGAACCAAAACGATTTATTATTGAGGAATCGCGTGTATACAAGCAGTCTGTTTTGTTATTCCCACTTGTTGCCTCTATTATTGTATTGTATCTGAATAAATACCGAGGAGTAATGCCTAGAAGTTGGTGCGACCTTAAAAATATCAATTTTGACTAATTCTAAAAGGTAATTCGATATTTTATTTATTTTCGATGATTCCAATACGTCACAAAACTTAGTGAAATTCAGATTTTGTTTTTATTCTAATTTTATTTGGGGACTTTTGTCCGTTTAGGATATGTCAGTCCCATTAGGCTTAAAGGCTATACATTCATTCATTCAGAAATATTGGTTTCATAAACTTACTTAAATTACTTACATAAACAGTATTTTAAACGTTGCATGTCTTTCGCTAACTATATAGGAAATATTCTTTTATGGGGAAGTGTTTTATGATAGGAGAAATAGGCATTGTTTTAAATCTTAAACACTTCTCATAAAATTTAAAGGAGATACAGGCTGAGTGGCTGACTGTTAATTGTAAAATTGTAATAGTAGGGACTTAGGGATTGCCCTGAAACACCGTAATATAAAAAGTCACAGTGAGGACACCATATTTAAGGAGTTTTTCAACTTCTTTACGACTTAAATCAAGAGTATTAGAATACAAATAATTATCTTCCCAAAAGCTTCGCATTTTGAAGGTTGGCGAAACAGAGCTGTTTTATTTCCTCCATAAGTGGATACAAGGTCAGGACGCGCCCGTACTTACAGAATGACATCATTCTGAACACCGCCCGAAATACGCGTAGGTACCTTGCTTCAATAAAGCTACATTGTCCTATAGTTGTGGATACATTATGTAGATGTTCTAATTTGCTCGTGCTTAATCAAAAAGGATCTTAATCATAATATTGTGTCGGCTATTTGTATGTTTGCATAGTTTCCTGTGACACAGGGCTCGTCAATATTAGTACTGGTAATGATTTAGAGAAAGGTATGGTTAATATTCAATGAATAAAGTATGGCAAAAGAATTGCTTCTTTCGTAGTGAAAAATACATGTTTTAATTGATGAAAAAAAAACGTAAAAGCGGCTGTAGCATAATGGCTAAGACATCGGTCTCGCAATCGTGAAAGCGCGGCTTCGTGTTCTACCCATTAAACTACCGACGTGAACCCACTCCTAACGCAAGTCTTTGAGCTTAGTTTGAGGGGTTAACAAGATTGCTAGTAATGTGGGACCCAATTCCACATTGCAAGTTATCTTATTTTATATATAAAAAAATCTGATATAATAAACACTTGTATAGCAACAGCGGCATAACTACAGCCTTATCAACCGTATCAATGATACGGGGCCTCCACCGTGCGTGAGCATTGCACGTGCCAGCGTCCCACTCTAAAGAGTCACTTGAAAACTTATCTTGAGCTTTTTTTTTATTTACTTGGGCTTTTTCTTTGTTAATTCACTCTTGGTAGAGCGGTCGTGGTCATTATGAAGCAGTCAGTCACTCATACAAGGAGTCACTCTGCCCAATTTAATCTGGTCGGTCAATCGCTTGGGTAGGTGCCCTTGCGCGTGCTCTGTTATCTTCGACCTTACCTTGTATGAAAAGGTGCTCTCTGGAGTTGTTGTCCCGTCGTGCTGCCTGATACCTAGTTCCTGGAGTATTGATGTGTTGATGCGAAATTCTGTCTACGACACTCCAAGCATTTTCCACCAGCACCACATTTCACAGAGTGTCTATTTTGTTTTTATCGGTCTTTCTGAACGTCCACGATCTTTTGTGCATCTGCTCCAAACAAATGTTGATACAAGGCTCGTCTAAGACAAGCTATGCCACTGCAGTCATACGTACGCACCATATGCGCCACCGTAGCAGTCAAACTGTGGACGAATCATTTTGTTTTCGAAGCATTTTAAGACTTACCCAATTAGTAATTTATTAACATTGCGAATATTTTTTGTTTCAGACTAAAAATGGCTTTGGAAGTTAGCAACTGTTGCTTTTGCATCGAACTGAGGACAGGATCACTGGTCATTGGATATATAAACTTGGTATGACGTTTTATTTAAATATATTGAAGAAAATTCATTATAATCAAAGTTATCATTTGCTTGTAACTGCTAAGCCCAAGGCCGTGGGTTCGAATTCCACGCGGGGACACCACTTTGTGTGATCCATAAATTGTTGTTCCGAGTCAAGGTATACTTCGTGTCTGTGGTTTGTACGTTTGTACTCGAATTAGGACTTGTACCCTAACGCGGGAGTTGTTTTAAAAAAAAACAATTATTGTTATTTTTTTCAGATCTGGAACATAATA
Source organism: Herminia tarsipennalis (assembly GCA_945859575.2). Classification (NCBI taxonomy): domain Eukaryota; kingdom Metazoa; phylum Arthropoda; class Insecta; order Lepidoptera; family Erebidae; genus Herminia; species Herminia tarsipennalis. The sequence continues at coordinate 4,267,195 of OX243844.2, read as the reverse complement.
ATTACCTTGTTAATACTACTTGGGATTGTTGCCGCCGGTGCGGTTACTAGCCAAGCTGAAGATGATGATTCGAAAACTGTTGGAACGGCCATTCTGATCGTCTTCTGTGTGTTGGCCGTATTCTTAATCATCAATTTGATTTTCGCCATCGTATTGCTTGTTGGTTTGCATCAGGTACGTACAAGAAAGTGATTCTTTAATGACCAAATGAACCTTAGTCTAATTTCTGAAACTATTTGTACCGTAGCTGAGGTCGGTTGTGCCGTTGCTAACGTTTGATTTTTACATTCATTTAGAAATAAACAAACCCCGTAATAGTGTAACTTTTAATTTTGGATATTTTAATTCAAAAAGTTAGCAGAGTAATACTCGCACCCTTACCTACTGCCTACCTGTATAGGCACTTACTAAGAACGAATCACGAAAGTTTAAAATATTTAATTTTTGTTTGTAGGCAACTGCTTCCATTTGCAATCATTACCAACATTTCTTTCTTAAATTTCAGAACAAACGTGCTCACGTAAAGGCGTATCTCATCTACACAATGATTTTTATTGTCCTGGGAGTTATTGCCTTTATTGTTTCTATTGCACAAGGGATGGGAGCCGGAGAAATCATCAAGTACTTGATTAACTTGGGTATGTATTTTAACAAGTCTTTTCTTAAATTTTTTATTTTTATTGTACCCTTCATCTGCTTAAATACTAGTTATCCTTATTTGTTTATCAATCGTTTTATCAGCATGTTCATAGACATGTTAAACTGGAGTGTAAAAGTAGAAATAATTCTGTTAAATTGATGTCATATCTCCCATTAGAATTTTGGTTCCCTTTATGTTTTTTGATTGTATGTTTTTATTATCTCACTGAAGAGTGCGTACGTCTGAAAACGGGCAAGTTATCATAGTTTAATGATGTTTTTAAAATTGTTTTTATTTTTTTTCAGTGTTGTCTATCTACTTCTTGATTGTGATCAGGAGCTATTGGTTGAAGATGGACGACGTCACCAGGAGACCCGCTATTTACAATACTGCGTAAATCATTTCTTGATCTGTTGCATTTTTATAAATAGAAATACAATACAGATTTGAATGTTAAGTACAATTTTGAATAGTTTTTTGATATGTCAAAAGTCTATCTGCCGAATTCTTAAATCAATAATCGCTGCTAACAGATGATTCTATTGAAATTTAATATCAGAATCGACCAGTACGCGCTTTATCCTATCACTTGAAGCTTTTTTAAAAGTAAGTGGAATATTGTAACTACTTATGTATAAATTACATTAGCTAGTAAACTATTGGATAACACGAAATAGGGTCATTTGAAATCAATAAGACTGACTATCCCTGTCATTTCACTTTAAATCGTAGCGATAGAAATACCTTATGACTTTATATATTGTTTAAGAATTCGGTGGCAGATCTAATTGAAATTACGTGTTCATTTAAGATGTAACGATTAATTGAAGAATTCCAGAGAAATTTAAATTTGCTAGTGCATTTTGTTTTACTGTTACAAAAATTGATGACCTCAAAAATACCAAAATTTCGAGACTTTATTTTCGTGAACTTGATCTTAACGTATTGATCTTTAGTCATAGGTTTTATGATTAATCAAATTGTGCCCATATTTTTGGATAAAGTACTATATTTTTAAAATACTTTTTGTAACTTTTCGATTAGCTTTTATGATAAGTTTTCTATTGTGCATGATGTTATTTTTTATTCTTAGTGTTTTTTATAAGTACCTACATGTTTAAAGGGTTGATCCTACACTAAATAGAATTAGGTACTTCCTTTGATAGGTATTTCTAAAATGACTAAAGACATTATGTATATATTTTTAATAAAAAATATATATTAACTTTTGCATTTTTGATATGATAAAACATTTATTATAAACAAACCTTGTCATAGTGTTACATAGAACTACGAACAAACTCTTAAATTCAAGTTAAGCACATGTTATGTGTAAAATTGCTTCTTGTAATGGATGTTGTTTATAATCTAGTAAGTTTATGTAATTGTTATGAATATGAACCGTTAAATAACATTTTATGTAACAGCAGTTACATAAAATTATATTTTTGCTTTAAAATAACTATTGCTTTGTTGTTGATTCTTTTCAAAAATGAACAATGCCATAATTATTTGTTATTTAAATTTTAAATTACATTACATACCAAGAAATATCTCCATTTATTGTTATTTACTTTTAAAGTAAACATTTTAGCGTACTTACTTTTTTTGTAATTGTAAGCATACATTAATTATCTTCTCATTTTTTATTTTAATAAGTCAGTCTATTTCAGTTCTTTTTTTTTATTAATCAATGTTTCAAATAAGATAACATTTGATACAAAATACTATAGCTTGTTATTATAGTTTTCATAAATGTTAGTCCAAAATATTGTTGAAATTTGGAACTTCAAGTTTAATTCAAGTACAAGAAATATCCCACTATGTTTTTTTTATTAGTTAAGATAAAATACTTAATGGTTATTATTGTTTAATAACGTTCTGTTATCGATTACCTCCTATAAGTACTAAATGTAATCAATGTTTAATTGTAAGAATGTATTTGCATTTCTTGAGTAAATTGATCTTTCTAATATTTTAATTTGTTTTTATTTGCATTTAATTTTTGTTTAGGTAGGTACATGTTTGTTAACGAATGAGTAGGGGTTTGGTCTTTTCCTGTACCATATATAGGTACATATTAAAAAACAAAGTCCGTCGTCGCGTCTGTCCATATTTTTGCGATAATCTCAAAAACTAATGGATTTTCACTATCATTTAGATAATTAATAAATTACAAATAACAAAAGATAAATTTCTTGCAGATGGCTTACCTATATGTACGTATAATACAGGAATAGTAATCCGAATTGTAATAATAAAATTGTAATAGTAATAAAAAATATAGAGATAACTTCGAACGAAGCCGGGGTAGGCCACTAGTTAAATATACAGGGTGACTTTGAAATCTGTCGACAAATTGATAGGGGAGATTTAGTTAATACTTACATTAGTTTTACATTGAAATTTGCCTATTCGTTTTATAAAGCATAAATTACATTGAAATTTGCCTATTCGTTTTATAAAGCATAAATTAAACAGATTTTATGGTTTATCGATAAGAATGTAAAAATAGTCATTGAAGAGGTTAAATGTAACACACAAACAAAATATAAGTATCAAAATTTTATAATTTCTGTCAAGCATATACTAATTGTACATTTCAACACTCAAGGAATTATAGGAAACATAGGAACTAAGAAAAATGGCAAATACAGTAATACCGTCTTATACTACAATTATAGGGAAAAGTTTGAAATTACACATTTGTAATTAAATCTCTAAAAAACTGCAAGACTCAGTTCCTGAGCTAATTATTATATGTACCTACAAATTTATACGGAGCCCTCGGTGGGAGAGTCCGATTCACACTTGTCCTTGTTTTTAGGGTTCCGTAGCCAAAATCACAAAACCCCTTATAAACCCAGAAGTCCCCATGTCCTTGTCCGTCTGAAGTAACAAAATTTTCGTACAAATTCCATTGAAAATTATTAAAGTATGTATAACGTTGTGAGTATAAAACAAAAACAACAGAATACTCACTTCTTAAGTCGCATTAGGTTGCCCGGTTTTTTTATTACCTTGACTACCCGCGGGTATGAATGAATGAATCCGTCCGTTTACCGTAATCCACGAACATTTATCGACTCCATCTCTAAGGGTTAAAATCACATCCGTAGGCAGCCGTAATTGAAAATAAATTAATATTTTGAAAGTTATAAACCTCAAAACATTGGGATTTCGCCAAAAATGTTGTTCAAATTGTTAACATTCTTAATTATTTTAAGGTTTATAACTTTTAAAAAAATTATTTATTTTCAATTTAGACTACCTACAGGCCTAGTTTATTATAAAACGAATTGATATTAATTTTAAGATTTGACTTACGACCTCATACAAAGGAGTAATCACTTACGCGCGTTTGTGTGTTAGAATCATCGACTAGGGCGTCCTTTATGTTCCAGGTATTTGACTCGCCTGTTGGTCTAGTGGTTAGGGGACGCCGACTGCTAAGCCAGAAGTCAGGCCTCATTGGACTCTGACTCTGATGTCTATAGTATAGGTACTATAAAGGTCAGTGTACTTCACACCCTGACCACTATTGTACTATTTAAAAAATGTAAAACCCCACGCGATGTGACGTGTCGACACCTGATGCTATTCGGGCACAACACGCCACATAGCGCTACAACACGCTTTTCCAGTGTCATAGCTTTGAGAAACGTGAAAGGGTCTTGATGTAGCCATGGATTTAACTATTAAAAGACGAGCTGGATTAAGATTTTGGGGATATATTTTATACAGAAACAGTTGAATAAGAAATAATCTTTCCACGCGTAACTTCTCATACCTTCTATGATCACAATATTGGCCTGAACTATAATACTGGGTATCTGACATTTAAAAAAAAATGGCTTAAATATTTACACCACGAAGGTTCTCTAGCAACTGATGCGTGGCGTTGGGTGTTAACTAGAAACACACTGCATTTGAAGCGTTAGGTAGCGTGTGTTCCCCTTCTCCTGGCAACACGCTGATCTAGCTCGATTGGATATTAACGATGTCTAACTAGCAAAATTGTCAACGTACCGAAGCTGTCTAATGAGTAAACTGGTGAATTAGTAAAATTGATGAGTTAGGAAAAGGGAACTGACTCGTAGTACGCCCGTTGTTTTCTATAAGTTTCTAAGCATACTAAATTTATGGGATCGACTAGTACCTACATGCGTCGGATGGCGTGGTGTGGCGTCGCGTTTTGATAATTTGTTTCCACCTTACCCGTGGGGGTGCGTGTGATCACATGGCATGTTTTCTATATGTTTCTGAGCATACTAAATATATGGGATCGATTAGTACCTACATGCGTCAGATGGCGTGGTGTGGCGTCGCGTTTTGATAGTATGTTTCTACCTTACGCGCGGGGTGCGTGTGATAACTTGGCGTGTTTTCTATATGTTTCTGAGCATACTAAATGTATGAGATCGATTATTAGCTACATGCGTCAGATGGCGTGGTGTGGCGTCGCGTTATTAGTATGTTTCCACCTTACGCGTGGAGGTGCGTATGATCACATGGCGTGTTTTCTATATGTTGATGAGCATACCAAATGTATGGGATCGATTAGTACCTACATGCGTCGGATGGCGTGGTGTGGCGTCGCGTTTTGATAGTATGTTTCTACCTTACGCGCGGGGTGCGTGTGATCACTTGGCGTGTTTTCTATATGTTTCTGAGCATACTAAATGTATGGGATCGATTATTATCTACATGCGTCAAATGGCGTGGTGTGGCGTCGCATTTTGATAGTATGTTTCCACCTTACGCGTGGAGGTGCGTATGATCACATGGCGTGTTTTCTATATGTTGATGAGCATACTAAATTTATGAGATCGATTAGTACCTACATGCGTCGGATGGCGTGGTGTGGCGTCGCGTTTTGATAGTATGTTTCCACCTTACGCGTGGAGGTGCGTATGATCACATGGCGTGTTTTCTATATGTATCTGTGATTGATTAATACCTACATGAGTCGGATGGCGTGGTGGGCGTCCCGTTTTGATAGTATGTTTACACCTTACGCGTGGGGGTGCGTGTGATCACATGGCGTGTTTTCTATATGTTTCTGAGCATACTAAATGTATGGGATCGATTAGTACCTACATGCGTCGGATGGCGTGGTGTGGCGTCGCGTTTTCATAGTATGTTTCCACCTTACGCGTGGGGGTGCGTATGATCCATGTTTAATCACATTGTGTGTTTTTTAGATGTTTGAATGAAGGTGAAAACTTAATACTAAAACGCCACGCGATGGGACGTGTCGACGCCTGATGCGAATCGTGCACATTTAAAACACGCCACACGACGCTATGCCAGTGTCATGACATTGTGAAAGACGAAAGAGAGAAAAAATACTTTCCAATCTTTCCAAGCGTAATTAGTACTAATATGCGTTGGATGGCGTGGTATGACGTCGCATTTTGATAGTATGTACGTACGAAACGTACTGTAGAAGCTATCTAGAACAAAAATGTTCTAGATTCCGTGTTCGGTACTTTAAATCTAAAATCAGATGTATCACTAAATAAGCAATTAGTCATCTAACACGTGGAGCGCTATATTATATTTAAGGGATCATTTTCTTGCGGCCTAAAGGTCAAAAGCGCCATAAATTTTAAGGCAAAACGCCAATTTTGAAGATCAACAAAATAGAACCGACAATGTTACTTTTGTACCTAATAAGCTTGTAAGGAACTTATTACGAAGTAGATATGAAATTATATTCAGGTTTTGAAAATTATATTGTAAGGTAATAAAAAGTGGTCCTAATTGATGCCTTGTATTTTTATAAAAAATAAAAACTTATTAACAAAAAATATTACCGACTTCAAAAATAAATACAAGGCAACTAAAAAGCAAAAAATAATATACCTAGAATAACAAAAACAAATTAAACATTTTGAAGTTGGTGCCATGAAATAGTAGTCTTTATGTTTTATTCGGCACCAACTTCAAAATGTTTAATTTGTTTTTGTTATTCTAGGTATATTATTTTTTTGCTTTTTAGTTGCCTTGTATTTATTTTTGAAGTCGGTAATATTTTTTGTTAAAAAGTTTTTATTTCTCACTTTTTAGTGGGTTGGTTTATAATTCACTTAAGTTACAATAGGCTTATGTCATCTGCTCAAATCCTATTACAAAATATTGCTTGCCCCGATGCAGGGCCGTTAATTGTTGAGGAGTTCACTATCAGCTTTATTACATTGTATAATAGTAGTATATCGAGATTAAAGTGCTACTCAATACCATATTAAAGTACCTAATTGAATCGCAAACTGTGAAATATTGAATAGGTCTGCTCGTAATTTTTGGTCTTCATCATCAGTTCCACTTCACCAATTGGTGTTTTTTAAGAGTAAATGCACGAATCACTATGAAATATACCTAAATCACTGTAGGTGTGCTTTTAATATTTTAAGAGTTCCCTCGATTTCTCCAGGATCCCATCATCAGATCGTGATCTGATGGCAATGGGACCAACTTGGAAGTATACCCTTTCAAACACAAAAACAAAAAAAAGGGTACCTCCTCCTTTTTGAAGTCGGTTGAAAACGATGAATTTTGTAAATGTTAAAAGGTATTCGCGCTATTTTATCTTGCTCTCGTAAAGTACAGATATTACAAAACTATTTTTTTATCACCGACATTCTAAAAGTAATGGAATAAAACAATGGTGTTGAAATTATTTATTAAATTTTGGCGACTATGCGGTGAGATATATTTGTGCTTACTCGATTCGTAATAATGTAAGTAGATGACGTATCTGCTTTACAATTAAAAAAAAACGAAACATATGTAATTTATTGACATTATTATTCCAATTTTAAAACAAATATCAAAGAATTTAAGTTTATAAGGCATGTGATGATTGATATGATTGAGGCGTTTGATCGCATCGATGTTTGTCAATGAACTAAAACGTAGTGAATAATTTCTCTGTGATAACGAACTGGATCGGTTACCGTCAGGTACTCTTTTGTCGTTACCAGGTCGTAGAAATCAATAATAATGAAATTGAGATAAGAATACGAATTTATCAAAAAAACTTAACTGTTTTTATTTTACAATTCTGCTTAGGTATGGATTATTAATTTAACATCTTTACTTTCTATGCCCATCTTATAGTTTATGTAGAATTATAATTATTAATTTGAACGCATCTTTGTGGACCATACCTGTCAAAGGCCGCACGAGTTTTTTCTTTCTTTCACGCTTTGCAGGATGTTTGCAGGTAATATTTACTTTTTAATTCAAAGGGATGGCAGTTCTGGTCTATACGTTTATGGTACAGACCAAAGAGTATACTAATACTACCAAAAGTGGAAAGTACAGACTAGTATTGGTATACTCTTTGATACAGACTAAATAGAGATGATTGGCCCAAGATATTGGTTCAAAAAATTACTTCGCGGTGTCTCCTCTTTAAACGTAGTATAGATGATTCATCGTCCACCGGAGACCATTGAGGTATTACTTTTCGTCTCCAATCGCAGATATACTACTCAGATTAATGTGCGATTGGAGACAAAAAGTAGTATGCGGTGACGAAACATTGACGTATAGATCTGGATTGCGCCTTAACCTCACAAAATTGACGACTCTCTAGAAATAGACTACGCTACTTTGTGGACAATACATGTCAAAGAAGCAGGGCCGTACAAGTTTCTTTCTCTCTTTCACGCTTTGTAAGGGATGGCGCGGTTCAGGTTTAAACGTCAATGAGACGAATAAAATTTTAGTCTCTTTCTTTAAAATGAAGTGTGTCAATTGCGTCATAGAAAGTGAAATGACACGAGCTATGATCTTATTAACGTTCCTTCTTTGCTTTATTTATTATTTTGGGCATTATAATGTTAGGATACAGAGAAAAGCTGACAATTCTAACGTCACAATTTATAAGTTTTTTGAATTATAAAAATTATTGCAAAGTTTTATACGACTTTCCGACAATTTCGGTAGATTTTGCGAAGTATTCTTTCTTATAAACCTTGTCCTAACATGCCTTTATAGTATATAGTGATCTGTGCCTTATCTTAGTGTTATAAACAACAAATTTGAGCGAAATCGATCAAGCCGTTCTCTAGGGATTATTTATCATTTATACATGCGGTCTTAGCGGTTTAGGAATTTACTCACATCGAATAAAATTCATTTACCTAGATGGGAATTGAATTAGGTAAGTAATTGATTTTATTTATTTAAGTCAGATTTCAATACTCAAGCGTCTTCCAGACGATTTGAAATAAACGTACAAACGAAGGTGACCTTGCTGGTTTCCAACAGTGTAGACGGCTGTTGCAAACCAAGTTCCAAGTAATTTGGTTTGCAAACAGCCGTCTACACTGTTGGAAACCAGCAAGGTCACCTTAGCGGGAAGCCTTTTTTACAACCGTCTAGAAGACGCTTCAATCAATAATAGCTTACAGACGTCTCTAGCGTTTTCCTACAAAGCACGCTGTACCTAGAGGTCTCTACGAGCTCAACACGTTCATAAAAGGTTTTATTACAATTTTAGTTGGCAGATTCATATTGCCCGGATATTATAAGAAGTCACTTAAACGAATTTGTCCATAACAATCACACTATCACACTAATATTATAAAGGCGAAAGTTTGTGAGTATGTGAGTGTGTATGCTTGTTACTTTTTTGCGTCTAAACGGCGGGAGCGATTTTAATACAATTTGGAATGAAGTTAGCTGAGACCCTGGATTAATACATAGACTATAATAAACCAAGGGTAACACCGCGGGGCACAGCCAGTTATTTATAAAACCCTCATCATCCTCAGAACCAAATCCAACCATAATTGGGATGTTGACTGTCAAGTCAAATCAGTCTCTTTTAATGAAATGTCAAAACGAAAAGCTCTGTAGGTAGTGTATGGAAAAACAACCTATGACGTCATAAGTTCCTATCATCAAATCATTACTTTTAGTATTCCTTTTTATGCTTTTGAAATGTCAAAACGACTAGCTCTATAGAATTAAGTATGGAATAGCAACCTATGACGTCATAAGTTCCTATCGTCAAATTATAACTTTTAGTATTCATGCTTTTAAATTCAAAAACATGTTAAATTGTAAAAGAACACTTATTTTTAGAGCATATAAGATCTACTTTTACCTGATTCGTATAAAATAATTTTCGTTTATTGTAGTCAACTACCCAATTGGAAACTACTGTAATAAAACACCAAGCGAAGCTCGGTCACCCAGGTAGTAACCGTTGCACATCACAATATGCCCGAATATTTTTAAAACTGTTTATGATAGTATGAATCATGAATCATGAGCTCGTGGGTTCGAATCCTGATTATACTACCGACGTAAACCCACTCCTAACACAAGCCAAAGAGCTTAGCTGGAGGGGTTAACAAGATTGCTGGTAATGTGGGACCACAATCCCACTATGTTAGTTATCTTAAAAAAAAAAAACTGAAATAATTTATTTTTCTTATATAATTTAGATAAAATATGAAGTGCAAAGTACACACATGCTGCATTGTCTTCGGATTGAGGATGGGATCCTTGATCATCGCATATTTAGGGTTGGTAAGTCGTTTTTTTAGAGTTCCATACCGCAAAAGAAAAAACCGGCTCCCTTATAGGATCACTTTGTTGTACGTCCGTCCGTCTGTCTGTCAAGACCCTTTATCTCTGGAACGCGTGGAGGTATCGAGTTGAATTTAGCTATAAAAAAAATCCAACTTCTAACATAACATAACATAAAGTCAGTTTACGAACGATAATTTTACGTGATAATGCCAATTAAAAACATCAATGACATTGTAATAAACAATTCGCTGTTGCTTAGCAATCATGCTGTGACAGCTTTAGCGGACCCGTTCGCATGCACCCGACGGCTACAATACTTCAGCCTATCAGCAGCCGGAATCGCCATTCGCGTCGCTGAGCAACCAGTTCATAACCTGAATGCTTAGCAACCAATCAAAACGTGACCATTGCTACGTGACTGCTTAGCAATCAATAAATAACGTGACCGTTGCTTAGCAATCAATCAATGACACGACCGTTGCCACGTGACACTTTTTCGTGCGTGCACCCCGTCATCAATTTATATGACGTTCTTACATAAAAAAAACAACATTTATAGGGTGTATATTTTCCGGCAGACTTTATGTGGGCATCGTGCGTTCCATGGCTTTATATGGAGCCCCAATTTGGGCGGAGAGTCTGACAACGCGGAATATTACCATTCTGCGACGTCCCCAAAGGCCGTCAGGCTGATACGGGGATACCGCACTGTCTCTTTTGAGGCAGCAAGTCTCCTTGCAGGAACCCTGCCCTGGGATTTGGAGGCGACAGCTCTTGCATCTCTTTATCAGTGGCGCCGAGTGATGCTTGAGAGGGATCTGCGTCCCACCTCTGTAGAAATTGAGGCTCAAAGATCATTGCTTCAACGAGGCCTTATGGAAGAATGGAGTGAGAGGCTACAAAGACCAAGCGCTGGACACTTCACAATCGCGGCGATAGTTCCAGTATTGGATGGATGGTTGAAGCGGCAGCACGGTAGTCTCACGTACCGGCTGACCCAGGTACTCTCAGGACACGGATGTTTTGGGCAGTACCTGTGTCGTATTGGTCGGAAACCAACACCTGAATGTCATCACTGCGACAGTTTCCGTGATGATACGGCACTGCACACTCTGTTGGAATGTCCTGCCTGGTCATAGCAACGTTGTGACCTGGCGGTGGCCGTTTGTGTGGCACGTCATCTCTCGCTCGAAAACTTAGTATCATCGATGGTACAAAGCGAGAGTGCGTGGAATGCCCTTGCTGCGTTCTGCGAGGAAGTGATAGCAAGAAAAGGGGCTGCGGAAAGAGAAAGGGAGAGGACCAGCATTGTTCCATCCCGCAGAAGCCGCACCGCTCGACAAAGGGCAGAAAACGATCTCCGCCACCCCTGATATCGTTGGCTTGAGAACGACGGGCAGGGCAGCCTGTCGTTTTCAAACTTGAGACGCGATTCGCGACCGACGAAACAAAGCAGCTAATTGATAAAATCAATAGATGGGGCGATATACTTGGCCAAGGTCCGCCGGAGGTGAAGGAAACAATTCCGTAAGGGACACCCTCATCTCCGGCAATGAATCTACAAGACGTAAGAACGTGTGATTTTTTAGTCAGTTCGAGTCCGACATTCCCTGTCGTGCCCTCGATGGGTTGGGATCCGTGGGGATTTTGACAAACGCTAAAAAAAATAAGGGTACCTATTTTCCGGCGGTTTAGAACTATGAAATTTGGCAAGTAGTACCAATACAACAAGTATTGTGAAAAGTCTGAAAACTATATATTTGCACTTAAATCATAAAAAATACAGTCTTTAAAAATCGGCGAGAGTCGATTCCTGAACTATTTAAAATATTAAATAATTTTTAATTAAGTATTTTAATTTAAGGCTAAATAAATTTGTTTCATTACCCGACATTTATAAATTATAAATTTCTATAATGTGTACCAATCGCGATAGTTTACGAACATATACCTATATTTATAATTTGTACAGAACCTACAAATTTGTACAGAACCCTCGGCGGCGGATTCCAATTCGCACTTCTCCGGATTTTTAAATAATTATTTAACTGCCTGTTCTCCATGTATTCTCGGCAAGGATATGCCTCTATAATTGTACCGGTGATAGGTCACAGGCTGGTTCATACCAGCGGCGTAGCTTTGCTTAGACGGGTTAGTATCAAAACTTGATAGAATATCTTCCAGGCTGGTCCCATTATCGTAAGATCAGGACCTGATGATCGGATTTTGGAAAAAAATCAAGGGAACTCTTCAATATTAATGACACACCTATTATAATTTAGGTCTATTTTATAGTGGTTCTTGCATTTTCTCTCAAAAAACACCAATAGGGGAAATGGAACTGATGATATATAGACCACAAATTACCAGCGGAACTAATTAATATTTCACGGTTTGCGATTCAATTACTTTAATAAGGTATTGCGTAGCACTTTATTTTCGTCATACTACTATTACGCAATGTAATGATGCTGATGGTGAACTATCATGTGAACTCCTCAACAATTTGCAAGTGATATTTTGTAAACGGATTCGAGCAGTTGACTTAAGACTTTTGTAACCTATGTTCACATAGGTTACAAAAGTCAAAAAACAAAAGTTAAAAACCAAAAATAATTAAACATTTTAAAGTTGGTGCCAAATAAAACATACACCAACTTCAAAATGTTAATTTAATTTTATTGTTCTATAATATTTTTTGCTTTTTAATTGCCTTGTATTTATTTTTGAACTCAGTTATATTTTTTTTTGCATCAAATGCATAAAAACATTCGGTTCAAATATGGACCTCGTTTTTATGGTAATTCACTCATCTCTTTATTTAGTCCAATAAAACAAACCCACATTGCTTTAAAGTTTCATCTAAACACGTTTAGATGTTTTAAAAAAATGCATCATGATAATTTTGACGCCTGTATAAATAAAATAGCATTAGTTGGCAAATTTAACGCCTGTATAAATAAAATAGCATTAACTGGCGTTATGGTTGTTGATATTATTGCAGGATTTATAGTTCAGGAAAAGTAATTATTTTTTTATTTAAGTATTAATGTTGGAAACACCAATACTGTCGTCCTTATCAATCCCGCATCTGCAAAAAAAAATTAAGGTCAAAGTCGCAAACATCAGTCTGTGATGATGAAGACTTATTCAGTTGAGTTCCACACCATCTACAAGAAATATTTGGCGTTTATAACGAGGTTTTCTCGATACGCTTATTCCACGCTTTACTCTTGCGTTGCATTTGTAACCTTGAATAAAGTATTTTGACTTTTTTGACACGATCTATTGTGATCCTGTTTCAGTAAATAATCTATTTATTTTAAACTACAGAATCCCTGTTTGTTTGACCTTTGTAATCCATGGCGCTGCTAGTAACATACCTAGAGGTCAAACCGAAATAGAGTGTGGAAGTGGCAGTTTTGATATTTTTTTCTTATGGACAGCTAAACTTAAAAAAAAAACAAAGTGAAGTCGGTTTACGGACGATAATTTTACATGTTACCGTCATAAGAAAACATTGATGACATATTAGCGTTGCTTAGTAACAAATCAACAATGTTAGTTTTGATTGTATTGCATGTCATGTCGCTGAAATCGTCATCCGCGTTGCTTAGCAACCAATCAGTAACGTGACTGCTTAGCAAGCAATCAATAATGTGACACTTTTCCGTGCGTATACCCGGTAAACGATTTACAGGTCTAGACCTACAGGTCAGGCGTCAGTATCTGTAGGTCTGTATGCCATATCGTAGACCTAAATGGATGGATGGATTTTAGTAAGGTTTTATTAAGAATCTAGTTTAAGCATGTGCTTACTAGCTTGTAACGTAAGTATTTATTTTTCAGATCTGGAACGTAATATGTTTGTGGATGGTAGCAGCTAGTATCAATGCTTCCGCCAAAAAATCGGCTAGTTCCCATGATGTAAGATATTTAGAAAAATTAAAGTCTGACAAGTTCATCCTTATCTGGGTCCTAACAATATTCCTGCTTAGCCTGATATTCAACATTATTTTGATCTTCGGTGTACATAAAGTGAGTACAATGAATCATGCGCTTATTACACTACACTAAATCAGGGACGCCACAACAGATCTTGATTATTGAGAGTAGAAGTACAAGAAAAAAAAAGCCAAAGGCCGAATAGTGATCGCCCCGTGGTAAGTAACTAGTGCGTAAGCGGCCTAAAGGTTCATTTCCGTGCATCGCGGCCGATCGCGAGCCGCGCGCGGCTTACAACAAGCGTAAAAATATATATTTGTATACAGTTATTATGTAGCTATTTTTGACAACGTTTCTTTTTATTTCAGCGCAAACGCAATTGCATTGAAATATATCTGATTTATACTATACTCTTCATAGTCCTAGGAGTCGGTTTCGGCTTCATCCCTTCTATTCAAGATGGGCTATTATCACCGTTAGAAATCGTTCAGCGCTCGATCATTTTAGGTTTGTATTTTTTCAAATATTTATTTATTATTTAATTAATTTTCTGCCAATTTCATACGTCTCTACTCTTTATCTAAATAAACTAGGGTTAAAAAAAAAACGTACGCGCAATTAATTATTGAATCAGAAATCGAATTTCCAGATTCTAGCTTTCAAGGTATACCTAGAACCGTTTAGTCACACGATTTCTCAAAATGTACAAGAGATTGTAATTTAGATTTAAACACAAAATAAATAATTAATAATTTTACATCCTTGATGTTAATTATAAAAGGATTTTTCCCGGGGTTAAGAAATCACATAGTACTGGATCCCTAGAACAAATTTGATAGATACCAAGCTGGAATTGTCATTGTAGCTTTGTTTTGACGTGGCGCCCAACTTTGTGTATTCCTGCGACAAATTTATACAGTGGTACGTTAGTGAAGAAAACGGAAGCAAGTTTGTTTGATGTTTTTTTTTCTAGTAATAACTTTTATACCCTCACAATTAGTATATGTTCGTAGTGGCGGACACTTTCGTTAAACCATCCATTTTGTGGGACGAGAGATTTTTCATATACCTATATTTTGTAATTACGTAAAAATTGAAGTAAAAAAATACCCTTCGGAGCAGAATGTTCAAAAAGCAAAATGAGCACCACACGCAAAATGTACAAAACGCAGAATGAACAAAAGCAAAATTAATGAACTTTCTACATTTAATCTGTTACCATTTAATATATTTATCAGATAGCTAAAGTTGGTTTGCCCGTCAAAACGAATATATTATGACATTCGAGCCTGGTATTTGCCATTTAAAAATTTTGTTCTGGGGATCCCCACCTAACAAGTTTTGTTATTAATTTAATCTTTTATCTATTTTCAGTGTTGTCTATTTACTTCTTCATTGTAATCTGGAGCTATTGGTTGGACCTGAAGGACATGAGACCCCATATTCCCAATACTACGCAAAACAAAATATGATTTATTGCATTTTTTTTTGTTTAACTTGTGCTGTCTCACTGCTGGGCAAAGGTGCATCCTTCCAAATCTCATTGTCTGGAGGTTAGAAATCCCTTTTCTTCTCTCCAGATCATATTGCATTTTCATAAAATAAAAATACAATAGAAATAGATTTCAATGTTATGAATAATTTTCAATAGTCTTCTTGATATTGTCAAAATTTGTAGCTGAATTTTTAAATGCACGTCAATAATTGTTTTTAACAGATGATCCAATTAAAGTTGAATTTTGGAGTCATATATAATACGAACATCATTTACGCATGGTCCTAACACTTTTTTTTTTTAATGGAGAGAGATATTACTGTCGCCAGTTTGAAACGATATTGTATAAGACCAACTAGGATTGTTAACAGATGGTCTCAATTAACTGCCTGTTAAACTGATAATTGTGGGTTTCGACAAGAAAACCCAAAAGGTTTTCTATCATTCGAAGGCACAAATGCCAGTTAACACTAATAGCGTTAGCTATTTTTAACAGACAGTTAGTGGTAGATAAGTTATTGAGACCGGTCGTAAATCAATAATATTGTGACTACGTCGGTCGGCAATTTGAAATTGCGTGTTCATGTAATTATATTATTTTAAGAATCGGTTAGTATATTATGTCATAAACTCATAAAAACTTTTTTACAAAAAAATATTAAAGACTTTAAAAATAAATACAAGGCAACTAAAAAGCAAAAAATAATACAGAATAATAAAGAAAAATTAAACATTTTGAAGTTGGTGCCATGAAAAAGTAGCTTTCATGTTTTGTTCGGCACCAACATCAAAATGTTTAATTTTTCTTAGTTACAATAGCCCTAAGGTCAAATGCTCAAATCCTTTTCAAAATATTGCTTTTTCCAATGCAGGGCCGTTAATTGTTGAGGAGTTCACATGACAGTTCTCCATCAGCTCTATTACATTGCGTAATAGTAGTATGACAAGAATAAGCGCTACTCAATACCAATTAAAGTAATTGAATTGCAAACCGTGAAATATTGAATAGTTCCGCTCGCCATTGTGGTCTTCATCATCAGTTCCACTTCAACCATTGGTGCTTTTTAAGAGTAAATGCACGAATCACTATGAAATATATCTAAATCACTATAAGTGTGCCTTTAATATTTCAAGAGTTCCCTCGATTTCTCCAGAATCCGATCTTCAGGTCCTGATCTGATGATAATGGTACCAAGTTGGTACCATTATCATCAGATCAGGACACCCACAGGAAAGTAAACCCTTAAAACCAAAAATAATTTTTCAAATAGTCCTGCCATCTTAACTTATGGGATTAATGGTTGTTCAACAAACAATTCATAATTTTGTCGCACTCAGTGTAGAACTAGAGCAAACGAACGTAAAATAATTGACGATTCTTATAATAGTGGAAAAGTTTACTATGCATGGCCCCCAAAATATTTGATTAAATACTGAATATTTACAAAGACTTACTACTACTTAATTTATTTAAAAACAAAGTTAAGAAGTTGTTGATTATTAAATGGTATTCTAGTATTTATCATTTTTTAAATGACACACTTGCTTTGATATACATATTTCTATTTTTTTTATGTTTATATTTTGCACGCCTACTCAATTGGCACACCACAGGTGGTAGAATATAATAAATTCAAACAAATAAATATATTGCATTGTATTGTAAAAAAAAACCGAAGAAGAATCAAATCACATTGGGGCTCTTTTTTTTTTTTTTTTTTTTTTTTTTTTTCTCTTTATTGGGTAAACTAACAATATCACAATAACAAATGCTTAAGTAGTATTATCCAACAAGTTAATAATTGTGATATCCACACCGTTTACCACGGATAGGTATACATAATTCATTGAGAGTAGGTAGTATTTTTATATATCAACATCTACACTACATACAAATGTAGTGCATTTTTATACAGTTTTATAATACATACTAAATAAAGTAAAATATGAGCACAGGTCAACTTAAGCCAGGTACTTGTCTATTAAGTTTCTTAAGTAATAATTGTTTGTATGCGCCCACCGAATTTCCATGAATGTCTATATGACTGAAGTTGATGTTATAACAGTCAAGTATGCGGCAGATAGGTGAGCGTTTGCCAGCATTAGTACGCGATGTACGTATCGCGAATGATGGAATTGTACGACAAGCTCGTGTATTTATTCTGGTAGGTACTTTGTAGTTAATATGATTGATAACATCAATGCAGTCATATTTATTATGGCAGACGTCATACAAAAACATCGCCTGTAATTGTAGTCTCCTAGATTTTAGGTCTAGGAGCTTATATTTGAGTAACAATTTAGGATAAGATCGGTAGCTGTGACAGCATAGTTTGTAGTGTACGCAGCGAAGGAACTTTTTTTGCACTCTTTCAAGGCTATCAGAGTATTTCGTATACATTGGGTCCCAAATGGATACAGCATATTCAAGTTGTGAGCGAATTAAAGTCTTGTAAAGATGCAAATATGTATGCGGACGTTTAAAATCATTACTACTTCGTAAGACAAAACCATACATTTTATAAGCCCTACTACAAATACTATCAATATGTGCATCTAGTGTTAGCTTTGCATCTAGCGTGACTCCAAGATCGCGTATGGTCTGTACTCTATCAAGGCAATGGCCGCCTATGGAATAAGTGAATGTACTAATAGATCGCTTCCTAGTAAATGTGAATACTTTACATTTGTTGAGACTGAGTTGCAATTTATTATTAACACAGTAGTTGTTAAATCTATGCAGGTCTTTCTGAAATTTATTATGATCATTAAAATCATTTATAGTTTGGTAAATCTTCAGGTCATCTGCGTATAATAAGAATTTACAATGTTTAAAACAGACATTTACGTCGTTAATAAAAAGAACAAACAGAAAGGGGCCTAAAATAGAGCCCTGTGGTACCCCGGACGTTATGAGTACCATATCAGACTCGTACCTATTGACAACGACCTTTTGCGTTCTATTTGTAACATAAGATTTGAACCACCTCCAAAGATTACCCTTTATACCATTAAAGGCAAGTTTTTCCAGTAATATCCTGTGATCCACCCGATCAAAAGCCTTTCGAAAGTCTGTATAAACGCTGTCTGTTTGCTTGTTATGGTCTAGATTATCAAATAATTCCGAAGTATATACTGTAAGATTAGTAATAGTGGACCGTTTACAGACAAAACCATGTTGTTCCGGAATGACAAAGTTATGCAATAGAGGATATATGGTATTATGCACCAGCCTCTCCATAAGTTTAGATAATGTGGGTAGAATTGATATTGGGCGATAGTTAGCAATGTCATCTTTTGGACCTCCTTTATGTATTGGTGTTATTCTGGCAGACTTCCATACGGCAGGAAATGTGCCCTCCTTTAAACATTTGTTATATAATATGGCTAAGGGCTTGTGTATGGTTACGGCGGTGTTTTTGAGGAAGATCGGGGGGATATTATCCAGTCCTGACCCTTTAGTATCTTTAGTTCTATCTAGAGCCTTTAGTTCTTTAAGGACGTCTGCCTCTAACAAATGTATATCACTAATAATACTACTATTCGGAAATTGAGTATCTACGTCAGCTATGTTGTCAATACAAAAGGAGTCCGGCACATCCGAGGGCTGGAAAACGGAGTGGAAGAAAGAGGAGAATAGATTACAGATGCTTTCAGGGTTATTCGCCACTGTGCTACCATGGTGAACGCTAATTGGAATGTCAGATTGGTTTTGACGATTTTTTATGTAAACCAAAAGACCAAAAAAACTTTGCGTTTTTAAGTATGCCATCCTCTACTGAATTAATATAATTGTTGTAACATATTTTTGATTCTTTTTTAAACCTATCCCGAAACAAAGAAAATAAAGAGTAATCTGATTTATTTTTGTATACTTTCCATTTGGTCCAAGCCTTGTTTTTATTTTTAAAAATATGTATCAATGATGGGGTAAACCAGATGGGAAAACTAGTATTTGAGATACGTTTAGTTGGAACATGTTTACGTATAATGTCAAAAATATTTTCGTAGAAAACGACAACACTTTCTTCGGCGGATTTATTATGATACAGCTCACACCAATCAATTTTCAGGACATCATTATTGATCAGCTCATAATTAGCACTTTTAAAACAAAATCTTATATGTGATTTAGTGGCCATAGGCTTGCAAAGGTCGCTATCAATTGGTACTAAGACATAATAGGGAGGATGGTGTAAGTCGGGTGGAACTAAGGTGATAGGCGCTGAAAATGTTTTGCTATTGTATATGTTTGTAAGGCATAAATCGAGCAATCTATTTAAGTTATTTTTAAAAGTATTTATTTGTAGGTGGTAAGAATATGGCGGCGCTAGATTGTTCATATTTGTTAATTTCATTTGTGTTCCGTCAAAAAACCAATCAAGATGTGGTAGGTTGAAATCACCGATTAAATAAAACCTGTTATAACTATTTATCTGTATTATCTCTTGTATTGTATTTAAAAAGGTAAGATACGCATCAGAATCAGTGCCCGGTGGTATATAGACGGTGCTAATCAAATAATGAGATTTACCAATGCGGATTTCCAATAAAATATAATCTATTATGGGTAGTACAATATCAAAGGGTATGAGGCGGGGTGCGGGTGCGCAGCGCGCGGCGCATAGCGAGCGCAGCACGGCCACAAGCACTCCGCCGCCATCGCGACGCCCGGTTGCAGCTCGATTTCGATCGCATCGGAACACATTGTAGCGAGAATCCACAAATTCGTTATCAGTTATGCCCTCATGCAACCAAGTCTCAGTTAGTATTATAACGTCATAATTGTGCGATAACATGTTCATGTTTATAGTATTTAATTTAGTTCTTAGTCCACGGCAGTTTTGATAGTATACAGATAGAGTGTTGTTATTGAATTTTTAGATTATAATAATAAAAATGTTTTAAGCACAGATGTTTACGTTTAGAGTCAAGATAGATACAGGCCACATAATGTTGAATAAACACACACATTACAAAATAAAGGCATTGCCGTTGTTTATTAAAATATATAGATGTTATTAGTCTTATCTGACTGCCTATTATTAATTAGTTGATAACATTTAACGCCCACACATGGGAATCGATTTTATAGTGTCTCAAAATATATATAGTGTTCATATACAGCATAATATTACATATGTTTATATAAATATACTTTTTGTCATTGTTACACATCAGATTACACCGGTAAGAGCATTGACATAATATATTCTTGTACATATATATCGAAGGGTAAGAGTGAAAAAAAATACATGTCACGCTATGTTTGTTGTAAATATAATTTTTAACTAGGGCAAGATGATCACCATAATAGTATATATCGTTACTAAACCATTTGTTGCCGCCGCTGCGCTGGCCACACTGGTAGGCGGGGCCAAAACACCGAGTACGACCGACGGCGCGCGAACGAGGCACGAACAACGGGACGCCGGCGCCGCCATTAGGCAGAGCTACAGAGACCACAGCGAAGCGCACACGCTTTAATAAGTTTAACGGTCATACAGATTGTAAAAGTGTTAGTTAAAATATTATAGTTTGTACCAAAACTATCTTTACTTGAAGAGTCTCCCGAACAGTCCAACACATTGACATTCTACACCGTTACACAAAACATCCAACAAGAAAGTTTGGCGACCGTGACAGGACGGTATTTATGGTTTTTTTTCATTTATTTGCCAACGATAATGTCTGACACAGAACTAAAGGATTTAATCAAAAAACGAAGCACGATAAAAGGAAGAATTACAGTGTTTAGAAACTATTTCAATGACTTTCAGAATTTTAAAGATATATCACAAACCCGCGTTAAAGAATTATGTTTACGATTATCCAAGTTTGAGGTTTTATTTAACGATTTTGACACAATTCAGAGTAGAATAGAAGTTTTATCGGATGACAGCGATGGTCAACTTGTTGAACGTTCTGAAATAGAAAATCAGTTTTATTCTTTGATTACCGTAGCTCAAGAAGCAGCTCAGCTGAATCAAGAACAGTTTAGTGACGCTGATGAGAACCTTTCTAAAAGTAAAGTAAATTCTTGTAGTCATGAAAACGTAAATGTTAAGTTACCCTTGATACAGCTGCCTGTTTTTGATGGAGATTACAGTAAATGGCTCGAGTTTAGAGACATTTTTAAATCGTTAATACATGATAATAGAAAACTAAGCGGTATAAGTAAATTTCATTATTTGCGCTCCTCGTTGCAGGGTAGTGCTTTGGTTGTTATAAGGTCTTTGGAAATTTCTAACGATAACTATGAAGTAGCTTGGCAACTTGTAAGTGATAGATTTGATAACAAAGGTCAACTAATTACTAATCATTTTAAGGATTTGTTAGGTATTGAATCATTGCACAAAGAATCAGATACATTACTTAGAAACTTAGTTGATCACATAACAAAGCATCTACGAGCGCTCAACACACTAGGGGAACCCACTGATAATTGGGATTCATTAATCACTCATATATTTGCAAACAAATTAGATTCAGCATCATTGCGTAAATGGGAAGAAGTTAAAGACCGTCAGCGTTCACCTACTTTGCAAGAGTTTAAGGATTTTTTAAGGAAAAGGGCTGACGTTTTAGAATCCATAAACCGAACCAGCTCTCCCTCTATAAAACCTGAAACAAACAAAAAATTAGATAAACAACAAAAATCATTTATGGCTTCTACTTCTGAGTCAGGTAAAAGTGTATCAAATTTGAAATGTTTATTGTGCAGCGGTGAACACCGTATATATGCATGTAAAAGGTTTCTTGATATGTCTCCTGAATTGCGTTATGCTGAAGTTGTAAGGTTGAAATTGTGTGCAAATTGCTTTCGTGGTGGTCATTTTGCAAGTCAGTGTCGATTAGGTCCATGTCGAGAATGTGGTCGTAGACATCATACATTAATTCATAGGAACAAGCCAGTTACGGCTAACAATGTTGTTCAAATCAGTGAAGTTAGTGAGGTAACAAACACTAACAATCCAAATAATAATGACATGAATGCACATTCGGTTTCATTGTCCTCCTGTATAGCAAGTCAGGTCTTGTTATCAACAGCAGTTGTTAAAATCGTGGATGAGAAAACCAATCAGTGCCATGAGGTACGGGCCTTGTTAGATTCAGGTAGTCAGTCATCGTTCATAACTAATTCATTAAAACAGAGGTTAGGGCTTCTGAGTCAAAGGGTACCATCAGTTAATGTGACAGGCATCAACAACATGTGTTTCAATACAATGGAAAGGTGTTTAATTACACTGAAAATTAAACAGTTCACAAAACAAATAAACTGTTTAACAATAAATCAAATTTCTACAAACTTACCTTCTGAGGAAGTGGATATCATAAGCTTGGATATTCCACAAAACATACAATTAGCTGATCCGACATTTTATCGTCCCTCTCAAGTTGAATTGTTACTAGGGGCAGACGTGTTTTGGGATCTCATTATAGCAGGTCAAATAAAGCTCGGACACAACAAACCAATGTTACACAATTCATTGATAGGATGGTTAGTAGTTGGTCCAACGATGTGTACCAGTTATGACAAGGGTAACAATATAAACTGTAATTTTAGTCAGGAAATAAAAAATCAGTTAAGCAAATTTTGGGAACTTGAGGAGTTACCCCCCAAGTTACCCTGGAGTCAAGAAGAAATATTGTGCGAAGATCATTTTGTAAAAAATACTCATAGGTTGAACAATGGTAAATTTTGTGTGAGTTTGCCGTTGAAAGGTGATCCAAAGGACTTGGGTGATTCGTTTCCAATGGCATTCAAACGGTTACTCCAGTTGGAAAAACGATTTCGACGGCAACCTCATGTCAAACAACAATATAGCGAATTTATTGAAGAATACAAAAACTTGGGACATTTGTCAAAGATTGAGAGACCTGACGTGGCGAATTATTTGCCTCACCATCCTGTTTTACGTGAAAGTGAAACAACAAATTGTCGTGTTGTTTTTGATGCTTCGGCTTCGACTACTTCAGGTCTTTCACTCAATGATATGTTGATGGTAGGGCCTACGATTCAGGAAGACATCTTTTCAATACTCGTTCGCTGTCGTCAGCATAAGTTTTTGTTAGTAGGAGATATTGAAAAGATGTACCGTCAAATAGTTGTCGAAGAAAAACATAGACCTTTACAAATGATTCTTTGGAGAAATAATGAAAATGAACCTATACAATACTTACAGTTAAATACAGTCACGTACGGAACTTCTTCGGCACCATTTCTAAGTGTCAGATGTTTATTCGAATTAGCTGATTCTTGTGATGATGAATGCATCACCACTATAATAAAACACGACTTTTACGTCGACGATCTATGTACTGGTCATCAGGATCCTGAAAAATTAAAATACGTACTTGAATCTATAAAGAACACATTAAAGTCAGCTCAAATGAATCTACGTAAAATTAAATCAAATTGTGCTTACCTTTTTAATAATGATGAAATGTTTCATGACCAAAGCAACATTGAATTTATTAAAGAATGTACTACTCTAGGCATAAAGTGGAACCCGTCCACAGACAAATTAATGGTAAAGTTACCTGATTATAAACAACAGAATATGGAAACTAACAAGTGCACAAAACGTGTCATTTTGTCACTAGTAGCAAGCATATTTGACCCACTTGGGATTTTTTGTGTCTGCACAGTATTATTGAAGATTTTATTACAAGAACTTTGGTCATTAAAATTACACTGGGATGATGATGTACCTATTCACATTAGAAATTTGTGGCAAAAAATGTTTAAGGGTTTTCAGTCACTGTCATCCTTTGAAATTGATCGTTATTGTATGGGTGGTGAACCAAATCACATAGAAATACATGTATTTTGCGATGCATCGACAAAGGCATATGCCGCCTGCATATATATCCGTAGTATTAATGATGATGGTGTAGTTTCAGTTAAGCTTCTATGCGCTAAGGCTAAGGTTGCACCCCTAAAGCCCACTACAATACCGAGATTAGAATTATGTGGTGCCCTCCTCGGGAGCCGCCTTTGTGACAAGGTCACGAAAGCTTTACGTTGCAACATTAGTAGATACATATATTGGACTGATTCACAAATAGTATTGTCATGGTTAAAAACTACTACACCTGCAAAATTAAAAACTTTTGTTTCAAATCGTGTTACAGAAATTGCTGATTTGTCTCGTCGTGGGGTATGGAGATATGTTCCATCCGCTCAGAATCCGGCAGACTTGGCTTCACGAGGTCTGTCACCGGAAGAGTTGCCTGAAGCCAAGTTATGGTGGAATGGGCCATCCTTCCTGCTCCACGGCGAGACAGATTGGCCTTCTCAGTTGTTAAAGCTAAGCCTAGATTTACCTGAAATTAAGGTAGCAACTGTAACACTAAAGCAACCTAACAAAGATGTTATAGACATTGAAAAATTTTCCAAGTTTAACAAATTAAGAAGAACAGTTGCTTTTATGTTCAGGTTTATACACAATTGTAAAAATTCTAATAATAAGATACAAGGTTCATTAACCGTTAAGGAATTGCAAACAGCTGATGTCATGTTAATTTCCCTTGCACAACTATGTTCATTTGAAAATGAAGTAAATTCTTTAGAACAGGGTAAGCACATTAATATTAAGTCAAAACTTCTAACCCTAAATCCATATCTTGACGCAGAGGGTGTTATGCGCGTGGGAGGCAGGTTAAATAATTCTATGTACGATTACAATAAAAAACATCCCGTGATTCTCGATTCAAAACACTATTTAACCAAACTTTTATTTGAACATTTTCACATACAATTATTACATGCAGGCCCACAGCTGCTCCTTTCAAGCATACGTGAAATGTATTGGCCACTAGGAGGAAGACACTTAGCACGGCAGACCTACCGAAAATGTGTAGTATGTAAACGCGTGAAAGGAGAAGTTGCTGGTCAAATTATGGGAAGTCTGCCATCTCAGCGTATAACGCCAGGGTTTCCATTCCAAATTGTAGGAACAGATTATGCTGGGCCCTTTTATATATTGAATAAGAAGGGCCGCGGCGCTAGGTTACTGAAAGCATATTTGTGTCTATTCGTATGTTTTAAAACAAAGGCAGTTCATTTAGAACTTGCGAGTGATTTAAGCACTGAAGGTTTCATTTTAGCATTTAGACGATTTATATCAAGAAGAGGAAAACCTCTCGAGATTTTTTCTGATAATGGTAGAAACTTTGTAGGAGCTAGTAAAGAGTTAGGAAAGTTTCTTACCGAATTAAGTGACTCTGTGTCAGACAATTTTTCTGGCGAAGGCATACAATTCAGATTCTCACCCGCTTACTCTCCAAACTATGGTGGGCTTTTTGAGGCTGGTATAAAGTCGGCTAAGTTTCATATTAAACGCATTGTGGGGAATATACACTTAACTGCTGAAGAACTTGCTACTGTCTTCGTCCAGGTCGAGGCAATATTAAATTCTCGGCCCCTCTATCCAATTTCATCCGATCCTCACGACCTGTCCCCTTTGTCCCCAGGGCACTTCCTCATTGGAAGACCATTGACGTCACTACCAGCTCCAGACTTACGAGAAGTCAAGACTCATCTCCTGCATCGCTACGCCAAATTGAACAAATGCGTCAGCACTTCTGGTCACGGTGGAGCCAAGAATACATTTGCGAACTTCAGCAGCGCAAAAAGTGGCTTGTGAAGAAGCCTAACATGAAACCAGGACAACTTGTGCTGATCAAGGAAGAGCACAATCCTCCACTCAAATGGCCGCTTGGTAGGATCAAGCAACTCTATCCTAGAACAGACGGCTGCAGCAGGGTTGCAGACGTGGAAACAACCAAGGGAACCATCCGCCGTGCCATCACAAGACTATGCCCTCTGCTGGACGAGGGCACTACAGGGCTTGAAGCCCCATAGGCCTTCAAGGGCCGGGAGGTTGTTGCCGCCGCTGCGCTGGCCACACTGGTAGGCGGGGCCAAAACACCGAGTACGACCGACGGCGCGCGAACGAGGCACGAACAACGAGACGCCGGCGCCGCCATTAGGCAGAGCTACAGAGACCACAGCGAAGCGCACACGCTTTAATAAGTTTAACGGTCATACAGATTGTAAAAGTGTTAGTTAAAATATTATAGTTTGTACCAAAACTATCTTTACTTGATGAGTCTCCCGAACAGTCCAACACATTGACATTCTACACCGTTACACAAAACATCCAACACCATTTTAAGGAATTTATTGCCTTAATACAGATACAACATGAGATATGGGTTTTGTTTACCTGCATAGTTATACCTAAAATTGTAATTAAACTATTTAACGATGGATATAATAATAATGCGATGCTGTAGCGTTGCTTCGTGTCATTCATATGCTGTTTACTTGAATCGAGCGATGTCCTGGGGCGATCTGACTGCGATAGCAGGAGAGGTGTCCGTCTTGCGTGCCAGGATGGTTCCATGTTTGACCCATACGTATTTATACTCGTTCTTCTTAGCAGCGTCCCGGCATTGACGAAACAACATCTTATTATTTAACGTTAAGTGTTCGTTAACGTAAATGGCAGCGGGCTGCCCGGGTATGGATAAAGAGGTTGAATTTAACCCTTTAGCTGCACGGCTGGCAGCGATCACGTTGTCGCGTAGTGTTCTGTTTGCAAATTTTACTATAATGTTCTTTGGGCGCCGATCGTTCTTGTCAGCGTGAGGCACGCGGTGAATAGCGACTATTTCCGATGACTGTATTGGATGCTTAATTACGTCACCCAAGCGTTCGATCAAGCTGACGAGATTTTCATCCCTTCTATCGGGAATATTAGAGATTTCAATATTGCACTGTCTACTTAGCTGTTCCATAGCGTTGATTTTATTTTCGAGACGTTGAATTTGAGCCTCAGAGCCATCATGATCACATTTGTTTTGTTCAACTATTTTCAATCGGCTGTCGAAGACGTCCTGTCGTTCGTTCGGCTCTTAAATATTTCATCTCTTAGAAGTTAGACAGTAGGCTAACTTTGCTGACAGCATAGGCCAATTTTATTTTTTAACTACAGATTATAAAATTCGGTATCTTACCTAGTTTTCTTAACAAAATATATAAAGTTTTTATAATATAAATAAAATCCCTAGACTTTGTTGATGTGTGTATGTATGGGTACTTTATTTAGCAACATAAATGTATTGTCACAACTTCTAATGCCATCTATCGGTGTATTACAGAACCGTACAAGAACAATAAGATAAAGAACTAAAATATTAAAATTATTTATATTGTTAATTGGTTAATTAATATTCATAAATTCCTAAAATATTATTTTGGTAATTTGTAACATTTTGATTTGTATATGTTATTCAAACAGGTTACGACCTCATGGTTGAACAAATGAAGAATTATTGGGAATATTGTATACATTTGGACTTTTGGGTTGTGATCCGAAATCCTACTTAATTTGTCCTAATTATTTTCTTTACGTATCAAAGAAAATAAAAACAAAACAATGAAAGAAGAAAGAAATGCAATAAACTTTAATGCGACACCACTTACTGTAATAGATCTAATGGAATTTGAACACAACGAGATGATAATGTTAGGCATAGATAGTAGAGGATAAAAGTCCGGATATAGTTCCGGTCCAGAGATGGAATAACATTATTATATAATAATTATGCAATATTCATATTTATCATTGTGATTCTAATTTGTTATCGTAGGTATAAAATGTTGATGTTTACTTTATATTATGTTGTATCATTAGTTACGTTACACTGTATGTTTCCGAAGGAAATAAAATAAATGAAATTGTTATTTTGAATTATAAGTAATACTTTATTGACGTTATTGACTTGTTTTATATTGTTACGAGTTTGTGTACCTATCTTTGACTCAATAATGGTCGCTTTTTTGTAATTGTCATTCTAGAAATATTTTATATATTATACAAATCTGAATTGTAAAAAAAGGAAGAGAGAGAAAGAAGATGTTGCATACAGATATAAATAAATGTATAGCTGTGGACGTTGTTGTGTCTACTAGTGTCAAATAGCGAACGTGGTGTTCGCTATTTGACACTAGTAGACATAACAATGTCCACAGCTATACTAATCTTTTGATGATAATAAAATTTAAAAAAAATAAGTATGCAATATCAACAAAAAATATTTTAATAGTTATGTCAGACATAGCATCAAGTTAGTAATTCGCCAAATAAGTAAAATGGTTGCTCGATAAACCATGTTTTTAATCTGTGTTTAAAATTGCATGTATGGGTCGGACTCGTGATTAATGCTGGGAGACTGTGTGAAAGACTGCGAGCCCTAATTTATTTATGCCTTCTCTTTCTAAGCCGGTAACGCATCTCATCTGCTATAATATATCACTTACCATCAGGTGAGCTGCTGGTTTGTTTGCTCCCAATAAACAAAACATTATATGACTGATCTGTCCAGTTGGGAATATAGAAATAATAAAAACTTTTTACAATAAAATATAACCGACTTCAAAGTGAAATACAACGTATCTAGAAAGGAAAAAATAAAGTAGACTAACGAAAAATAAATAAACATTTTGAAATTGGTACCATGAAATAGTTGTTTTGTGGTTTATGTTTTATTTGGCACCAACTTCAAAATGTTAATAATATATTTTTTTTACTTGTACCTATTTAATTTTGAAGTTGGTAATATTTTTTGTAAAAAGTTTTTATTTCTCACTTTTTAGTGGTTGGTCTGTAATTCTTCTAAGTCATAATACTCTAATATCAGCTGCTGAAATCTTAACAAAATATTGTATTTCCTGATGCTGGGTCGTTATCTGTTGAAGAGTTCCCATGATATTTCACCATCCGCTCTGTGACATGGTGTGTTAGTAGTATTATGAGCATAAGTGATAATAATAATAATAATAATAAAAATCATTTATTCACTTAGGAAGCAAAATACTACACTTGTGAAAAGTCGATTCTACATTTACTGGTAATGCCTGTTCGCAAACAATAGGTAAAGCCCGAGAAAAGAACAGGCAATAAAAACTCGTGGCCACTCTTTTCAAATTGCCAATGTTTACAATGTTTCTCTGTTTATAAACTGTTTATGCAGGTAAGGTGCTGCCACCATTATATTATACACCATATATTAGAGGACTGATGCAAAAAAAGAGGTCATTAATATTAGAAGAGTACACGAGATCGGATACATCAGCCTCAATGGGCACAACATAGTAGGAGCATCCACTTACGATGTAAAAACTTTATGTGCTTAAATATTGGCCAATTTACTGCTACTTAATGAATAAGTATACATGTTTTTCAAAGGAAAGAAAAGAATGGCCGTAATTTATCACGCAGAATCTTTACTTACAAAAGTAAATAGTTTTCTTAACTAGTACCTAAGTAACATTATCAAACTGTGACAACAAAATTCACCTAGTAAAATGCAATAAACTATACAACCCAATACATTAATAGGGAGCAACGAACTACATCCATTTATCTTTATCAGTTAAATAATCATCGATTGAATAGTAAGCTCTTTGTATAAGATGTCTCTTGACTACATTCTTAAATTTATTTACTGGTAGACTCGATATGCTGACTGGGATTTTATTGAAAAATTTAACACCTAGTCCCATGAATGAGTTATGAGTTTTATGAAGCCTATGATATCGACCTACCAATTTGTGCTTATTTCTTGTATTCACAGAGTGAATATCACTATTTTTGTTATATAAATGTAAGTTTTGCTTTACAAACATAACGTTTGCATATATATATTGTGATGCAACTGTCAAAATGCCTATCTCTTTAAACTTTTCTCTAAGGGAAACTCGTGCTCCTAGTTGATATATCGCACGCACTGCACGTTTTTGAAGAATAAAAATAGTTTGTATATCAGCCGCCTTGCCCCAAAGCAATATACCGTAGGACATGACGCTGTGAAAATAACCAAAATATACTAGTCGAGCTGTTTCTACGTTCGTAAGCTGTCTAACTTTGCTGACAGCATACGCTGCAGAACTGAGTTTTCCTGCGAGACATGATATTTGGGTGCCCCACTGTAACCTATTGTCTAATGTAATTCCCAAAAAAACTGTCGAGTCGACAAAGCTAATCACCTCATTATTTAAAATTATACTCGTATTAGTACTTTTCACATTTGGCAAACTAAACTTAATACATTTAGTTTTTTTGGGATTTAGAAGTAGGTTGTTCGTTGTAAACCAATCTTGAACTAGTGCGAGTGTTCTATTTATTTTCTCAAAATTTTCTAGTTTACGATCGATTTTAAAAATTAGAGAAGGGTCATCAGCAAATAGAATGATGTCACAAAAGTTATTAACATAAAATGGTAAATCATTAATATATACCAAAAATAAGAAGGGACCGAGTATTGATCCCTGAGGCACGCCCATACTAATTGGAGATCCAGACGACCTTACTCCCCCTATATCAACATATTGAATTCTTTCACTTAGGTAAGAGGCAAGTAGATCCAGCGCTGTACCTTTAATACCGTAATGCCTAAGTTTCAGGAGAAGTGTCCTATGCGCCACACAATCAAAAGCTTTAGAAAGATCACAGAACACTCCAATGGCATCCTGTGAATCTTCCCAGGCACTAAAAATATGTTTCAGTAGCTTAGTACCTGCATCAATTGTAGAGCGACCCTTTGTAAAACCATATTGATCGGGATGCAGTAGATTATTAAAATTAAAGTGTGATTCTAACTGCATAAGTATAGCCTTTTCAAAAATTTTACTAATAGCTGGCAAGATGGATATTGGTCTAAAATTACTAGGGTCATTCTTTGATCCGGATTTAAATAATGGTATTACTTTACTATGTTTCATCAGATCAGGAAACATTCCGGTATCAACACATTGATTAAAAATTATAGATAACTGTGGCGCTATGCCAGTAATTATACTGTGAATTAATTTTACTGAAATACCCCATAAATCAGCAGTTTTTTTTAAATTGAGTGACTTGAATATTTTAATTATTTCACTGGGGTATATATATTTAAAAGCAAATGGTACATTGCATTGATCCACATTATCTCTCAAAAGTGATTCGGCTTTATCTGGGCAAGCGTTCAAGGAGCTGGTTGTGGTTAGTGGTATGTCAGCAAAGAAATCATTGAAAGTTTGTGCTAGGTCTAAATTATCAGTAACAGTCTTATTGTTAATTAATAATTCAAAGCTTTTATCCCGAGGCTTTGCCCGTCCGCTTTCCGAATTAATAATATTCCAAGTGGCTTTTATTTTATTATCAGATTTTTTAATATTTCTACTAATAAGTAAAGCTTTGGCACATGCACAAGCTTTTTTAAAAGTTTTTGAATAGTTTCTCACATACTGAATAAAGTTTTGATCAAAATTAAATTGTTTCATACCATATAACTCGTATAACTTAGCTCTACTTTTATAAATGCCGGTAGTTGCCCAATCACAAAAGCTAAGTTTAGAATTCTTATAAAAAGTTTTTGATTTAAATATATTATTGTATTCACTTTTGATTATATTAAACACTGAGGAGTAAAGATAGTTCGGATCAGAGTGGCTGAAATCTATACTGGTAATATTAGCAGAAACGTTAGAATTAAATTTTTCTAAGCGAGCCGTACTCATTGGCCTACATGTGATCTTATCTATTTTGGCCACTGTGTGTGAGGGAAAAGTGACTTTCTGCCCACAGTGATCTGATGTTAAATCACTCAATATTACCTCATTAAAATAACTACAGTTGCAGAATATATTATCTAAGCAAGTAGCAGAATGTGATGTAATTCTTGTTGGTTCATTAAATAAGTACACTAAATTAAATGATTTAAATAGGTTAACTAATCTGGTAGACAAAGATGATTGTTCAAGTAAATTTACATTGAAGTCGCCACACACTACTATATGCTTAATACCGTAACTTACCCTTTTAAGCACATCTTCCATTACAGATTCAAATAAGTTAAAATCACTCAGTGGTGGTCTATATGCACAAACTATAATATATCTCTCCAGCTCCACACATGATAATTCTATAGTACGCTCAACAGACAGATGTACTATATCCTTGCGTTCCTTACATTTAACATTGTTGCATACAAATATCATAGACCCACCATGTATAGCCCTTTCTCTTATAAATGCACTAACCATACAATAATAACTATTATTAAATATCAGTTCATTAGTTTTCAACCAATGTTCAGTTAAGCAACAAATATCAACACTGTGCATTTTAAGGAACAATTCGAGTTCCTCTATTTTGCTGGATAAGCCTTGAATATTTTGGTGAACTACAGTTAGACCACCTGTGGGCTTGTCCATTGTCTGACTTACTAGTTTAAACTAGGAGTCTTAATAACATTCGTAGTAGAACTGCTAACACTAAATGAATCCTGCAAAGTACTGTTTGTACCTAGGTCAGGGTGTAAATTAAATGCTAATAACTTAGCAAGTTGTCTTTTGTAGAATGTGGAAAGATACATTCTATCTTTCGTTAAAATAAAATTACGAATAAATTTATTCGTGTCAAAAAACAAAATATACTTACTATGTAAGTAAGTACTGTTATATAATAAAAGATTCAAGCTCTGTACATGCTTGTTTTGTAATTCAGATACTGACTGCGAATAAGGTAGACTACATAAAATAAACTTACAACCTACTTTTTCATGCATGTATGTAATAGTTTCTGTTAATTTAATTATGTCTCTCTTTGTGACTGAGAAGCTGTCACCATATAATACTATAACTGTTGACCTATTATCTAAGGTGGTATTATTTAATTTACTAATTAAATTACAAAAATTTGATCCTGTTGAACAATAATTTATGACCCTATACTTTGTGTGACCTATAATAAACCTGCTAAAATCTATACCTAATTGGTCAGAAAAAATCACAACTTTATTTTCTGTAAAATTCAGAGTATGCTGGTCAGATAACAATCTGCAGTCAGAGTCAGACTTACTGCATTTACTGCTCTGTAATTGCCGTGTATTGGTGTGAGTGTTGTGTTGACCGACAAACGGTGGTAGTGAGCAATTGTAGCATAGGTTGTTTTTAATCTGAGAGGTTAATTGTTGTGTTTCCTCTCTAGCTACTCTGGCTACCTCCTCATACTTGTTAATGAATACTTGAGTTTCTGTTTGGTGTTCAAGCATGAGAGTTGTTAGACGGGAGTGCAAGTTCGTTATTTGTGTGTTAAGCTCCTGTGTATGGCGGTCATACATTAACCTGCTGGCAATCATTTGATCTTTGCAGTTGTCCAAGTCTGACTGCAGTCTTTTATGTTCCTTTGTCAATTTAGAATTAATTTTAAATAAAGTTTTAACTTTTCCTAACTTATCACTTTGTTTTTTAATATTGCTTATTAATTTATTTAATTTTGAGTATTTTCTCTGTTTCTTGCGGCTAAGTAACTTAAGTTTTAAGTGCGACACCCACTTTACACCTAAGAGCTCACTATAGAGGTTCTGAGTCACGTTACTGTTTGTTGCCTGTATTGTGTGATTAAGGGAAACTATAGTCCTATGAGCTTCGTTCAGATCACGTTGTAATTCAGTATTGTGACTCAGAGACTCTGAAAACACTTCACTACAGTCACTAAAAGAGTTTATTTCCTGTTGAAGACGGCCACATTGTTCTTGAAGATCCATATTTTGTAAGTCCAGTTCTGTAAGTTGTTTCTTCAGTGCAGCTACCTTCTCATTTAGTCTCACAATTTCTACTTCACAGTCGCTGCGCTCTGACAGCAGTTGGGTGTTGTCCTCTTTGTATTTCTTCAATTCAAGTAGCGCTAATTTTAATTTATTTTCCATGTCCTTTGCTGTTGCCCTGCGAGTCATCATGTGTGTGCTCATTGTCAGATTAGTCCACTAGACTCCTGTAACACAATAAACAAAGCTAAGTACAAGAAAGAAAAAAGTTTAAACAATAAAAATGAGAAGGGGGTAGGTAGAATTTATATAAGATTACAGAATAAATGCAAAGAAAACTTGAAATACAAATTAATTCAACTATAGAATATAAGCAAGATATTAAAATGATAAAAATATAATATAAAGACTAAAAGAAACACAATAGTGGATTCACAATTCTAGTGGATTTTTAAGATTTTGGGTATGAGGTAGGTATGTACCTAATTCAAAAAAACTATTGAAGACTAACATACAAAGTTTTATATCTAAATAGTATTACTATAGTGTTAGTTGCCTAATTGTACAGTAATTTTGTGTGTAAACGAGTGTGTGGGGCCAATTGTTTAGGTCTTCAATTCAGCTTCCACAATTTGTCAAGCGGAAAGAGATAAAAACTGGTGCCAGTGAGAGAATGACGAAGCTCATGCACAGATGAGACATGTATTTATGTGCTTGTGGAGTATTAGTTAATATCAAATAAGTCAAATACTCCCCAGGTTTTAAGATGAGCTTTTGAAAATTCATCCGTTGGCGGCAGTGATGATCGGCAAGTTTGTGCGTTCTCCAGGGACGACTCACTTTATACACTGATGAAGGCAATTCTTAATAATACTAGTCACTACTTTAAATATTAATAACTAATTAATTACAAAATAAAAGTTAATTTAATTTAAAGAAATACAAAATTTACGTCTGACGTTTACAGTGTTGCCAGACCGCAGTATCAATAACCTGAAGTGCTACGCAATACAATATTATAATAACTGAATCACAAACCGTGAAATATTGAATAGTTCCGTTGTTCATCTATGGTTTTCATCATCAGTTCCACCAACACAAGAAGTTTAACTACACACATCAAAAGTGTCTAGGTATCAAGCATTTTTATGCGGATTTCTTGAGATTGAGATGTGGCTTTGTAATAAATTTATGATTTTATAAATTTATATGGATCCTTTTTGGTGCATTTCATAATTTGAATCAGGAACTGTGAATCAAATTCGAGTAAAAGATGAAAATCAGCTGTCAATATTTTCCCTATAAAAACATACAACGCATTGAAGACATTATTAGTGCTACTGTTTCCCTACTACTGATTAAAACCAACGTTATTATGGAGCGGCGACGTCATTTAAGCAGGGAAGAAATGCTCAGAGCCGTGGGAATGATAGAAGCTGGTTCCCGGTAACGTACTGTGGCTTTAGCTCTGAATACAAGTCAGAGTGTTATCAGTCGACTTTGGACACGTTACCGAAGCACTGGTACCGTGGCTGAGCGCCATGGAGGACGGTATCGCTGCACCACAAGGTGACAAGACCGATACATTCAAATCTTAACTCGAAGAGGTCCAACAATAACCGCCATGATGTTAGCCGTGAGGCTTCATCACTCTTCAGGGAACTTAATTAGCGACCAAACAGTCAGAAACCGCTTGCATGAAGTGAACCTTCATTCCCGAAGACCGCTACGGGTACCACCTATAGCAATGCACAATCGTAGGATTCGATATCAATGGGCTCTTGAACACAGAAATTGGGCAGAAGAACAATGGCGTTTCGTGTGCTTTTCTGATGAGTCTCGTTTTGGTATGAGACCGGATACAAGACGTATACGACACTGGAGAACCCCTGGACGCCAACAGCGATTAAAATCCTGCCAGGAAGTCCATCCTTATAGTGGTGGAACCATCATGGTATGGGCGGGTATTTGGATCGGCGGAAGAACTGAGTTGATTTGGATCAGAGGCAACCTCAACGCTCAAATTTATGCTGAGACGATTGTATCAGACGTCATCGTTCCTCTACAAGTGCAAATCGGTCCCTTATTTCAGTTAATGCATGATAATGCACGACCGCACACCGCAAGAGTTGTAAGACAGACTCTCGCCGCAGCTAACATCAATGTCCTGCCCTGGCCTGCTCAGTCGCCAGACTTGAACCCGATTGAGCATGCATGGGATATGCTACAGAGAAGAGCTCTGCCGAATATGGAGGGTATCCAGTCGCAAGAAGACCTTTTTTTGTTGTTGCAACGAACATGGGCGGCCATTCCACAGCGTGATTTGGATGAACTCATTTTGAGTATGCCAAACCGATGTTCTTGTGTTGTTAGTGTTCGCGGTAGAAACACGGATTATTAATTGTTTAAGTTACCCAATAAAATTTTAAAGAAAACTGTTATTTCAGTCTTTTTTTCGAACTTTAATGTTAGTGGTTCAAATGTCAAAAATCCCTTTATTAGGAAAATGGCAAATTTCTTTATTAATGCAAAGGTGACTTGGTTTATCGTTACTGTGACAAACGAAAACACTTTATTTGATGAATCCTTAAAGAAATAAAAAAAAAAAAATCAATCAGGAGAAAAGTTATTGCAAAAATATATGTTGATCCCTAGACACTTTTGATGTGTGTATGTTTAATTTTGAATATGCATATAATTTTTTTTTTTTTATTATCTCATTACATCATTATAATGTAATAAACAGTTCGCAGAATACAAAATAATCTACAATAAAACATTGAAAACATCGATAAAATTTGACCTGTTTGAACGCTGCCATATTTCGCGGGCTTGGATGACGTCACATGACATGCTCTGTGTGTGTTAAAGTGTTGCAGCAGTTTTATACTGGCTTTCAGTTATAATATCTTTGCAGATAAAGGAAAAAGTAAAAAAAAAAACATTTTATAAGCACTGTGTTGTATCAAAGAGCAAAAACACAACATGAATAACATATTTTTTCCTATACCAAGATATGCGAAAATCGAAATCAATGATGTAAATTAATGAGAAGAGATGAAGCATCTTTAACATAGATTTTGTTGTAAATTGCTGTGAAGATCACTTTAATAAAAGTATATTACAATTTGAATTGCTATCATGACATGAATTAGTCAAAAGTATTAAAAATATTTTACAATGCATAGACATTCTTAAAATTATTCTGGACTTAAAAAATACGAACAGCACCGGATATGATGGTGTAACAACAAAAATACTAAAATATGTATTAAATAAACTATCATATATACTTAGTCACTTAGTAAACCTGTGTATAGCGAGTGGTGTCTTTCCTGAAAAGCTAAAATTGAGTGTAATCAAACCTTTATTTAAAAAAGAAGATAAGAAGGATAATTATGGGTTGTTATCGCCCGATAGCACTCGTGCCAGTCTTGTCAAAAATATTTGAAAATGTGATACACGACAGCATCTATAACATAACAATCTATTTTGCGAAGAACAAGTTGGGTTCAGAAAAAACAAATTTATTGACATGGCAATTTATTGATTTCTTAACATAATAATGTCAAATATGGACAGAGGTAAACTAGCTAGCGCATTATTTATGGACCTTACTAAGGCGTTTGACCATGTCAATCACAAAATATTGCTCAATAAACTATATGCCTACGGTGTGAGAGGGAATATATATTTTATTATGATTTAGTTAAATCGTATCTTAGCGGGAGAACTCAGGTAACGAAAGTTATCAAAATATGCAGGACTACGAAAAATATGACAGAATATACATCAGAATGCAAAGAAGTAACACTTGGTTTTCCTCAGGGCAGCGTACTGGGTCCACTGCTGTTTATCATTTACATAAATGACCTCCCTAAAGTAACTCAGAATAATTTAATTTTATTTGCTGATGACAGCACAATTTTATTTACCGGGGATGATAAGGGTCAGGTTGAGAATGAAATGAATGTGACATTAAATAAAATTATTAATTGGTTATCACTAAATAATTTAAATATTAATCTTAAAAAGCCAAATCTTGTGACATTTCGGAACAGAATAAATAAGTTAGCAGACATTGGCATTCATTATGCAAATACAAGTGCCGTGTGGTACCGGCTTAAGAATAGTACCACCCCATCTCTTCCCGTGGGTGTCGTCAAGGCGACTAAGGGATGTCACATCGGAGGACGGGCAGCAGCGTCCTCTGCGTACTTAAAACCCTACTGCGATCGCCAACCCGCTCGCCAAGCGTGGCGATTATGGCAATTACCCCCAGGATCTACATACTAGTAGGTTCTACTGGGGAGACCCGTGCCCAGCAGTGGGCCATCATATGGGTTGATATGTATGCAAATACAACAGTTGAAGAAGTACACGTAACAAAATTTCTTGGCCTAAGCATTGATAATAGTCTAAACTGGAAACATCATGTAGAATCTTTGTGTTCAAGAATCAACTCATATTCTTACGCATTTACTGCCTCTGTGGCGCGATGGGAGTGTAACCGACTGCTACGCAAGAGGTCGTGGGTTCGATTCCCACACGGGACACCACTTTGTGTGATCAACAATTTGTTCCGAGTCTGGGTGTACTTTGTGTCCGTGACTTGTATGTTTGTAAAGTCTCCCGCGACACAGGGCTTGTACCCTACTGCGGGAGTCGTCTTCTTTATAAAAAAAAAAAAAAAAAATTGTATTTGCTGGGGAAAACAGTGAGTAAACAAACTGTGCTGACGGCTTATTATGGGTATGTTGCGCCCCTTTTTAAGTATGGTGTTATATTCTAGGGCAACTCTACAGATAGAGATTACGTATTTAAAGCACAAAAAAGGTGCGTACGGGCTATATGTAATTTAAAACCAACTGACAGCTGTAAACCGCATTTCGTTACTTTAAATATCCTCACGCTTCCGTGTATATATACCTATATTAGAAGTCGCACTGTTTGTAAGGAAAAATATGCATTTGTATGAGACACTAAGAAGCAAAAGAAATAATTTCAGCCTTTGTTTACCTAAGAACAGGACCGCACTATTCAACAAAAGCATATTTTGCATGGCTCCACGTATTTATAACCATTTGCCAAAACATATTTTGAATACTTTTAATATTAATGTGTTTAAGAATGAAATCAAAATACTATTAATGCAAAAATGTTATTACTCAATTAATGAATATTTATCTGACAAAATATAATCAATTATTTATTATTAATGTTAGTACCTGGATGACCGAGCTTTGCTCGGTATTTTCAGGGTTCCGTAGCCAAAATGGCAAAAACGGAACGCTTATAGTATAATAGTCTGTTTGTCTGTCCGTATGTCACAGGCATTTTACTCAAAGACGTCTTGTAGTAGCCGCTACTTAGTTTGATAGCAAAATTATAAAAATAAATATTTTTAGGCATTCCATACATTTAACAAAAGCTGAAAAAAAAAATCAGCAAAAATCACCGTGTGGCATCATTCGAAATATTTACTTAATAATATTTTTCAATGGAATTTGTACGAAAATTTTGTTACTTCTCATTTGATCAGCTGTTACTCGTAAACTTGTTTTCCTTTTAATTTCACTATATATACTTCTACCGTGAATATTTTCACATACCCAACGTCAACTATTTAGCTGGCAGAGGGGGGTGGACACTTGACTCTAACAAAAATTTGCACTTTAAAGCTTAATATTTTACAAACGGATCCCTAAACCTAAAAATCGTCTTGCCAACCCCTAAACGTTTTTTAAAGGCCTATCTAATGATACCCCACACGATGGGGTAGATGAGAAGGTACCAAAAAAAAGGTTTTTCAAGATTTTATTCTTTCACTTTGTCGGCACAATGTGTATTCACATATATATATTGCAAAATTACAGCCTCCTAGCACTAACAATCTCTGAACAAAGGTGCGGACGGACGGACGGGCGAAACTTTAAGGGTTCCGTTTTGCCATTTTGGCTACGGAACCCTACAAAAACGGGCAAAAGCATGTCGGACCATGCTCAGTGTAGAGTTTCGGAGCCATAGCCGTATGAAAAAATGAAGTGCAAATGCAGAAATGCAGTTTTTCGGCAATAACTCAATGATGGTAAATCGGAAACAATTTTTGTTAAAAGCGCGACCTTTTTGATTTTTTTCGTATTTTTTGACACGGTTCAATCGATAAGGGGCTGGGGGAGGACACAATTTATGCAATTTTCTTTCAATGTGTAATAAAAGTTTATTAGAAACCCATGTTTTTAAAAGACCTGTCGAATGATGTGCCACCCGCTGAAGTTTGCTAAAAAAAATGTTTCAGCTTCTGTTACATGTATGGAATGCCCCCTTTAAAATATTAATGTTTATTTTTTAGCTATAAAATTAGTTTGATAGCTAAATAATAAACATTAATATTAGCGGCTACTACAAGACAACTTCACCAAATTGAATAGACAGACAGACAGACAGACGGACGCGACGAAACTATAAGGATTCCGTTTTTGCCATTTTGGCTACGAAACCCTAAAAAGGAAAAAAATAATCATCTGGACTCAACCCGGGGTCTTCGGGACCGCCCGATGTGCCATGAACATACGCTCTTCTGCTGGTGCAATTATTCAATCGGATCTCTCGTACGGCAACGGTTGCGGAACCCTACACTGGCCTTTTTTTTTGGTAAATCGTATTTTTTTGGAAATTATATTTAGATTATCAAATGACATACCTACCTACTAATGAAATTTGAATAATATTTTTCGATCTTACCGACATAATAATAAAAAAAATATGAAATAAAAAAGCACAAATCAAAAATTAAAATAAAAAGGGAAATTAAAAGGGAAAAAATAATCATAAAATAAATATAAAAAGAAAAAACATATGTTTCATTCAGATTCGAACCGGAGTCAGCTGCTTTGTGGATCGCCCGTTTCCGTAAGCTATTCAAACAATGGAAATCGCGGCGAAATTTACCTTCGTATTCTAATGAGCAGTTTTTCATTGCCTGAAAATACAGATAGAACGACGTTTTTTAAAAATGAAACCGAGCTAGATCGATTTATCGCCCCCAAAACCCCCTGCATACAAAATTTTGAAAAAATCGCTGGAGCCGTTGCCGAGATTCGAATTATATATACATATATATATATACAAGAATTGCTCGTTTAAAGATATAAGATTATTTTATTGTTATCAATTTGACATTTATTCATAGTCTGTAATTATAGTATTGATATTATTTTGAAAATGTAAGTGTAAATTGCATGTAATATTTTATATTTTATTTTTGTAATTTTTTATTAAACGATTATGTTAAACCAATCCTGCATACCGAGACGGTGGAGCATGGTGAAACACAATAACAATGTAACAACTATATTTAAGACCCATGTATCGCAAGAATAAATGATTATGATTATGATTAAAAAAATATCAAGTAGGAGGCAACTTACCCAACAAAACATAAAAATCTCAACCTTATTTGTTCTTTTCGTCGAGGTCTCACGTACTTTTTCAGGTCGTGTTAGATACATTTATTATTTCAATTCATCACAACATTATGAAAGAACAAAGGGAAATGGTTTCACTAAGGCTAAAGAAATGCGTTGAGTCTCATATATTCAGTTTCAATCAAAAACTAAATTAATCTACTACCACTACTACAGAAAAGTAATGCTATAAACCAATGTCGATCATCCTCCTAGATGATTCCTAATACTACTATAGGCCGACCGCTTAACTCGTATATCGCCTGCGCGGTGAGAAGGGAGCGCGGGGTGATGTTAACGGGTGGGTGAGCGGGGTGCGCGGGACAGAGAACTTCCCGCGCACCCCGCTCACCCACCCGTTAACATCACCCCGCGCTCCCTTCTCACCGCGCAGGCGATATACGAGTTAAGCGGTCGGCCTATAACAATTCAATTTTTTTTTGTATGAATTATAACATAACATAAAACGATTTCTTGTAGAGCATAGTACAAATATCGACGCCGATAAACGACACAACTTGTCATGTGACGTCACGTTTTGTTTCAGCCAATAGTGATGCGTTTTGCAATTTATGTAGTACTAAATAAAAAAAAAATTGTTTAGGCACATTGTCTAGACAATAAAAATTCAAGGAAAAAAATAATTAAGCAAATTTAAACAACATGCATATTCCCTATTTTAGTACAAACCTTAGAAGACCGAGTTAAAAACAATGTAGGCTAATTTCGTGTTTGTAAAAGTATTATTTCATTTTTTTAATTAATTAAGTCGAAGAATTATTAAATTACTAATTGCTATTTTCATTAAATAGCAAATCTATTGACTCATTTTAATATGGCCGTCGCAAGATGGAGTGACTTTAGTTTGACGTGTACATTTGAAGTGCCGGTAGTGGGGCAGTTAGTCTTATTCAGCAGTCATAATCGAATGCCTATATCGACAACAAGTCTTCCAAAATACTTCGTTATTTTTATAGTCGTGTGTGTGTGCAAAGTGTTAGTGTGGTTATAGTGTCACTGATGCAGTGGCATTTGTGGCATTTGTGTAATCGAAATGTTAAGAACTAAATTATAAATCAAGTAGGCAAAAAGTAAGAAATATTTCATAATAATTATGAAGGTGTCATTATTCCAACAAGCCTGCAAATAATTATTATATTCTACTAAGTAGTTACTGTGTTAATTACACGTACTAAACGTTATTATTGCGTTCATTCATGTCATGTGTCATGCGCGGGTATTGGTGACGCCGCGCGCCGCCGGAGAGAAAAACTCGTCGCTCGAACTCGACTCAACTCCACCCTGACAGGATTCTGGCCAGGTGGCTGCGCAGCCGAGCTGAACAGCGAGTCTGGAGATGTAAAGTGTGCCGTCTATGATTTGTCTCGTGTCCACATCGTCAGTCAGTTCATTTAAGTAACACAGGTGTCGTCGTTACACAATTAGTATCATCATTGAATAGCATAATTTATTTTTAGTTTTACCTTCATTATTATTATTATTCCTCTTTATTAATTGTATAATCTTATTTTTGACATTTTTAATACCATATATAAACTAATAAATCCTAAAAAAATAATGTCCCACCGACATCGGGTAGTTACCAGTGGTTAGGGCTTCAGAGATAGGAACCTCCTCTCAATGCGTGCCATGCGTGTCGAGTATTACCTACCTCCTTCTGCCTCTGACCCCTGATCCAAACTACCTAACGTGAACCACTTGTTTTTTTTTTTTTTTTTTTTTTTAATCTCTGCAGGTGTTGGTCGAGGCTCTTGGCGATTAGTCCATGGACTGAAATTATACTGTTATTATTAATATGTTATAAAATCGAAAAAAAAATAATGAACACTTTTGATTGGCTAGCTAGCAGCATAGTCGTGTTTATAAATCAATAAAATTTTATGAATAATATGTCTCATCTGGTTAACAGATGGGTGAAAGTCGATGTTCCACTTCTCCCCTATTATTAGTTATTAGTGTTTGAATAGTGTTC
Source organism: Herminia tarsipennalis (assembly GCA_945859575.2). Classification (NCBI taxonomy): domain Eukaryota; kingdom Metazoa; phylum Arthropoda; class Insecta; order Lepidoptera; family Erebidae; genus Herminia; species Herminia tarsipennalis. The sequence goes on along the minus strand of OX243844.2, from coordinate 4,223,498 downwards.
TGTTATAGATTACTTCTGTTTATGTGTAATCAATGTTTAATAATAAGTATGTAATTGCGTTTTTTGAGTAAATTGATCTTTTTATTATTTTAGTTTCATTTTATTAAAACGTTATGAAATTAAACAGGCTAATCGTGATGTTCGTATTATTGTGTCCGTTAATTTATTTATCACTAGCGGGTCCCCCCGTGGGGATGTCGGTTATCGCGATAACATCTCGGCATGTCGGTGGACTCAATGTGTCACGGCTTCCACCAACTCACAGGAGTCCTGTTAAAGTAATAGATAGAAAGATATTATTAATGTATAATTATTATTTTGGTATTTATTATATTTATTTATTTTTACTATTATATAATTATTTTATTTGTGTTTTCTATAATTTATTATATGATTTATCTATTTATATATTATAGATTAATATTTTATATATATTTATAAAAAGGGGCTAGTTGAAAACCAGCGTCATGCATCTTGCCTGGCATATGCTGAACTAGCTCCTATTTTTCGGCTTAAAATTTATTGTTGTTGTCAAATTGTATTTAATTTAGTAGCTACTTGTATTTGACACGTACATGTACTCATTTTTTTCTTGTTTTGTCGAAAATAAATATTTTTTTCTTTCTTTCTTCTTTCTTTCGATAAAAACTATCAAAATAAACAATTGCCATACTTAATTTCAGCTAAATCGGTATTGCGTGGTGTGGTGTCCCGTGTGGGAATCGAATCCACGACCTCTTGCATAGCATTCGGACACACTTCTACCGCGCCACAGAGGCAGAATTATATTTTATATCATTGTTGTCTATAAACATTGGGCTATTAATAATGATTGTGAGGCTATAATCCAAACTATCCAAATTCATAAAAATATGAAAGTAACTGTGTCTGTCTGCCTGTTACGTTTTTACACTTAAGTCGTTTGAATTTGGTATGAAGAAAGCTTGAGTACTGGCATCTCATAGTTTTTATCGCAAAACCGACATTCACTTGGGCTGAGCCGAGAGCAAAAGCTAATCTATATTAATATTATAAAGCTAAAGAGTTCAACTGGTTCGAATTGAAAAAAATATTTTGTATTTATCGAGTAAGGCTATAGGCCATATAACATCACGCTACGACCGATAAGTACGGAGCAGCAATGAAAAATGTTGCAAAAACGTGGAAAAAAGACGCATACGAAGTTGCGCGGGTCAGCTAGTCTATACTAATATTATAAAGCTGAAGAGTTAGTTTGTTTGAACGTGGTAATCTCAGGAACTACTGGTCCGAATTGAAAATTTACTGCTGGATAGCCCATTTATTATTTTATTAGCTCAAAACTTCTAGTTAAAATATGAACACTTTTAGGGTACGAGTTTGTTAGTTATGATTTTTAACACACTAATAACTTCCCACTCTTGACTTCCTTACATAACATTAAATAACTTTGTAATACCAGTTTGGAAAAATATGCAATAAATTAACCCTTAATCACCTACCACTTGTTTTTGGAGTTATGACCTTAATCGCCTACTATTCTCAACCAATTTTAAAAAAGAGAATGTTCTCAATTTGTATGTTTGTTCACCAATTACGCAAAGACAGCTGGACCGATTTGAAAAAATATTTTTGTGTTTGAAAGGGTATACTTCCAAGTTGGTCCCAAGGATCCCATCACGATCGATCCTGCAGAAATCGAGGGAACTGTTCATATATTAAACACCTACAGTGATTTAGGTACATTTCATAGTGATTCGTGCATTAACTCTTTTCTCTCTCTTTTCTAAAACACCTATTGGTGAAGTAGAACTGATGATGAAGAGCACAAATGATAACCGTACTTCTATATTTCACGGTTTGCGATTCCATTACTTTAATATGATATTGAGTAGCATTTTATTATCGTCATACTACTATTACACAATGTAATAGAGCTGATAGGAAACTGTCATGTGAACTCCTCAACAATTAACGGCCCTGCATCGGGGCAAGCAATATTTTGTATAGGGATTTGAGCAGTTGACATATGCCTATTGTAACTTAAGTGAATTACAAATCAACCCACTAACAAGTGAGAAAAAAAAACATTTTTACAAAAAAATATAACAGACTTCAAAAATAAATACAAGGCAATATTTTTTTGTAAAAGTTTTACTGGAGTAAAATCATTGTTTATTGTGAGGGTTAGGCCCTTAACCTGACAAAGACTTATCGATTTTACTCCGGGGTCTCTCAAATTTGTAGTAAATGGTTGTGTGATAAAAGTAGGTGATAGTAGGGGGTGGTGAAGGGTTTTTTTTTATTATCGAAGTTATTTAGTGTGATGTAAAGAAGCCAAGAGCGGGAGGCTATTAGTATATTAAAATCACCCTGTATATTAATGACATTAGATGAAGGTAAATCTTAAAATGTCCATGTCCAGCAGTGGACTGCGATAGGCTGATGATGATGATGATGAAATCTTAAAATCCGGGATTTTGAGACGAGGTGGTATATCCACGTTATGCCACGGTTGACGTATTCCGCTGAATAGCACTACCTACGCTGATCACTAATCATGACATCCCAACCAGTGCAGTGCTGATTTAATAGGAATTAGGCTATAGTGGAAACCACAATTAAATGATGATTTATTAGAGTTACCGAAGACGAAACTATACCTAGGTGCATTACTGAAATTTGCATTAAATGACCCTTTATAATTATTAACTGCCTACCAATGTATCATTGTTGTCTACAAACGATGGGCTATAATCATTTTAAAGATACCTAATAAAAATATAGAAGAGAGGTATTGATGTCTCTTTCAATAACATAAACAATGTCATAAGAAAGTAGAAGTCAACCATATTTGTAACAGCTTTTATATTAACGTTCCTTTATACTTTAGTTTATTCTGAACAGTTCTGAGCTTTACAGGAGGTGACGTTAAGGATGACAACTGTCAAGCTTAACGTCACATTTTAATAAGTTTTTATATTTATAAAATTCTTGTAAAATTTAATTCCGATAAATTGTACATTTTTAAAAGTATATTTCATCTCAATCTTGTCATGATGTTATGAATATAAAAAAAATAATCAGCAATATTAGCCGTTGGGCCGTTCTCGAATGAGAAATCATTCAAGGCGGCCAAAGACTTCTACGGCAATTGATTTTTTGAATTTAAGAACTTTCTTATAAGGAATCAAATTTTCATGTAGGTCGTTGACCTACATGAAAATTTAATTATGTACGTAAGTACTAGATTTTTGATATAATTGATTGAACCAGGCGTCACTTGGTGAAAATCTAAGGGTTAAAAACCCTTGGCTTGCTTGATGATAAACAGTTACGCTGTATGTCTGGTAGAGTCTGTGAGACCCAGATAATGGAATCCCATAAAAGTGTATGAAATAGTTTGTGTAATATATATTTTTTTGCCGTAATTGGAAAACTGGAGTTCTCCAATGATGATTAATTAAAAATCCGGGCAAGTGCATGTCGGGTCAAGCGCAAAGAAGGGTTCCGTAGTTGCCCATCAACATTATGCGGATTAAGAAATGGGTATTCTGTTGTTTTAGTTTCATACTACTGTTTATCAACTTTATAAAAACAATATTCAAGTTCAGTTTAGTCACTTCGTAGAAGAGGAATAACAAGGGTCCGTAGGTGCCTGCCAAATCGAGTGGAGAGTAGTCTGTCACTAATATTCTTTGTTGCAGGTTTCTCTTTTTTCCAACGAAATGTATTAGGTCTGACAATCTATTTGGATAGTTGTATTGAAGGAATTCTCTGACTACTTCCATCATTGAGATCCGCAGATCAAGGGTAAGTGGGTCATTAAAAATCAATATAATATTTTTTTATTTAAACAGGGTGCCGATTTAGTTAGTCGAATCCTTGCAGGGAGTTGATCAAACCATGATAATGAACGGAATTAAAAAAAAAGAAGTCGTATTTACTTTTTTTTTAAATTCGGTGTACCTTATTTTTTTTCATAAAAGTGTTAATCATTCGTGTCCAAAGATTCGCACTTTAGGCACCTGTCTCACCAACGGCGAGTAGCGAGTAGCGATTTTATCGCTCAAGAAACGTACATACATAATGTAGATCCCGTGTAAACAGAAGATGTACCAGAATAGTACCTACGTACCTTAATTTTTTTAATGAAAGTGTTAATCAAAATTCGTATCCGAAGATTCGCACTTAAGGCACCTGTCTCACCAACGGCGAGTAGCGACTAGCGATTTTATCGCCCAAAAAACGTACATACAGAAGATGTACAGATATTAATAGTTGATCGCTGACCATTCACACTGCCGGCTGCACTCTACTCACTCTATACTACATCTATTTTGTTTACGTGGACAGGATCTACAATATACATCTATTGTACATTTCTTGAGCGATAAAATTGCTACTAGCTTTTCACTCATCGCCGTTGGTGATACAGATGCTTAACGACCACGGCTACCGCATTTTAAAGTGTGACATTGCACTTTACCGAGCGAAAAGAGTTGTTATTTATCAACATACTACATGTTGGTACCCCGCCATCTAACTGTACTCATTGTCAACTCAGTCAACATTATCATTAACGTCAGACTGCCTCTGTGGCGCGGTAGGAGTGTATCCGACTGCTACGCAAGAGCTTGTGGGTGCGATCCCCACCCAGGATAAAACTTTGTGTGATGAGCACGATGATTTATTGTGTCTGGGTGTTATTTATCTATAATATGTATATATTTAGAAATATATAAGTATGTTTATCAGTGTTCTGGTTTCCATAGTACAAGCTCTGCTTAGTTTGGGATCAGATAGCGTTGTGTGAGTTGTCCCAAGATATTATTATTTTTATGAAAAATTTAAGGTACTTTTAAAAATCTCTATTCAGTATCAAGATCTGATCACCCCCCAATCGGATTTGACTGACCAAATCGGCACCCATTACATTTTATTTATTGGGAGCAAACAAACAAGGATCTTACCTGTTGGTAAGTGATTACCAGTTACCACTGCCCATGGACGTCTGCGTCATCAGAGGCATAGCAGATGCATTACCGGCCTAGAATGAGAAGGTATTTTGCAGGTCCCTAAGTCATATCGGTCCGGTAACTCTACTGGCGACAGTTGATTCCACAATATGGTTATATATTGTCACATTATCGACCCCATAAATGCCACATTGCCGACCCCGTAATGTGATTTAACTGATACTGAGATTGTTTCCGACCTGTATAGGGCACATTACTGACCAAGTAAACATTACTGTATTATATTGTACGGCGTTCTGAATAAGACCGCCCAGATGGTGTCTCATCGTCGCGATGGGACTAAGAAAAGTTTAGCGGAAGTCATCACGCTGCTAAAGGAGACCGATCCTGACGACGTGCCTACGTTTGTGGCGAAGGACCTGAACAAGCTCCCTCCCGTCACCTTCGATCACGTCGACGTCACCAGCCTGCTGAAAGACATAGTCTTTCTGAAGGCGAGCCTCGCGGATGTGCAGCGGAAGTATGATGCTTCCGAAGCCAACGTAGAAGATCTGCGCCAACAAGTCATCGAGTTGCGCAACGTTATTACGGGATCTGGGTCACCGTCGCATGTAAACACGCGCCGCGGTGCATGCCTAGATTTAAGTTACGCGTCAGCTGTGACGACATCGCCGCCGGCGTCGAATGCTGACCGAGCGGAATGCGCTGCAAGTGCGCATAGTGACCCCGCCCGCACGCCCCGCAAGCCTGCGCCCGTGCCTGCGGTTGCTACCTGCAGCGCTGCCAAGGTCAGTCGCCCCGTTGTACAACAGAAACGGGGGATAAAGACGAAGACCAGCGAGAGCGTACCCACAGCCCCTGCCAAAGGGCAAATGGATGTAGAGGGCTTTATAAAGGTTGAAAGGAAGCAGAAGAGGCCCTCCAGACGAAACCAATGTGGTACCGGCGTGACGGGACCTAAAATGCTGCTGCGTCCGGCAATAGCAACGACGCAGTTATATGTGTCTCGTCTGCATCACACCACAAAGGCAGAGGAACTTGCGGAATACCTCCGGATCAAGACGAAGTGGACCTTGAGGGTGGAGAAGTTGGAGTCGCGCCATGACGTCAACTTCAAATCATTCATGGTGCGAGTTCCCAGTGAACATCTGTCCATCTTTATGAAGGAGGACTTCTGGCCGAAGGGTGTCGCGTACCGACGTTTTCGTGGAAGGTTACGTGACACCACGCAGCGAAACACGACGCCGCTGTCTCAATCCCACTGTCGTGTATAATTTTAATTATGTATTAGTTTATTGTTATTATGTTACGTATTTGTGTAATTGTAGTTTAAATTATGTATTAGTTTATTAAGTTTTTTATGTACCTATGTATTTGTATGATATGGGCCTTAGTAGCCTGAAATAAATGGTTATTATTATTATTATTATTATATTATGCACGTTGGAAAAGTAAATTTATTTTCATGGTCTTTTTTTTTAGAATAAATATGGGTTTCGCACTACGCTCATGTTGTTTATGCATCGGGTTGAGGACTGGATCCCTGCTGATCGGATATCTAGGCGTGGTAAGAAGTTTTTTTAATGTCTAAGATTTGGCTTCGTATGGCGAGCAGACTTATAGTTATATTATTGTCCTTCGAGTTATTTATAGTTATAACTCCATAACTCGCTATATTGAAAATAGTTAGCCAATGTCTTCATATAATGCTGTACCTAATAGTTATCGGCTATTACAACCAGGCGACCATTTGCTAACCCGCACTCGATGAATTACGGATGCAATTCTCTTTCGCAACTCCTGTAAGTGTACAGGAGTTGCGAAATCATTTTTAGATTTATGTTTTCATAGCAAATCAGGCTAGAATATAATTACTTAATAATCACTAGGCTAGATTGTAATCTATCTAATCTTAAATCTTTAAACGAGCAATTCTTGTATGTATATATATAGGTAATTTGAATCTCGGCAACGGCTCCAATCAATTTCATGAAATTTAGTATGCAGGGTGTTTTTAGCTCGGTTTAATTTTTAGAAAACATCGTTTAAAAAAAATACCGGTCATCCAGGCATTGTATATGAAGTAGCGTAGTAAAGTAATTTTATATTAAAAAGAAGTACATACTAACTTGTAGCAAAACCTTTTTTCAGATTGCAAACATCATATTTGTATGGATGGTAGTAACTGGGATCCTTACAACCTTCGATAAAGCTACTACTTCTGATCATTTGAGGTTCATGAAAGTATTAAAATCAGGCATGTCGATTCTCTTCTGTGTTTTGACCATATTTATATTTAACCTGATTTCCAGCATCATTTTGATTATTGGTTTACATTTGGTGAGTAGAATAAAAGCTTATAGTAATTTTATAGGCATTTCTTGCCAATTACTTTATAAATATAATAATTGCATTTTTGAATGACAGAAAAATTTTAAGTCCTGACCCAGGAATCGAACCCGAGACTTCCGTATGCCATACCGGGGCCGGAATCGAACCATCTATCCGGGACTATGTTACTAAACCTCAAATTCTTCTATCCTTCCTGCACGCGAGTCAGGCCCTCGCTTGAGCCATCTAGCCGATAACTTAAGAACTATCACGGCTTTTGTTATTGCTTCGTTACAGAGAGCATTTTTAATAAACTATGATGTCGCAGGCCGACTACTACAGTAATTTTATAGGCATTTCTTGCCTGCTCTCAATAATGCAATTTTTGTATTAATAGTATAAAATCCGTGTTATTTACTAAGTGAAAATACCTACCGGGAAGTAGTCCGGTAAGCAGTACGGCAAGTAGTTTTACACGGGCCGTGAGTCACAGCCGGATAGCATTTACACTGACTTGACTGGCCTGTTGATCGAGTGGTTAGTGATTCCCCACCCAGGATAAAACTTTGTGTGATTAGCACGATGGTTTATTCTGTGTCTGGGTGTTATTTATCTATTAATAAATAATGTGAGTATGTTTATCAGTTGTCTGGTTTCCATAGTACAGTCAGCTTCAAATAGTTAGTTACACTCAAAGTGCTCAAATAAATAGATGCAACCAAAAAGTCAATAACTTCGTTACAAACAGAGTGTCCATAAAGTTCGAGACGTTCAAATCGCCATATAGATAGTTTCAGTCAAAGCGCCATATATATAGTTACAGTCATCGACGCATTACAAAAATAAACTTTACTGCTATATGTTTTAAATATAATTTCATCTGTCAGGTTCAATGATAGTTAAAATGTCATCCGAACTATAAGAAGTAGTTCTGTCCTTTTCATTTCGTGCGTGACGTCATTGATATGTCATTTGTTTGTAAAGAATTTTGTGCAAAGCTGTATACAATATTTATATTACGAGCAATAAACAGCTGGCTGAAAATAGATCTCAACCTAATAAACCTCATTGCTAAAATGAATGAGTATAAGTTAAAAGCTCCTAGTATGAGATATGAATGCTAATTTATGATTAAATAATTATGATTTTTACATCACTTTATTTAAGAAATTTATACGTATTTATTTCTACGTATTTACTATTTAAAATATACACATATTAATTAGTAAATAAGTATAAATACACACAACGAACGTCCGGAACAATAAAAATTCTCATCGGATATAAAATTTAAAAAAAAGACAGTTGTAAAAAGTAGTAATATATTGTAAAAAATATCTTTATTTATTAAAAACGTGTATATCCACCGTCTGCGAGAATCACATCAGAAAGACGTCTGCGCATAGATTGGACAGCATTGTAGCAAAATTGCTCTCCTCTCATGGACTCCCAGATTTCATCGACATGAGTCCTTAAGGCGGCGGTGGTTCGTGCTCGGGTATTGTCCCAAACCTGAACCATTTTGCCCCACAAATTCTCAATTGGGTTTAGGTCGGGACTATGAGGCGGCATCTTAATCAATTCCAGGTCCGTGTTATCTGCCAAGTAATGCTGTACAACTCGGGAGTTGTGCACGGAACTGTTGTCTTGCACAAACCTAATTCTTCCATGAGGAAATAATATCCTGGCTGTCGGAAGTAAAACACTTTCGAGGATCTCTTTATATCGGGCGCCATTCATTCTGCCTCCTACCTCAACGAGCTCTCCTGGTCCACTTTGACTCATCCATCCCCAAAACCCTAAGGTGATTCGATCACTACGATTGTTAGGGAGGACATTCCTTTCGTCGTATCTGGTGTTTAATGTGCGATATAATGATAGGCGTCCCTGGGCAGATGAACAAAATACTTTTTCGTCTACAAAGATTACATTCTCAAAATTGTAATTTATATAATTTTGTGCAAACTGTAGACGCTGTGCACACACAGACAGCCTCGGTGTTAAAATGGGTTTTTTCGCTGGAATACGATGGCGTAACCCGTGTTCTTGCAGTCGTCGCCTTATCGTGTTCTGCGATGTGCCAAATTCCACAGCGATACTCCTGGAGTTTATGAATCGGTTGGTAATAGCTCGCTGTACTATATTTCTATCACATGTTGCACTTGTTTGACGTGGACGACCAACCGAAACATGGTTATGTAATGCGCCTTCGGTTTCAAATCTCTCAATCCAACGGTATACGGTGGTTCTCTAAAAAAAATACAGAATAAGTTATTAATAAAATTTTGATTTAGATTCTACAAGATAGGTAACTCATATAAAGCGATACTTACGGATATTCCCAATTCATTTGATATTTCAGTTACTGATAGGCCTTCATTCCTCAAGAATATAATGTGATGCTTTATGTTGTCATTCACGCGATATGTATATGTAGCCATACTTAAACTTTAAATATTATTATTGCTGTAATAGATATCCGCTTGACTTACTATTGCATTTGACATTGGATATGACTGATAGACAATAACAAACAACACTAGATTGAGTGAGAAGAGGTTTTATGCGGGATGACTGTAACTATATTTATGGCGCTTTGATTGTAACTATCTATATGGCGATTTAAATGTCTCGAACTTTAAGGACATTCTGTTTGTAACGAAGTTATTGACTTTTTGGTTGCACCTATTTATTTGAGCACTTTGAGTGTAACTAACTATTTGAAGCTGACTGTACAAGCTCTGCTTAGTTTGGGATCAGATGGCGTTGTGTGAATTGTTTCCAAGATATTATATTATTATTATTATATTACACGCTTGTACTCGTTTTCGTACCCGTTTAATATCGCTTTGAACGGTGGTTTTGTTTCTACCCTATTGTAATAAAGGCGCAGTCGAGTTTGAATACTTAACAGGTATTTGATATTTTTTTATTTCAGCACATACGTGGTTTCGTAAAAACATACCTGATTTATACTTTCCTCTTCATTGTCCTGGGCGTCATCGGCTTCATCCCTTCTGCTATAGATGGGTTAACGCTGGTAGAAGTAATTCAGCGGTTGATCGTTATAGGTTTGATATTGTTCTTCTAATCTTTTTTTTTGTTAAAATTTATGCTGATGTTCTGGTTATACACTCTATAAGAGATGGAAAATATGATGGGCTTTATGAAATGGACAGGTAAAGAGTACAGATATAATTTTTGCTCATTGCTCATCTCGCATGTATTTTCAACCGACTTAAAAAAGAGGAGGTTCTTAATTTGGCTGTATTTTTTTTAATGTTTATTACTCGCAGACTATTGAAAAAATCTTTTTGTGTTTGAAAGGGTATCCTTTAAGATTGGTCCCATTGTCACTTCATCTTGGAGAAATCGAGGGAACTCTTCAAATATTAAAGGCACACCTATAGTATTTTGGGTATATTTTGATGTAATTCGTGCATTTACTCTTAAAAAGCACCATTGAGTGAAATGGGTGTGCTTCGTGTCTGGAAAAAAATGCAGGTTTATTTTATTTTATACCATCTTCATGATACGAAATTATTTATGATTAATTTCAGCGTTCTATATCTACTTCTTGATTGTAGTCAGGAGCTATTGGTTGAAGATGTATAAGATGGATGACGACAACGACGTCGCTGACGAAGTCCCGTAAATAATTTTCTGATTTATTGTACCTTTATCTGTCTACAGCGAAGCTATAATAATAATCTTTATTTGTTATAAATAGATATTAACATAGCTGTTGTACCAATGTACCATTTATCAATGTACTTTTTTATCAGTGTCCCCCTCAAGACTACTTACATTATTTGTTTTGGCAAATTATAAACAAAAAATAATCTAACAATAATGACAAATAGGTACACATTAAAAAAAAGAAAGAAATCTTAATAAACTAATCCATATTTCATCAAAACCTAAAGTTATTATTATATATATTAAAAACAATATTTAACTAAGTAATATACCCACCTATAACTAAAACGATGTAAACAAGATATAGTTAATTGCATTTTTGGCGGCGAAGTGCTACGGTGGGTCGTGGTCTCTCGTAGCCTTTCGCGAAATCGCCGGTGCACGACACCCGTCGCCGAAAAAGTCGTCAACAATTGTATTTCTATCGTGCCTGTCAAGAAGCCATATTAACGTATATATTGTCGTATATTTCCGATCGGGCATGTCAAAATGTTTGGTCAGCGCATATGTAGGTACCTAAGGTGGAGTGAGGACTTAAGTCTAAGAATGAGAGTAATTTCCAACTCAGTGTCATTTCAATCTAGATTCTAGAAACAAGCACTAATCACATAAAGGAATAGGGGCGGAAACCAAAACTCTTAACATAAAACAAGTGCTGAGCAACTATTTTTTATTTTTTTATTATTTCAGCGCAGAGGAGGTCAAGATAGAAAAGCGTCTCAGGTTTGCAGTTTAATTATCATTGTCTTGAGACTTATCGGCTCCATCCCTATCAATCCAGTGCTTGATCACCTTAGGTTTGTATTGTCTACGTATATTTAAAAAAAAAAGTTATGCTAATGTATAATATTTGTTTCTTCTCTTTACCGCCAAAAATATCTCTTTATTAGTCGTCATAAATTTTACCAACCTTGCGTGTATGTTCGTAGACATGTAAAACGCGTGTGCCAAAATTTCATAGAATTATTCTGTTAAATTGAAAGAAATCGTGTGATTTTTCCCATTTTTGATAACCTTGCAAAAACGGCAACGGCTTGCAAAAATTGCAAGAACGGAACCCTTATAATTTCGTCACGTCCGTTTGTCTATCTGTCCGTCCGTATGTCACAGGCATTTTAGTGAAAGACTACACAATGAACATTGATTAAATTTGGTGAAAAGGTGTCTTGTAGTAGCCGCTACTTAGTTTGATAGCTAAATAATTACAATAAAAAAAATTACGGGGGGGGGCATTCCATACAAACATGTAGGTACTTAACATTTTTTTTTAAACGTCAACGTACATTTTAAGGTTTATAATAAACTTTTTTTGATTAAGTGAATATTTTTGGAAATAATTGCTCCGAAAGTTGCATAAATCCCCCCCTCCTTATCTTTTGAACCGTGTGATGAAAAATGAAAAAATCACACAGGTAGTGATAAAAAATTACTTTTAATTCAAATTATTTCACATGATCGGATATACCCTCATTAAGTTATGGCCCAAAACTGCGTTTCTCAACAAAGGGGCAGAGAGTTGCTCCTAGCACTTACTGGTCTGCCGGTGAAATTATTCAAATCAGATTTTTTATATGGCTACGGCTTCGGAACCCTACACTGACCATGGTCCGACATGCTAATGCCCGGTTTTTTTCTAGTAGATTAAGGGTGTGGGTTCGATTACCACACGACTAAGTGTATCCTTAGACATTTATTCAGACTCCATACTCTGTTCGTTTTTGGTTTAAAAATAATGTCAACAAGCAATTGTCAGCGGTTGTTGACATCATAAAATGTTGTGTCTGTAAATGGCAGAATATTTTGAATAGTCAATGTAGACCTCGGTCAAATTGTATTTATCAAATTTGCTGCAATGTTGTTACAAATTTAAAAATATATATGTCGATATCATTATGGTATGGGTGCTAGATGGCGCTCCTGTAAATGTAGACATGTAGACCTCGACCGATGAGAATTTATAGACTTTCTGCCATGTTGCCATTGTCAGTTTGTAAATTCTCCCGCGTTCACATGATTGAGGATGTGATAAATTTACTTGTAACCCTTCCTTCAGTCGTAAAGTTTCTTATATAAGAGTGTATTACAAATTTATTGTTAACATTTACTTCTATTTAATTTCAGTGTTGCCTATGTACTTCTTGATTATAATCAAGAACTGGACAATGCGGTTAACGATGGACAACGCTTCTAGGAGACCCGCCATTAAAAATACTACTTATTTTGTAATCTTTTGCATTATTATTAAGTACAATTTTGAATTGTCTTTTTAGTATGGTCAAAAGTCTTCCGGCTGAATTCTTAAATTTATCGGTTCTAATAGATATTCTTGCTATAATTTCGGATAATTCCAAAACCAATAAGGACATCATCTATGCTATTTCCTTTACTTGAAACTTTCTTGAGGTAGATTATTTAGATATTATTAAGTCCCCTGCGGCTCCACTCGCGTGGATGTCGGTTATCGCGATGAAAACTGTCCAATGTTTTTTACCGGGACGCAAACTATCTTC